>CM059435.1:111689018-112039948 GCA_030390025.1 Squalus acanthias
GGGAGAGTGACCGCGCCAAACAGAGAGAGAGAGAGAGCCCGCACCAGCAAGAGAGAGCGCACCAACTAGAGAGAGAGACCATGACTCAGAATAGATAGTGCAAGCGTGTTGTAGACCCCTTCGTGGACTGGCATGAGAAAGAGGGACACATAAATGCCAGCTGGAACGCGCAAGAGTGAGGTGCCGCCACACAGCCTGGCACAAGACACACGGAGCTCCTCTGCAGACTAATGAGAGTAAATCGGTCCCCACATGCCCCCTGATTCCTTCCCCTCAGTTGAGCGGAAAAGGATAAAAGTTTTTTTTAAAAACACGTAACAAGTTTGATTCTTGCCTTCGGTTGTAAATTGCTACTTTCAGTGTTTGTGAATATGTTTGAGTTGTAAAGTGTCCAATGCTGTCTGCACTTTCTGAGATCCTGTAAAAAAGAGATCAGCTACATTTTCAAGTGGTTGTTTTCTCGGTAATTTACTTGCCTGTCTTGTATGTATAAGGTGATTGTGCAGGTAGCTTTTGAGTGGCAAAGTGGTGTATCCGAATGAACCTCACATTGACTGTATCAGTAGGTTGCATGATTGTTTGACTATAATATAAGCAGTTCACAGAAAGTAAAATAGCTCTAATCGCCCAGCAGGTGAAGTGGCAGACACGCACTTGATCTGATTGCAGAGATCTATTATTCTGATGACATTGAACAGTGGAACAAGCACCGACACTCGAGTTAGTTGATTAGTTATGTTTGTATTCTGAGGGGGGGGGGCGGGGGGGAATGACACAGTCACAACTAGCTGGGGTTCGGTTGCTTTAATTGAGTTCAGTGTCACAGTAATGTGATAGCACCACACGATTAAAGCCAGACTATTCGAGTAATCTTTTCCATTATTGATAGTGCGTACAAGTGCTGTTATTAAAATATTAAGATTTATGAAGGTCGAGAAAGCTCCCCAGCACACGCCAGAACTCTTGCCGGCAATTTGTACATTATCAGTCAGTAAGGAGCCAGTGTGGTCACTGTTACTGTTGGAATGCTGCTAGTTACTGATAGTGTTTTGTTTGATAACGCTTCTGTGAAGCGGTGGGCGTATTGCTACATTACAGGCGCTATATAAGTGCAAGATGTTGTTGATGTGTCAAGAGTCCATCTCTTAGAGTTGGTTTACAACTTGTACCTTAGTTAATGATGAAGCATGCATTTCATTGACAGTATTTGGATCATGAAATAACATGATCATGTAAGAGATCAAAATGACTGACCTGTTTGACACATCGCAACCTGAGTTCTACATTTGCTACATTCCAACAGTGACCACACTTGGGGGGAAAAAAAGTACTTCATTGGCTGTAATGCACTTTGGGACGTCCTGAGGTTATGAAAGGCGCTATATAAATGCAAGTTCTTTTTTTCTGGTAGTGACAGACTATAGTGCCTTCGTCTTGATGTGGAGACCTGGTTTGTGATCGGTTTTGGCTCACATTCATGCAGAAGCTTCCCCGAGAAGGTTGAGTTTCACCACTCTTGGTTATATCGGTCCAGGGGGAGGGGAGAGAGGTTTCCCACTGCTCAGTTTACATCCTGCCGAGCCGATCGTGGTTTAATTGGCTGCCGCGTTTCCCACAGTCCAACAGTGACTACACGTCAAAAGTACTTCATTGCCTGTAAAGCGTGTTGGGAGCTCCTGGTGTCGTGAATAGCGCGATATAAGTGCAAGTTCATTATTTCCAAAAGCACACCTTAATATGTCTAAACATTGCCCCGGACAAGCAATAATCCAGCGTCAAGAGTGTTCCTAACCTGGCTGTTGGCGATTTCTTGCATTCCCCCCAAGCACGTCTTGCTCCCACTCCCCACTATTGACCCTCAGTTATTTTCAGGAAGGGAGAGTAATTGATCCTTTGGCAGCATATTTCTGAGTAAGGCTGTTGAAATGGTTTCCTGAACTGCTAGGAACTTATCTTCCAGATTAGTGACGAGGACAAAATCTGGAGCAAGACTTGCTTCCACATGCTCAAAAGTTGAATGGCCAACATTGACTTCAAAAGGAAACTGGAGGTGGGCACCAACTTGATATTGACTCTTGCCCGGATGAGACCCATCTCTTCCTTCAGAGCAGTTGATCAAGACCTAAGGAGATCCAACATTCTAGTGGGTCTCTTTGAGATAGACAAAATGTCTTTAAGACCTGACCTGCTAAATCCCTCTTGAAACCTAACCTTTACACTAGGCATCAAGCCAGAACCTTTCAACCACGTGTGCTAGCAACAGCAGAGCTGTAAACCTGAGCCCTGTGCCTGTAATTTCCCATGCTGCCCATAGATAGATTCTGCCGATTTCCCAACCCTGCTTATATTCCAGTTATAGCGCATTTCATTCATTCTGAGTAAGTCCTAATGCCACCTTTCTCCAGAAGTAATAAAGATATTTAAATCCACGAATCCTAACTCTCTGCATCTCCAGCTTCTCTCTGAGCTGAGAGTCAGAAGATCACGGACATCCATCTGCCAGCCATGTCCGCAGCCCATGATGCCACCAAAGGAAAAAGCCGCGTTACTCAGTCCCCAGGTAACTTGAGCAATCCTGTGGGATTGTCAAAACCATCCCTTGGACTTTCAGCAGCCATGGGCTTCTCCCTCACCACTGGTTGTTCAAAGTGCAGTAAATTCTGGTAATTGCATGTGGCGCTGTGTTCCTCAGATTTCAAGAATGAAGGATATGTTGGCACCAAAGGCTCGAGTGTGGGTTCAACTGACCTGCTCTTGGTACTGATGATGTCATTGATTGAGTTAACACCAGCCTTATTAATGCAAAAATGACTGAGGGATAGACTCATCAATCTATCTATAGACTCAACAGGAAAAGTTGATGGACAGTCAAACTCGAGGAGGAGTACAGCTACAGACTCAAAGGAGGCTTCTCTCCAGTCTCCGCGAAGGGAGTAGTGATTGTGGCCATCTCACTGATTTTAAGCCGTTGCAGGGTTGGTGGAGGCTGAATGTGGTGTCGAGAATGACTTGCTTGACCTGACAAAGGCTGTCATTTTTTATTAGCAGATGCCTTGGCAGACATCGCAAGGCTAATCAAAGCCCAGGCACGCACAGCACCTGGCTAGAATGCCCTGGGGCACTGCTCAAACTGCAGCCATGCCAGTCTGCTCCGTCAGAAAACGTCCGACTGGGAATAGAAAGAAGGGCTTCAATGCAGAATCTTTGGTTTACATTCAAGTCTACTTGATGGATGAATGTAAACCTTTTCTTATTTTAGCATTGAAAAGTTCCCAATATTTTTGTAGCTTTTTATTTTAACAGCCAAACCAGAGTGATTTTTTTTTCCCTACAGTAATCTGTCAAATCAAACATTGTGAATTTTTAATTACTTTTTCAAATTATGGTATTTTTAAAGAGATGGAATTATCTCATTGAAGCATACAAAATTATTGCAGGGCTTGATAGGATGGATGCTGGGAGAATGTTTCCCTTGGCTGGGGAGTCTAGAACCAGGGGCCACAGCCTCAAGATAAAGGGTAGGCTATTCAGGACTGAGATGAGAAGAAATTTCTTCACACAGAGGGTGGTGAATCTTTGGAATTCTCTACCCCAGAGGGCTGTGGAGGCTCACTCATTGGTTATATTCAAAACAGAAGTCGATAGATTTCTAACTAGTGAGGGCATCAAGGGATATGGCGATAGGACCGGTGAATGGAGTTGAGGCAGAAGATCAGCCGTGATCTCATTGAATGGCGGAGCAGGCTCGAATGGCCTACTCCTGCTCCTATTTCTTATGTTCTTATCCAGCTTCCCTCCCTCCCCCAGTGACTCTCATTATTCTCAGCGCTACAGTTGGTCTCCATGCCCTTGTGCTCGGGAAAAGAAAAATCAGCCAATGTTCCTGCTTCCTACAGGTTTGTAGCAGTTTTGCGAAGATAGGATTCAGCTCGGCTATGATGTCTCCCTATAGTTGATTTGCCAATGCCCATTGTATCAGCTCTCGGTGATGAGTGGCCATTTGGCTGAGGTACTGGTGAGTGACCAAAGCCTATGGAGTTGTACCTGCAGCGTGCGAAGTTGCTTTCAACCCAGCAACAACTTGCATTTAGATCGCACCTTTAGCGTAATAAACTGTCCCAAGGCGCTTCACAGGATCAGACAAAATTTGACACCGAGCCACGTAAGGAGATATTGGGACCAAAGTTCCCCGTCATTCTTTTTTGGGTGCGGCTGCGTGGCCCATTCACAGGTTCGCGCATGTGCAGCCTTTAACATAGGGAAAGCCAGTCCTGGGCTGTGCGGAACCAGCAGAGAGCTGCGCCGAACGCGCACCTTATAGGGAACATTGATTAGGACAGGCGACCAAAAACTTAGTCAAAGTGGTAGGTTTTAAGGAGCGTCTTAAAGAAGGAGAGCGGTGGAGAGATTTCGGGAGGGAAAATCCAGAGCTTTAGGGCCTAGGCAGCTGAAGGCACGGCCACCAGTGGTGGAGTGATTAAAATCATGGATGCACAAGAGGCCAGAATTGGAGGAGTGCAGAGATCTTGGAGGGTTGTAGGGCTGAAGGAGGTCACAGAGCTGCGGAGTAACGGAGAAGATTGGTGGGGTGGGGGAAAGGCTACCTCTTTAAGAAACCTATGATACAGCAACTTCTGAATAAGTTCAGGGGTTTAACAAATACTGAAAGTTAAACTGAGAACCACTAATCCTAGATCATGTTGACATGGCAGCAGAATCAAACAAACTGCTGAGCAAATGCTTGGCATTGGATTTATTTGGGGCAAGGACCTGACTAGACTTATGAAAGTCACTTGGGAGTTTTGAAAAGTTAAATATATATACAGGACAAGTGTCAGCCGTGGCTCAGTGGGTAGCACTCTCGCCTCTGAGTCAGAAGATTGTGGGTTCAAGTCCCACTCCAGGGACTTGAGCACAAAAATCTAGGCTGACACTCCAGTGCAGTGCTGAGGGAGTGCTGCACTGCCGGAGGTGCTGTCTTTTGGATGAGGCGTTAAGCTGAGGCCCCGTCTGCGCTCTCAAGTGGGCATAATAGATCCTATGGCACGCTTTCGAAGAAGAGCAGGGCAGTTCTCCCCGGTGTCCCGGCCAATATTTATCCCTCAATCACATAGAAACATAGAATCTAGGAGCAGGAGTAGGCCATTCGGCCCGTCGAGCCTGCTCCACCATTCAATACGATCATGGCTGATCATCCAAATCCAGTACCCTGTCCCTGCTTTAATCCCCACAGTACACATATCCCATCCTATCCCCATAACCCCACATATTTAATCCCCCCCTAACACTAATGGTCAATTTATCATAGCCAAATCAACCTAACCCGCACATTTTTGGACTGTGGGAGGAAACCGGAGCACCCGGAGGAAACCCACGCAGACACGGGGAGAATGTGCAAACTCCACACAGACAGTCACCCGAGGTCAGATTCGAACCCGGGTCCCTGGCGCTGTGAGGCACCAGTGCTAACCACTATGCCGCCGTGTTGTCAACATCACAAAAACAGATTACCTGGTAATTATCACATTGCTGTTTGTGGGAACTTGCTGTGCGCAAATTGACTGCCGCGTTTCCTACATTACAACAGCGACTACACTTCAAATGTACTTCATTGGCTGTAAAGCACTTTGGGACGTCCTGAAGTCGTGAAAGGCGCTATATAAATGCAAGTCTTTTTTTTCTTTGACTAAACCCAATAGCTTTTGTGCGCCGAACCCGATTTGAATGACAGCAGCTCATCTCGCACTTTCAAATTCTGCAGTGTCCTTTGATGAGCTGCTGTACACTGGAAGCTTTAAAGGATAAAATACAGGAAGGCGGTTAGTTTTGGACTTTTTATAGCAGGCTTGCCTCTGAAGTAAATCATTAAATAAATATGCCTGTTTTGCCTCGGAGGCAGCTTCACAGCAGTGTGCATTGTGTTTCTGGTTTTGGTGCTTACTTTAGCCACTAATTGTTTGCGCCCAAGTCCTGATTTTTGCCGGTGCTTTTTGTTTCTATTTCTTTCAAAAAAGTGGAATTGGAGCATAATTGGGTGCTCGATTGCTGACGGTGCTTTTTATTTTGCTTTGTGATTCAGAGTTGCACAGAAGGGCGAAATTAACTTCACACCTTGCCAGAGAGCAGGGAAAACTAGGATCGATAGCGGCTTACAAGGTTTTTCCTTGTGAAAAATTCGGGCCTGTTGTCATTTTGAAGAAAGAGCTGGTATAACCGGTGGGCGCTATTAGGATATCTTCCGAGCTTAATCAGCATTGCGGTCCATCTTTTGATCGTGAGAGAGGGGTGGTTATTAGGCTTAACTGGAAACCCGAAGTGTATATTTAGCTTTGCAGAGTGTGTAACCCAGCAGGTGCCATTGTAGAGCTGTCCCTGTATAAATTGCCTTTTTGTCTAAACTCCTGCAGTTAACCACGTGATAACCTTGTGTGACCTTTATCCAAAGTGCGGCCACTCACTGATCCCAAACCACTGCTATAACAGTGGCTAGGTTCAGTTATTGGACTGTCTCTATACTTCCTGCAGTAGTAAATCTTCGCGTAGCAATGAAGCTAAAATGGAAGCTGTCGTGATGACTGGGTGTGTTGCTCTATTCCACTGCTCGTCATAAATAATTATTCACCGTGTGCTAAAGAAGTAAACAGCAATACATTGAATCCAGTATATCAGCACAGTGAATGATTGAGATTTTACATTCTTGATCAATTTCCTGCACCGTTCTGCAGATTAGATTTTTTTTGTTGTTGATATTTACGTATTAGTAAATAACTCGGTATATCTTCAAAAAGACTGCGCTAGACCCCAGCGGTGGTGTCAGTGTGAAACAAAGCCACTTTGCACAACACTGGTTGCAGCTGAATACACTAAGATAATGTGCACTTGCATGTGAATCCAAAGACTCAAAAGCATTATTAAGAAGGAAAATAAAGTAAGCAGAAGGGAATTAAAGCAATCGCAGAGCTAAGCAACAAACACAAAAAAAGCACCCTTTTTTTTGTCCCCCTCTCCCTGTTATAGAAAAGTATGCCTACTCGGGCAGCTCCCCTTGACAGCTACGCTGTGATTAAGATCTCCAGCAAGAGACAACATAAACCCACATCCTTGCTCTCTGTGATACATCAATGTGCCTTGTCAAAGTGCTACTCTTTAAATCTCTCTCACAGTGTGCAGATTCAGTGAGAGTAATAAATGAGAGGTGAACTATAGAGTGGGAGATTTTCTGTATTTCATTCTTTTAACCCATACTTTGCTTCAAAGTTCAGAAGCTAGCTCGTGGCATATTGAGTGCCCTCTTAAGGGGCTACTTTTTCTATTATTAAGAGTCAGGTGATGCGTTCAGGTCGCAGTCTCCTCTAGAGGCGTGGGTTCGAATCCCACTTCTGACATTACATTTGTGTCAGCCGTGGCTCAGGTGGGTAGCACACTCACCTCTGAGTCAGAAGGTCGTGGGTTCAAGTCCCACTCCAGAGACTTAAGCACAAAAATCTAGGCTGGCACTCCAGGGTAGTAATGAGGAAGTGCTGCACTGTCGAAGGTGCCGCACTATTTCGAAGAGCGGGGAGTTATCCCAGATGTCCTGGCCTATATTTGTCCCTCAATCAACATCACTAAAACAGATTATCTGGTCATTATCACATTGCTGTTTGTGGGACCTTGCTGTGCGCAAATTGGCTGCCGCGTTTCCTACATTACAACAGTGACTACACTTCAAAAATAATTCATTGGCTGTAAAGCGCTTTGGGACGTTGTGAGGTCATGAAAGGTGCTATAGAAATGCAAGTCTTTTTTTCCAAAGTTCAGAAGATGGCCCGTGGCATATTGGCCTTTTAAAAGGCTATATTTTTTTATTATACCATCAATCTGGCAAAATGTTGTTTAGTAATTGGTGAAGCACATAGCATCTTTGAAGTTTTGAAATTCACGGTGTTTGTGGATTAAATTAAATCAGCGTGGTCTCTAAGTTTGATGCAGACATGTTTGGTTACTGATTTTTATTAGCACAAATTGCAGTGCCAATAATGGGTAATTAGCGCATGAGCTAGCATTCCAAATGAGTTGGTAACAGCCCAAGATTCACTGATGGGTTGCTATGACAGCTTTTATGATGTTTCTGGCTGAAGATTTTTTTATGTCGGTTATGCAGTTATTAACAGTGAAACTGTACAAAACCTATAACTGGTGTTAATTGTAAACCAGATTATAATCTGTCCAGGGGACGGTATTTTCCGATAAAGCAATGTGTGATTTTGTTTTGTCAAAATCATTAGAACTCTCTACCCCAGAGGCTGTGGATGCTCAGTCATCGAGTATATTCAAGACAGGGATCAATAGATTTTTTTTAGATATTAATGGAATCAAGGGGATGTGGGGATAGGGCAGCAAGATGGAGTTGAGGTCGAAGATCAGCCGTGATCTTATTGAATGGCGGAGCAGGCTCGAAGGGCCAAATGGCCGACTCCTGCCCCTATTTCTTATGTTCTTAAACACTATTTAAAGCCTACATAGCGCAAACTACACTTAAAAAAAAGAAAAAGCTGTTAGTGTATGCATGCTGCAGATGGTTCGCACTCTGTCCTTTCACTTATGGGATCTAGGTTTGAATCCATCCCAGATTGATGCAGGCTTTTTGAGCTGGCTCTCGGGGTCCTTTGTGAAATGAGTTTGGCCTGTCTCAACCAAGTTCTTACTGGTTGTTGGCACAGAGCTGCCCAAAATTTGGCCCGAGTTGGAAATGACATACAGGTGCAGTTGGAGGGCTAAGGCACATTGTTGTGGCAGACCCTCGTGTGCTTCTTTATTCCTCATCTGTCCCATATTGGTTCCCAGTCCAGCCATGCCTCGAATTTAAAATTCTCATCCTTGTTTTCAAATCCCTCCATGGCCTTACCCCTCCCTATCACTGTAACCTCCTCCAGCTCTACAACCCTCCGAGATCTCTGCGCCCCCTCCAATTCTGGCCTCTTGCACATCCCCGATTTCCATCACTCCACCAGTGGCGGCCGTGCCTTCAGCTGCCAAGGCCCTAAGCTCTGGAATTCCCTCCCTAAACCTCTCCGCCTCGCTACCTCTCTCCTCCTTTAAGACGCTCCTTAAAACCTACCTCTTTGACCAAGCTTTTGGCCATCGGTCCTAATATCTCCTTATGTGGCTGGGTGTCAAATTTTGTTTGATAATCGCCCATGTGAAGAGCCTTGGGACATTTTACTACGTTAAAGGCGCTATATAAATACAAGTTGTTGTTCCTGACACGGGAGTGCTTGACAGTAACAGTGGATGAGAAAAGCAAAAAAGTTTTCTGTTTCTTGGTACTGATATCCCTCGCTTAGGTAAATACAGAAATATCAGTCTCCCTCTATATGGCTGAATGGTCAGATGAACAGGAGTAAGGAAAAATAGGTGGTCTTGGTCTTTTATTTCCTTCAAGTATTTTAATTGTCAAGGTGAGCAATGAGCAATTAAAGATGTTTCATCGAGTATGATGTTCCAACACCCACCAAAAAGTTTTGGATTTGATATTAAGTAAATAGTCCAAATGTGCTACTTATGAAAAAGCCTCGATGTAGATTAAGGTACTGCATGTTGGCAGTATTTATTAATTTGTCAACGGAAATTTGATTGAGCTGTTTCTTAAGGTTCTTGCCCCATCTGTGTTTAATTTGTTAGACATTCCTCTAACCAGTGGGCGAGGCGGCAACATTGATGAGAAACATTGAGAAAATAAAATGTCAGCGTTGTTGTACAGTAGCCAATAAAAGTACTGTACTGCAAAAACGCTTTTATTAGAAACCATTTTACGGTTATTTGCGGATGGAGAGTAAGTGTAGACAACAAGGTTCACCATCATCCGCCTTTTTGAAAAATCAAGACATTAGGAAGAATCAATAACATTTGTCAATCATAGAGATTTCAGCACAGTGTGAGGCCACTTGGCCCACTGTGCCTGTGCTACCCTCACATTGTTCTCTCTTTAAAAATCAAACACAAAATAAGTGGAATGCTTCATTAAGGGAGATAAAAGAAAGACTTGCATTTATATAGCGCCTTTCACGACTTCAGGATGTGGCAAAGCGCTTTACAGCCAATAAAGTGCTTTTGAATTGTAGTCACTGTTGTAATGTAGGAAACGTGGCAGCCAGTTTGCACACAGCAAGATCCCACAAACAGCAATGTGATAATGACCAGATAATCTGTTTTAGTGCTGTTGATTGAGGGATAAATATTGGCCATGACACCAGGATAACTCCCCTGCTCTTCTTTGAAATAGTGTCATGGGATCTTTTTCGTTCACCTTAGAGAGCAGACGGGGCCTCAGTTTATCGTGCCATCCGAAAGACGGCGCCTCCGATAGTGCAGCATTCCCTCAGCACTGCACTGGAGTGTCAGATGAGATTTTTGTGCTCAAGTCTCTGGCGTGGACTTGAACCCACGACCTTCTGACTCAGAGGTGCGAGTGCTGCCCACTGAGCCATGACTGGTATCGACTGCAGAGTTATTTTTAAGTTGCAGTCCACAGAGCCGCTGTTCTTCTGAATGAGATGTTAAACTGAGCCTTACTCCAGGCACTCAGATGGACGCCAAATATCCCAGTGCACTATTCAAAGAAGAGCAAAGAGTTTTCTAGGTGCCTGGGCCAATATTCCCTCCTCAGCCAACGGTATTGAAAGCAGATCAACTGGTTCATATAAAAAAAACTGCAAATGCTGGAAATCTGAAACACAGAATTCTGGAAATACTCAGCAGGTCAGCCAGTTATCCGCAGAGAGAAACCAAGTTAACGTTTCAGCTCGATGACCTTTCATCAGACATTCATTGACCTGAAACGTTAACTCTGTTTCTCTTTCCACAGATGCTGCCTGACCTGCTGAGTGTTTCCAGCATTTTCTGTTTTTATTTCCACTGGCTAATTATTCGCCTAATTGCTGTCGGTACGTCTTGATGTGTGCAAAATGACTACAGCTTTTGCCTATGTGACAATAGTTGCTGCACCTCAGAATAATTCATTGTCATACGTAGAACTTTGAGATGTTTGAGTATTAGGACAAGGTGTTCTGAACATAAAATAAATACAAGGTTTTCTTTTATGGCTTCCGGTAGCTGGGGAATATCTTGTTTTAAACAATCCACTGTTGTTCACTTGAGTAGTAACGAATTCAGTCTTATAGTTATAATTTTATTTGTTCTATTTTAACATAAAAACAATCTAAAAGCGGAGTATAATGCAATTTACAAGTGGAGTACTGCATTCAGCTTGAAAGGGGTAAAGTAAATACAGCACTAAAGCAGAAAAAGAAACTATTATTTGTTGGCTGCATACAGTGACATCACTATTCCCGGCCAGAATGGAGATGTTTGGGTAATTTCCCCTGTCAATCACGCCTGTACACTGGGATTGATATTATACACATAATTTGAATTATGGAACTATCCTCCACTCACTGCATTGTGCTGGAGAAATCATCCTGCTTTTGTCGGGAGATGTTGTTGCAGTTTCAGTCATGAGTTCTGTTTGCTGCAGACTCTTGGGAGTCTGTAGAGTCTCGAACTAGGGTGAATAGTCTCAGGATAAGGGGTTGGCCATTTAAGACTGTGATGAGGAATTTCTTCATTTCAGTGGGTTGTGAATCTTTGGCATTCTCTATCCCAGAGGGCTGTAGATGCTCAGTCAATGAGTATATTCAAGACGGAGATGCATAGATTTTTGGACACTAAAGGAATCAAGGGATATGGGGATCGGGTGGGAAAGTGGAGTTGAGATAGAAGATCAGCCATGATCTTATTGAATGGCGGAGCAGACTCGAGGGGCCGTTTGGCCTACGCCTGCTCCTATTTCTTATGTTCTTTCTAAATAGACTCTATAAATAGACTTTGGTTGCTTTGCTGTTTGCTGAGTAAATAGACTTTTATTGCTGTAAAACATTGTTTGCCGTAAGTCCTGCCCTGCCTCTAGCTCATTGGCTGTCTGTGGTGTCAATAGACACTCTGGTATTTGTATTTGTTTGGCCTCCTTTTTTTATCCATACTCTTGCAGCTTAATGTGTTTTCTTCGTGTTTGGCATCAATTGACTCTGTTGACGGCTTTAATGGTTAGACACTGGGGGCCCCGTTTCCCTATGGATGTTTTGGTTCTTCCTCTCTTATAACCCAGTTTATTCTAGGAGTTTAACCTCGGTGTGTAACTACGATGGTGCTGTGATCGAATGTTGCTGCAGCTGCTGGCAGCACCTCTTTAGACTCCAGATGTAAATCCCACGAGCGACTTGCCATCGGAGGTCGAGGTGCCCAAAAATCCATCGCCATTGGGAAGCTGAGTGATTTGAAGTGCTCCTGCCCACCAATGTTCCCCCTAAGGTGCGCGGCCGCTCATCAATCAGGAGGTCCCGCGCAGGCCGCTCGCAAGTTGTTGCCGCTGGAAGATAGCGTGCGTGCGTGGCTACGCAGTAAATTTGAAGGGAATGTGCACGAAACACATTAGAGGGAACATTGCTGCCCACCCCTGTATAAGAAGATAGACTTGCATTTATACAGCGCCTTTCACGGCCTCAGGACGTCCCAAAGCGCTTTACAGCCAGTGAAGTACTTTTGAAGTGTAGTCACAGTTATAAGGTAGGAAACACAGCAGCCAATTCGCACACAGCAAGCTCCCACAAACAGCAATGACCAGATAATCTGTCTTTTTTAAGTGATGCTGATTGAGGGATAAATGTTGGCCAAGACACCAGGGATAACTCCCCCCAGCTCTTCAATATAGGGTAATGTTGGATTGATTGTCCAGTGGTCTATCAAAATCTGTAACGCCGACCTATATATGCAATATAGCGACGTTTTTTTCTATGTTCCTTGGATCTGATGACATACCATGTACAATTCGTTAATTAGTTTGAGGTTTAATTATTGCACAGAATATGGCACATTGAGAGTGGAATCTGAATTTTGTTTCTCTTGTGTGAATCCCTTAAGGACTGTAACATTGCAAGTTCCATTGGCTAATGCAGAAATGCGCAGCCAAGACTGACCTTTTGCATAATCTGATATGTTGCATCTTGCAGCAGGTCTGTTTTGTTGCAGCTGCCTGGGGCTGGTGCTCAACTGTTTTTGCTGTATTGAAGTTATTCGGTGCAGTATCAACACAATTCAGTTTGTAATGTGTATGAACTTAACTTTTGGAGTGTTTCACAGAATCACAGAATCCCCACAGTGCAGATAGAGGCCATTTTGGCCCATCGAGCCTGCATCGACACATATCCCACCCTATCCCCGTAACCCCACTTATTTAATCCCCCCTAACATTAAGGGTCAATTTATCATAGCCAAATCAACCTAACCCGCACATCTTTGGACTGTGGGAGGAAACCGGAGCACCCGGAGGAAACCCACGCAGACACGGGGAGAATGTGCAAACTCCACACAGACAGTCACCCGAGGCCGGTTTCGAACCCGGGTTCCTGGCGCTGTGAGGCAACAGTGCTAACCACTATGCCACCGTGTTTGCATCCTATGTTACAACAATCAATATCTAAAATCTATTGAGTTTCAAGAAATGAACTCTTATTTTGCCAATCGTGATGATTGAACATAGAAGATCCTGCAGGGTCTGGACAGGGTGGATGTGGAGAGGACGTTTCCTCTTGTAGGAGAATCTAGAACTAGGGGTCACTGTTTAAGAATAAGGGGTCGCCCATTTAAGACAGATGAGGAGAAATTTTTTCTCAGAGGGCCGTGAGTCTTTGGAACTCTCTTCCTCAGAGGGCGGTGGAAGCAGAGTCTTTGAATATTTTTAAAAATGAGAAGTCGCATAACACCAGGTTATAGTCCAACAGATTTATTTAAAATTACAAGCTTTCGGAGCTGTCGCTCCTTCTTCAGGTAGGGTAGCTGTGAGAGAATCTCCCAGAATTCACAATATAAACACAGAAAAAATGTATTCAAATCTTTCCCTACATCAAAGACACACTAAGAGCACAGCCAAGACAATGAGATGTGTCCCAGGGGATCCAACGTGTCAAAACACCTGCTGGCTGCTTATCCTCTCCATTTGGGTTTGGTTCTTGTGTTAGTTTTTTTTTTTAAAAACCTGGAAAGACCGGCCATGATGTCAAGTCACGTTCTGTATCGTGACATGAACCCGATATCGCGATTGAGGCCATCCTCATGAGTGCGGAAACTTGGCTATCAGTTTCTGCTCTATGATTTTGCGCTGTCGTGTATCCCGAAGGCCGCCTTGGAGAACGCTTACCCGCAGATCCGAGGCTGAATGCCCCTGACTGCTGAAGTGTTCCCCGACTGGGAGGCAACCCTCCTGCCTGGCGATTGTTGCGCGGTGTCCGTTCATACCCAAATGGAGAGGATATGCAGCCAGCAGGTGTTTTGACACGTTGGACCCCCTGGGACACATCTCATTGTCTTGGCTGTGCTCTTAGTGTGTCTTTGATGTAGGGAAAGATTTGAATACATTTTTTCTGTGTTTATATTGTGAATTCTGGGAGATTCTCTCACAGCTACCCGACCTGAAGAAGGAGCAACAGCTCCGAAAGCTTGTAATTTTAAATAAATCTGTTGGACTATAACCTGGTGTTGTGCGACTTCTCATTTTTGTCCACCCCAGTCCAACGCCGGCATCTCCACATCAGAATATTTTTAAGGCAGAGGTAGATAGATTCTTGATAAGCAAGGGGGTGAAAGGTTATCGGGGGTAGGCGGGAATGTGGAGTAATCGGATCAGCCATGATCTTATTGAATGGCGGAGCAGGCTCGAGGGGCCGAGTGGCCGACTCCTGCTCCTAATTCGTATGTTCGTATTGTGTGAGTTTATAACTTTGTGTCTCATTACCTAGCTACTGAAAGAAATTGCAATGCAATACTTGCATTTATATGTAATCTAAAAGCACTTCCAACAAATTACTTTCTGAACTGCAGTGATTGTTGTGCTGTAAACACAACAGCCATTCTGCGACAGCAATGTCTTGTCAAACAATCATGGGATAGTTGAACAATCTATTAGGTGGCGTTGGTTGAGGAAAGACAGGACTAGATAGAACTCTCGGTTCGTTATGTAGCGTCATGGGATTTTAAATCACTAGAACACAGACTGTTAGGACCTCTGTTTAATGTCATATACTCAGGATGGCATCTCGGACGATTCAATTTTCCCTCACTATTGTAATTGTCAGCCTGGATGCACTTAAGCCTTGGTATGGGACCCCAACCCACAACCTTCTGACCTAGAGACGGCTGTATTACCAACTGAGCCAAGCTGATAATTGAATGCTCTGGTCAGTAGCTGCTTTTGATTGTGTTTTTGAGACGACAATCTTGCTGATGCCGCCGTCAGTCTGTAAAGGTATTAGTTGTGTGATAGGGTTTGTAGTGTATAGACCCATAAGCTGTGTGATCTTAGGAATGGCGTCAGGGTAGCTGATAGTGCAGCGCAGAGGCTTCCATTACCCGGGAACCAGAAAGTCTGCTCTTGCTGTGATTGCAACAAATTTACACTTGTTGCATAGGTTACAGTCAAACACACGCTTTTGTTTCTTGCTATTTTCTTGAAATCTGTTTTCTGCTCTTGTGTATTAGTGTAAGGACTTTGAAATGTAAGTGTCAATCATCTGCATTTTGATTTTACACATTGAACACAAAAAAGAGGTTCACACACACACACACACACACACACACACACACACACACACACACACACACACACAGAAATAAACATACAAATCAGATGAAAGCCAGCGATCTTGAATTTTGAGTGGCGCTTGTGTGACACAGCTGTCCACAATTCAAGCATCTCCTTTTTCAGAATTAGCTTCAAGCTGTTATTTTGATGCATTTCAGTCATTTCCAACTGAGAAGCTGCTCCATTGGTAACACATGGAGACTTCAAGCAGTGAATGAGTTGATCAAAAATCAAACCTGATGCCCTTTCTACTCCAAATCTGCTGAACAAAACTAGCTTGAAACCCCCAGGACTAGGGTGAACCACTGGTGCTCCTGTGAAGTGCCTTGGGAGGTTTTACTGCATTGAAGGTGCTAGATAAATACAAGTTGTTGTTGTGTAATGCTTGGAACTCTATGGGTGTTCTAAATTGTTACCATTTTCATGAACATTAATCGTGGGTTAGAAGTGTGTCCATTCAACTCTGAAAATGAGTCTAAAATAGTTTGTGTATTTATAATCATCGCCTTTTCTTGCAATTTGATAGTTAATTTATCCAGACGCAGCCACGTATTGCCTAGAAATACCAAATTTGGAGTCCAACAAGAATCTTCCAATTCGGGCCCTTTTCTTCCATGAATACTTTCACAGGATTGAGCAATTCAAAAAAGAAAAATGAGCAATTGCTTTTCCTCTCCGAAGCCAGTGCACTGCCCGGCGAATCATAAGATCCGAGGGAGATCTTCATTGCTGAGCGATTCAATCAGAATTTTGATTTACTTGTGATTAGGCACATGGGTTTCGGTGTGGCTGTCTTCACAATGGGCTTCCGATTTGGAGGCATTTACAGCAGCTGCTCGTGACAAGTGATGTTCGAAACTGTCCAGGTTTACAAAAGCCAATAAACCCAGGACGTTCTAGTGCAGTGATTATGGCCTGGACTCGCAGCCCAGGGTTCATGAGTTCAAATCCTATCATGGGAAGTTGCAAAATTGAATTCAATCAGCGTGGTAATTTGTGGACTGGCACCCGAAAATAAAATGACTGAAAACTGCCAAGTTGTCATAAAAAGCCAACTCGTTCCCTAATGTCCTTCAGCGAAGGGAACTTTCCACCTCACCCCATCTGGCCTACATGTGACTCCATTTCCATATTACCTGGTTGACTCTTAATGTCCTCAAGAAATCGAGGCCTGAGCAATAAATGCTGACTTGCCAGTGTCACCCACATCTCAAACAATTTTTTTTTTAAATGTAGCCTAAAATTGATGGTGTCCCCTCTTTAGCAATGGCAGAATGTTTCTGCTAAGGCAGTTTGGCTTTCTGAATAGAGACATCCTGGATTCTTTGATAGCCAAACCCCGGGTTTACTTCAGCGACATAATGCCATCAGACACAATACGCACAAATGCTGCGAGGCGTGTCTTGAGTATCACGAAAGGCGTCAGAATGAGACTTGTATATGCACATCTCTGGATGTCTGAATGTAGTTGTGCTTCACTGCCTTTTTTATTCATTCATGGGATGTGGGCGTCACTGGCAAGGCCAGCATTTATTGCCCATTCCTAATTGCCCTTGAGAAGGTGGTGGTGGGCCGCCACCTTGAACTGCTGCAGTCCGTGAGGTTTGATACAACTGAGTGACTTGCGAGGCCATTTCAGAGGGCAGTTAAGAGTCAACCACATTGCTGTGGGTCTGGAGTCACATATAGGCCAGAACGGGTAAGGATGGCAGATTTCCTTCCCTAAAGGACATTGGTGAACTAGATGGGCTTTTACGACAATCATTACTGATACCAGCTTTTTATTCCAGATTTATTGAATTAACTGAATTTAAATTCCCCAGCTGCCGTGGTGGGATTGAACTCATGTCTCTGGATCATTAGTCCAGGGCCTCTGGATTACTCGTCCAGTGCCATAACCACTATGCTACTGTTCCCAAGGTCCAGTGTTCTCCTATACGATAACACAATTGCAAATCTGAAATTTGCTTTCACAATTGATATCTGTGCATAGAATAGCTACAATATCTTCAGCATTTAAGTTATTGTGCTAGAAACCCTGCAATCCATTATAGGCAACAGATCAAGGTAAATCTTCTTGGCCTTGATGCATAGCAGTCACTTGGTTTCACTTAGCCCTTTGTTGCTACTCTTTCTTGACACTACTACCTTCTCAGAAAATCCCAGTCTTCCTCCTGTTCCACTTATAAACAACAGGAACAATAACAAATTGTATTTACAACAACTTGCATTTATATAGCCCCCTTAACATAGTAAAACATCCCAAGACACTTCACAGGAGCGTTATCAAACAAAATTTGACACCGCGCCATATTAGGGCAGATGGTAAAGAGGTATGTTTTAAGGAGTGTCTTAAAGGAGGAAAGAGAGTAGGAGAGGTTTAGGGAGGGAATTCCAGAGTTTAGGGCCTAGGCAGCTGAAGGCACAGCCACCCGGGGGTAGAGTTTTGGCTTGTTTAAGCTGGTAATGTCAGCGCAATTCAGGCAGAATCGGCCGAACCAGTGCAAAATATCAGGTCATTTTAAACATGAGTTACACCCAAAACCACTTGCGTTCGTGTATCTGCGCTCTTACACTGGTTCAAGAGTCAGTTCACCCGAACCAGGCCCCGCCCACAGAACTGGCATCTTCTCTCTCCCCCCCCCCCCCCCCCCCCCCGGCCCCCCAGGTCGACATCGTGAGATTCCACCGAGCGCGCTGGTTCGGGAAGGCTCTTTAAACTGCACTCATTTTCTTAGACACACAGGCACTAGAAGCCACGTTTTTAAAGTATTTTCATATCAAACAATATTTAATTTACTAAGGAACTGACTAGCATACACCAATGAAGCTATTAAATGGTTCAGTATGGGTTTTTTTTCAGTCATTCTCAATGATTTTAAATCAGGTTACTCAGAGGTGGAGGACTAGACAGTCTTATTAAAAATACTTCGTTTTGCTGATGACCCCATTTCCAGCTGCATTAATAAAACCGCACCAGGTTACCACTCTTAAATACATCAAGGAATACTTTTTAATGGAAAAAAAAAGAAATGATTGCGTTCTATCACGCTGCCCGATTGCGCTGGTTCACGGAAGATTTTATATTTGTGATTATGCAAATTAATTTTAGCGGAAACTTGAACTGTAACCTAACCAGTGCAATTTCAAGTGCATTTTGGGCGCGTTTCGCAATTGCGCCCAAAGCGGAAACTCTACCCCAGATGTTTATAAAGCGCCTTTAACGTAGCAAAACATCCCAAGGCACATCACAGAGGCGTGAAGAAAAAGCAGATATCGAGCCAAATTAAGAGATTAGGAAATGTGATCAAGAGCTAGCTCAAAAAGGTGGGCTTTAAGGAGGTGTAGGGAGGCAGAGGAGTTTAGGGAAGGTCTAGGTGGCTGAAAGCACAGTCACCAGCGATGGGGTGAAGGGAGGGGGGATGCACATGAGGCAGGAGTCGGGGGGGGGTTATACTGCAGGGGATGGTTGCAGAGATAGACGGGCAAGACCATTAGCATTCCAACACAAGGGTTACAATTTTTAATTCAAGACGTTGGATGAGTGGGATCTCATGTACGTCAGTAAGGGAGGATGATGGGTGAACGGGATTTGGTGCGCGATAGGATCCAGGCAGCAGAGTTTTGGGTGAGTTGAAGCTAATGGAGAGTTTTGGAATAATCTAGTCAGGAGATGACAAGGGCATGAGTGAAGGGTTTCAGCAGCAGATGGGCAAAGTAGGGGTCGAGGGGTGCATGGTTACAGAGATGGAAGTAGGCGGGTTTTGTGATGGAGGGCGGAACGGGTCGCTGATCCGTTTAGGCTGGAACACTGTCAGCCTAACTCTCTTGAAAATGCTGCTCTGCAGAAAAAGGCACTTTCTGCTTCCTGAGTGCAGGGCATGTGAGTTCTGCAGCTGCCTCAACAGAGAACTGTACTTCTGTCGTATAGTGAAAGGTCATAGGGCCTGAACTGAGGAATGGCAGAGCTGCATTTAGCTCACCAGCCATGTGTTGGTCGCCACTGCGCTAGATTGTTTCTGAATGTCTCAGTAATGTAGTGAGAGTAAAAATTGCTCAAGTTTGACCTGCTGATGTGAGGATCCATTTTTTTTAATAAACACCTCAATTTATATCGTTCCTTATCTCATACACGTACCCAGTGGGTTACTATTCAAGTGTAAAGTTTGTTGGAGCAGACTGTTAGTGTATATGTACAGACCCTTGTAGTACTGCTCCTTTTATGAGAATCAAGGGTTTGTTTTATCTTGCATCTGCTCCAGTCTGTTAATTGTAGTCACATTCACAACATCTTCATTCTGCTTTTTGCAGCGGTGGTTGTTCGAAACTAGAAATCGGAGACTGCCGCCAGCTGTGGTGGTAATCCGCTGGCTCGGATGCTGCAATTAGAGAGGAGGGGAGCGCGTGTGAGCTTTGTGCAGGTGACTCCCTTTAAAGGTCTTGTGCAGTCGGGCCACTCCAGACCTTGGGATTCAGACATTTGTTGTGGAGTAGAGAGTGCACTCTGTATTGACCTTTGCTGTACTTGACCTGGAAATGCTTATTGGTGATAAACGATAGAGAGTGTGTTGAATTATACTGTTCCCTGCCACTGATGTCCCTCATCTTGATGAGCTCCACAATTCAGAAATTTCCTTTTTTTAAAGGAAATGCTTTGTTTTATTCATTGTGAATTGATTTTTTTCCCCCCACAAACAGCAATGAGATAATGTTTAGTGATACAAAAGCAAAATACTGTGGATGCTAGAAATCTGAAATAAAAACAGAAAATGCTGGAAATACTCAGCAGGTCAGGCAGCGTCTGTAGAGAGAGAAACAGAGTTAACGTTTCAGGTCGATGACCTTTCGTCAGAAAGTGATGTTGGTTTAGGGATAAGTATTGACCAGGATACTGGGAGAACTCCCCTGCTCCTCTTCGAACAGTGCCAAGGGATCTTTTACATCCACCCGAGAGGGCAGATGGAGCCTCGGTTTAACTTTTCATCTGGAAGACGGCACCTCCAGCAGTGCACGGGAGTGTCAGCCTGGACTACGTGCTCAAGTCTCTGGAGTGGGACTTGAGCCCACAACCTTCTGACTCAGGCGAGTGTGCTACCAACTGAGCCACGGCTGACACAACATGGGCCTAAATCGCTGAGGGTTGGGAGTCTTCTCACTCGGCCTCAGATAACCCTGCTAGCTAATGCCCTGACGGTAGGTTGGTCCTGCCTGGGCCAGTAGCGGAAAGCTTACCAATGCAGTGTGCTGATAGGCTGTCGTATTAGTGTTTGGTTCACTGCCACCTCTCTTCTTGGAATGCCTACCTTGAAGAAGTTCTGCTCTTCTCTTCGACGGGATTTCCGTTTGGCTCTTCAACCTTGTTCATCTTCATTGATTTCAGTTTCCCTATCTCTTAATGTCTCTCCATCTCCCCCTTTGTTCCTTTATCCCCTCCCCCTTTTCCCAGCTTTACCCTGGCCTTAAATCTATTTGATTTCCGGCTCTTCCCAGTTCTGATGAAAGGTCATCGACCTGAAACGTTAACTCTCTTTCTCTCTCCACGGATGCTGCCTGGCCTGCTGAGTTTTTCCAGCGTTTTCTGTTGTTATTTCGGATTTCCAGCATCCGCAGTATTTTGCTATCGTATCGTGCTGATAGGCTGCATGGTTTTAGCTGCTTAATCTCCAGCAGTACCTTGTGCGCACTTGTTCTGCAAGGCTTGGCTCTACCAATCTGTGCCTAAGCCCTCTGGACTTGGGTAATTGGAATATGTTCCTCTGGGAAGAGTGTACATTCCTCGATAGCAAAATACTGCGGATGCTGGAAATCCGAAATAACAACAAAACGCTGGAAAAACTCAGCAGGCCTGGCCTGTTGAGTTTTTCCAGCGTTTTCTGTTATATAGTGTATATTCCTCATCGGGCAGACAGAAACTACACTTGTATTGATTTCTGAGTAGCTTGATTTAGCAACATCTAAAAATTTGCATAATTGGTCAGGTGCATCCAATGGCACAACAATGCTCAGAAGGTTAAAAAAAAAGAAAACGAAAGACTTGCATTTATACAGCACCTTTCACGACCTCAGGATGTCCCAAAGCACTTTACAGACAATGAAGTACAATTGAAGTGTAGTCACTGTTGTAATGTAGGAAATGCGACAGCCAATTTGTGCACAGCAAGCTCCCACAAACAGCAATGTGATAATGACCGGATACATTTTTGTGATGTTGATTGAGGGATAAATATTGGCCAGGACACCGGGGATAACTCCCCTGCTCTTCAAAATAGTGCCATGGGATCTTTTCCGTCCACCTGAGAGAGCAGACGGAGCCTCGGTTTAACGTTTCATCCGGAAGCCGGCACCTCCAGCAGTGCACGGGAGTGTCAGCCTAGACTATGTGCTCAAGTCTGGAGTGGGACTTGAGCCCACAACCTTCTGACTCAGCGGCGAGTGTGCTACCCACTGAGCCAAGGCTAACGCCTAGGGACCGTCATGGAAACAGCTGCTTATGTATTCAGGGTTTAGTGCTAACCACGATTTGGTTGCAGAGAGGCAAGCATTTGCTGCTTCCGTTCCTCACCTCCAACTGGTGCAACTGGTTCGACAGTGTCTGATGTGCATCAGTGCTGTGGCCAGGTGTATAGTGGCAGCGCACTCGCACATTTGATGGCGAATTGTGCAGTTGTTTGAGGAGCAACTGCTACCTGCTGCTTACTATGGGAAGATTCAAACTGGTGCTTGTCAGTTGTCAAGTGACCAACTAGTGCCTTTCCCCTTTGGAGGAGAGAGGTTAAGTGGTGTCTCTGGGGTTGAAATGACTAAAGGTGACATATCTGGTGATGGAAGTTTGGAACTAACTCAGCTCCTTGGTAAAAGAAAGAAAGATTTCCATTTATATAGCGCCTTCCATGACCACCAGACTTCCCAAAGTGCTTTACAGTCAATGAAGTACTTTTTGAAGTGTAGTCACTATTGTAATGTCGGAAATGCGGCAGCCAATTTGCACACAGCAAGTTCCCACAAACAGCAATGTGATGATGACCAGATAATCTGTTTTAGTGATGTTGATTGAGGGATAAATATTAGCCAGGACACCAGGGATAACTCCCCTGCTCTTCTTCGAATAGTGCTCTAGGATCTTTTATGTCCACCTGAGAGCGCAGACGGAGCCTCGGTTTAATGTCTCATCTGAAAGACGGCACCTCTGACAGTGTGGCACTCCCTCAGTACTGCACTGGAGTGTCAGCCTAGATTTTTGTGCTCAAGTCTCTGGAGTGGGACTTGAACCCACAACCTTCTGACTCAGAGGCGAGTGTGCTACCAACTGAGCCACGGCTGACACAACATGGGGCCTAAATCGCTGAGGGTTGGGAGTCTTCTCACTTGGCCTCAGATAACCCTGCTAGCTAATGCCCTGAAGGTAGGTTTATCCTGCCTGGGCCAGTAGCGGAAAGCTTACCAATGCAGTGTGCTGATAGGCTGCATGGTTTTAGCTGCTTAATCTCCAGCAGTACCCTTGTGTGCACTTGTTCTGCAAGGCTTGGCTCTACCAATCTGTGCCTAAGCCCTCTGGGCTTGGGTAATTGGAATATGTCCCTCTGGGAAAAGTGTACATGGGATCCTTTCCGTCCACCTGTTTAACGTCTCATCGGAAAGACGGCACCTCCGCCAGTGCAGCACTTCCTCAGTGTGCTCAAGTCTCCTGGAGTGGGATTTGAACCCACAACCTTCTGACTCAGAGGCGATAATGCTACCAACTGAGCCACTGCTGACACGGTAATAGTATAGTGTAAAGTGGTAATGAGTCCTGAAGATCAATCACTAGTCTGTGCTGAGTTAGCCAATCTCAGCTGAGACAGCAGTTGGGGTACTACAGTTGTCATCAGTAACAAAATTGGCCAGGATTCCTGCTCCTAATCACTATCTTGTGATCCTTGCCTGAAATTAATGCCTGTGGATATTAACTGAGGACAAAGTTCGACTCGCCTATGCTGTGTCCTCTCTTCCTGCCCCCCGCGCCCCCCCCCCCATCATCAAATAACCTGGCATCATTCACTCAAAAGTAAAATACTGCGGATGCTGGAAATTTGAAACATAAAGATAAAATGCTAGAACATAAGAAGTAGGAGCAGGAGTCGGCCATACGACCCTTTGGGCCTGCTCCGCCATTCAATAGGATCATGGCTGATCCGAACCTAGACTCACGTCCACTTCCCTGCCCGCTCCCCATAACCCTTAATTCCCTTATCAGCTAGGAAACTGTGTTAATCTTTCAGGTTGATGACCTTTTGTCAGAAGAGGAGAAAGTTAGAACTGTAACAGGTTTTAAGCAAGTGCAGAGGCAGGGAAAGGGAGGAAAGAACAAAAGAGAAGGTCTGTAAGGCAGGATAAAGGGGATGATAGTGCAAGGCAAAAGTGGATGGTACGATAGTGCAAGGCAAACATGGATGATACCATCCACTTTTGCCTTGCACCATCATCTCTTTTGCCATTTAATCTCTCCAGCCTATCACAGACCTTCCTTTTTGTTCTTTCCTCCCCTCCCCCCTTTCCCTGCCTCTGTACTTGCTTAAAATCTGTTAACACTCTAACTTTTTCCAGTTCTGACGAAAGGTCATCGACTTGAAACGTTAACTCTGTTTCTCTCCCCACTGATGCTGCCTGACCTGCTGAGTAGTTCCAGCATTTTCTGTTTTTATTATGGCATCATTGATTGTCTAGGGTCACACAAAAGGGGGCAATTTTCCGAGTACATGCTACCGGCAGGGAACCAGAAATGCGAGGTTATACCTATCAGGAAAGGATGAACAGGCTGGGTCTCTTTCCTCTTGAAAAGAGAAGGCTGAGGGGTGACCAAATGGAGGTGTTAAAATTATGGAAGGTTTTGATAGAGTGGATACAGAGAGAGTGTTTCCACTTGTGGGGAAGAGCAAAACTAGAGGCCATCAATATAAGATAGTCACCAAGAAATCCAATAGGGAATTCAGAAGAAACTTCTTTACCCAGAGAGTGGTGAGAATGTGGAACTTGCTACCGCAGGGAATGGTTGAAGCGAATAGTATAGATGCATTTAAGGGGAGGCTAGATAAGCATATGAGAGAGAAGGGAATGGAGGGATATGCTGATAGTTAGATGAGAAAAGGTTGGGAGGAGGCTCAAGTGGAGCATAAATGTCGGCATGGACTGGTTGGGCCGAATGGCTTGTTTCTGTGCTGTATGTCCTATGTAAATCTCATCTGCCAAGAATGCAGGCACACCGCAGTTTTCCATCCATTGATGACGTTCCTCGCTGCCAATGTGTACTTAGAAAACAACCCCCATGAGGTATGGCAGCTTGGGAGAAGTGCCAAAAGCCTTCCAACCTTGTGGAGCTGGAATCCAGAATGAAATAATCTCTCCAGAATATTTTTTTTCCTGATCATTGATGGAGTAGGTTGAAACAAAGACACACGCATATCTGCATTCTAAATGGATTAAATGTTGTCCACTGGCATTTGAGTCGATGCATCTACTGATTAGTAAATAAAAATAAATCATCGACCTTATCGTTGGGCATGTGCTGTCAATACTCATTCGCACGGCGTATGAATGTGCGCTTTAATGTTTTTTGTGCGTTTGTTGGTAAAATGATATGTCGAAAAGCAGATTG
Source organism: Squalus acanthias (assembly GCA_030390025.1). NCBI lineage: Eukaryota > Metazoa > Chordata > Chondrichthyes > Squaliformes > Squalidae > Squalus > Squalus acanthias. Next base: position 111,714,323 of record CM059435.1, read on the forward strand.
AGAGTGTTTTTTGATCGTTGTGAGTGCTTTACTTCCTTGGTTACTGAATGGTGGTAGATTCTGGCCAATATTTAACTGGTCATCAACATCACTAAAACAGATTATCGGGTCATTATCACATTGCTGTTTGCGGGAGCTTGCTGTACGCAAATTGGCTGCCGCGTTTCCCACATTACAACAGTGACTGTAATTCAAAAATGCTTCATTGGCTGTAAAGCGCTTTGGGACACCCGGTGGTCGTGAAAGGCGCTGTAGAAATGCAAGTCTTTCTAGATATTTAAGTAAACATACACGTGAAGTGCGTTTATCTGTTAGGCATTTTCTATTAAAATTAGTGCATGTGGCTAAAAGTGTCGCCGTAGTCACACCTATAGCTTGTCAGAAATTTCTATTGGACAACGCTGTTCTACAATGTCCTCCAAGTAGGTAGGTCAATCACAACTGAAATGTTAACCTGGCCATACCGCCCAAGTACCTTTGCCAGTGATGCCACTACATCACGTGTAAAATGTACTTCTCTCTACGTAACACTCAAAAGGAACAACAGTGCAAAATGACGCACAAAGAAAATATTGTAGGAGACTTGTGTTTTCTTTTCCACATAAGTCTGACTTCATTTGGCTTTCATTGCCCAAATGCTTGACTGAGTCACTGCGCAAAAAGCTTTGTCTTTGAGGGAGGAAGAACACTGGGATGTTTTCTTGAACACCACAGGACTCTTGTCAAATTATTTCCCCCCCCACTGTTAGTCAAATTAACCATTTGCTAAGCAAAATACTGCAGATGCTAGACGTCTGAAGCAAAAAGAGGAAATGCTAGAAAGAAAGACTTGCATTTTTATCGTGCCTTTTGTGACCTCCGGATATCTCTCAGCGCTTTACAGCCAATGTAGTACTTTTGAAATGTAGTTACTGTTGTAATGTAGGAAACACGATAGCCAATTTGTGCACAGCAAGCTCCCACAAGCAGTAATGTGATAATGACCAGATCATTTATTTTTTAGTGATGTTGACAGGGATAAATATTGGCCAGGACACCGGGGATAACTCCCCTGCTCGTCTTTGAAATAGTGCCATGAGATCTTTTACGTCCACCTGAGAGAGCAGACGGGGCTTCAGTTTAACATCTCATCGGAAAGACGGCACCTCCAACAGTGCAGCACTCCCTCAGCACTGCACTGGAGTGTCAGCTTAGATTTTTGTGCTCAAGCCTCGCGTGGGACTTGAACCCACAACCTTCTGACTCAGAGGCGAGAGTGCGACCCACTGAGCCACGGCTGATGCTTTAGAAAACGCACAGCATTTTCTGTTGACTCTTTTTATCATTTTTGTGGTGTTTCAGTTGTTCGAATAATGTACAAAATTTTCCACAAAGCTTTGAACCAAACACTCTGGAATATGCGGTCTAGTGGAGAAATTAGTTACTTTAACATTGGGGTTTCTGTCCAGGCGGGCAATACTTGCCACCTTCCTGCTCATCTTACTTCACTGTGGCCAGGGTTGCCATTAAAAGGGAGGTGAAACCGATTATTCAAAATAATGTTTAAGTTGCAGACATTTTGCAACTGGGTAAACAGGCTATTATCCAGGTAATAACCTGTTTACAACCATTAATATTGGGGAATCTGGCTATGATTAAGTAAGCTGACCACCAGGATAATCAGCAAATTACACTTATCCACTGGAGTCAAATCAAACATATTTGTCTCGTACATCTGGGTGAAATGTGTGCACTTTTGGTCTGTTGTAATTGACCATGTATCTAACCATGGGTTAGCATGCTATCATGGGTTGATACGATACTCCTTTGTAATCAGTTAAGAAATAGTTGTTGGCCATAATGAATAATTTGAAGTAGTTTTCTCAAATGGTTCTGGCGTTTCAAGATTTTTCAAAACATTTTAACAAGACAAAACTGGAGAACAGATGGGTTTGAGTGCCCAGATGCCTATATTCGATTAGAATCCACAGACTGCAGTTTCAAACTCGGCCAATATCAGTTTCCCTGTGTGGGCCCCCCCCCCCCCTGGATTAGTATTGTTCTCTATGGAGCTATTCACTCACTTACATCATCGCTGACACCAGCCTGAGTGGAGCCATGAGATGCTGGGCTTCCAGGGCGAGGGAATGGAAGGGTAACAGGATTTTCAGTCGTCTGCAGGGCAGGAGTTATTTATTGAAACTTTTTTTAAACTTTAACTGGGTGAGGTGTCGTGCTTCATCCAGATCAGGTAAAGCTTTCCAAAGGAGTGCAAGGGTAATTTACTGTCACCTTCATAAGAAAAAAAACCCAAAATGAGAACATGCAGTCAACTCTGAGAGACATGGTGGTAAAATCGAGTTGCTTTCAACTATGTAGTTAACTGCTTCCACTCCTGGGAGTCTTGGATTGTGACATTCAGGACTCTGCTGTATATTTTAATTCTTTTTTTACAAAAGATAATTTATTTTTGGCTCAAGATATGGGATTCCAGTGGTAGAGGGATACAGTACCTAATTTACCTTATCTCATATACTAGCCATCAATGTTCCCCTTGAGGCGCGCGGCCACGGAGCTGTCTGGAGGTCCCGTGAAGGCTGTTTGCCGGCTTGACAATGGAAAAACCACGCATGCGCGTAAATTTGAATGGGCCACGCACCCAAAAAAAATTAGAGGGAACATTGCTAGCCATTTTTTTTATATAGAATCAGAGAATGATACAGGACAGAAGGAGGCCATTCGGCCCATCGTGCCTGTGCCGGCTCTTTGAAAGAGCGATCCAATTACTCCCACTCCTCTGCCCTTTCCCCATAGCCCTGCATTCCCTCTTTCCCCCCCCCCCCCCCCCCCATATCAATATGTAACTTTCCCAGTCATAAAGTTACCATCTATATTGTGCATACATTTTTCATGCTGTTGAAAATGAATCTTTTCTTACATATTTGTCTGTGCGCTCTGGTTGAGCTAGCTGTATGAGGTGAAAACCAAGATTAAATTGACCTGAGTATTCGTTTTGGAAACTACTTTTTTTTAATCTCAAAGGGATCTAGTGCCTTCAGATTAGGAAAAAAAACTTGCATCTATATAGCGCCTTTCACGACCTCAGGACGTCCCAAAGCACTTTACAGCTAATGAAGTACTTTTGAAGCAGTCACTGTTGTAATGTAGGAAACGCGGCAGCCAATTTCCAAGGTGTCTCAAACAGCAATGTGATAATAACCAGATAATCTGTTTTAATGATGTTGATTGAGGGATAAATATTGGCCCCAGGACACTGGGGATAACTCCCCTGCTGCTCTTCAAAAAAAGTGCCATGGGATCTTTTACGTCCACCTGAGAGCACGGACAGGGCCTCGGTTTAACATCTCATCCGAAAGACGGCACCTCCGACAGTGCAGCACTCCCTCAGTACTGCACTGGAGTGTCAGCCTAGATTTTTGTGCTCAAGTCTCTGGAGGGGGGCTTGAACCCTTGGACCTTCTGACTCCGAGGCGAGAGTGCTACCCACTGAGCCACAGCTGAAGTAGCTCCATATTTTCTATTACAATATGTTTTCGTTTAAAGTTTTGCTTCCATTAATTACATTTTTGGATTTTTTTAATACAAAATCATTGTATGGGAAAGTTCATACAACACTAACTCCAGGACTGCAAAAGCTTATCAAACTATCAAGAATTAAAAAAAGAGGCACACACAAATGAATAAGTAGGAAAGAAGAAAACAAGTATACAGTGCTTGGGTCAGACCTAAACAAAATCCCTAGTCTTTTGCAAAACTGGACTTCCCTCCCCCTTTTGATGACTGGCCAGCTGTACAAGCAGTGGATTTTTCCTGTCGGTATTGGCAGAGAACTCTCCTCCATCTGTTTCTCAGTAGGGAAATGCACCGCTCTTTAATAATTTGCAAGAACTGGGTTTTACGTGCAAGGAGAACCAGAGTGCTCATTAAGGACCAGTACAGAGTGTTGTGGTTTTTAAAGTCAACGTGGCCTGAATCTGTTGACACAACCTGGCCGGACACTGGAATGAAGGAGAATTAAAAGAGCCTCTCGCTCTTCCTCCTCTTGGAATCAGTTTGGACCTTCAGACCCCATGTATAATCACTCCCACGTTTAGAGTTACTTGAAAGCCATTTTGGCTTCCGACTAACACCCAGAAACACATTTCTCCCTCTTCTGACCTCATGTCCTGAAGGCAGTGATGGGGTTTAAAGAACCAAAGAAAAAAGGTGGCACTTCCAAATCTAGAGCCCCGTGGATGTCGAGGGGCATACAGGGTAGGATAAGGCAAAACAAGGGAAGCTTATGTCAGATACTGAGAGCTCAGTACTGCAGAAAGCCTAGAGGAGTATAGAAAGTGCAGGGGTGAAATAAAAAATGAAATTAGGAAAGCAAAGAGAGGGCATGAAAAAAATATTGGCAAGTAAAATCCAAAGATGTTTTATAAATACATAAAGAGCAAGAGGATAACAAAGGAAAGAATAGGGCCTATTGGAGGCCAAAAAGGTAACCTGTGTGTGGATGCGGAAGACGTGGGTATGGTTCTTAATGAGTACTTTGCGTCTGTTTTCGCAAAAGAGGGGAACGATGCAGACATTGTAGTTGAGGAGGAGTGTGAAATATTGGATGGGATAAACACAGCAAGAGACAAAATATTAAGGGGTTTAGCATCTTTGAAAGTAGATAAATTGCCAGGCCCGGATGAAATGTATCCCAGGCTGTTAAGAGAAGCAAGGGATCATTTTCCAATCCCCTCTGTGCCTTAAATCTCTATGATTCTAAGATCCTCAATGCTGTTGGGTAATGTAGTGGAGTAATTTAATTTATCTTATTTATGATTTGGCGGAGTGGGGAATGAATCTATCCCATATTACATATGAGCTAGACAGTAATTTTTTTTTCGTGACCTAGAAATTGATTTTTTTTTTTAAAAAAACCTTTATTAAACTAGGTGGGTAAAACATAATAATGCAACTGACAACGATTTTAAAAACTCTTGAAATCCTTAGAACCCATAGTTACCCCTTTGCCTTATGGTGCTGCATGTTTGAACTGAATCTGTATGGGAACTAAGAGGATCCAGCCTTTCTAGCGATAATAATCTATGCATTTCCACATAACGTTCAATGTACAATTTCAATAAATTGTGTAACGGATGACCCTGCATAAGTGCCTAGCTTTTGTCAAGGAAGTTAAGTTTGTAATATTGCACAAAATTAATTAAACCTAGTTGTTGTGCAGCTTGGAGCAGTAGTCTACTGTGCAGTTTTGGTCTCCTTATCTAACCAAGAATATACTTGCCTTAGAGGCGGTGCAATCAAGGTTCACTAGACTGATCCCTGGGATGAGAGGGTTGTCTTATGAGGAGAGGTTGAGTAGATTGAGCCTGTACTCTCTGGAGTTTAGAAGAATGAGAGGTGATCTCCTTGAAACATTTAAGATTTTGAGGGGGATTGACAGGGTAGATGCTGAGAGGTTGTTTCCCCTGGCTGGAGAGTCTAGAACTAGGGGCATAGTCTCAGGATAAGGGGTTGAGGACTGAGCTGAGGAGGAATTTCTTCACTGAGGGTTGTGAATATTTGGAATTCTCTGCCCCAAAGGGCTGTGGATGCTCAGTCGTTGAGTAATATTCAAGACTGAGCTAGATAGATTTTTGGACACTTAGACAATCAAAGGATATGTGGATCGGGCGGGAAAGTGGAGTTGAGGTCGAAGATCAACCATGATCTTATTGAATGGCGGAGCAGGCTCGAGGGGCCGTACAGCCTACTCCTGCTCCTGCAGGGGAGTTATCCCCGGTGTCCTGGCCAATACTTATCTCTCAACCAACATAACAAAAACAGATTATCCGGTCATTATCACATTGCTGTTTGTGGGACCTTGCTGTGTGCAAATTGGCTGCCGCGTTTCCTACATTACAACAGTGACTCCACTTCAAAAGTACTTCATTGGCTGTAAAGCGCTTTGAGATGTCCGGTGGTCGTGAAAGGTGCTATAGAAATGCAAGTCTTTCTTTTCTTTCTTTCTAATTGTTATGTTCTTATGTAATGAGGAGTTTGTGCGGTTCACTAATGCCAATGGCCAGATAACTATCTATCTGCAATGTAATGAACTGGGCTTGCCATTGCTCACAGGAATAAAATTTGCTGGATAGTGGATCTAATAATTGTTCATCTCGAAGTAATTACAGTTGGCGAGAAAGCGATATAAAAAAATCATTCCTTGAAAATTACCTTTAATAATTGTGACAGTGAGTACTTATTAGCCCTAAACCTTCTGCCAGGCAGTGTATGACATTTAATCTTCCTTTCCTGCTATAATGTTGGGGAAAGTACAGTGCTAATTTCCTTAATATGGAACAAGGAAGAAGAGTGTACTGCACATGTTAATAATGATGAACACATTAAGGAGTGTGGCATGTTTAGTTTTTTTTCTCCAGTGAATCTTTACTAAATGGGATTCGGTTTGTTCAAGACTGAATGATGTCTTTGAAGTTGCAAGACACGGGCATAATGTCTTTATACTGTTGCCAACTATTGTAGGGTAATTGTATTGAAATGACCATAAATCTTTATTTGAAGGTAAAGTTTGTTTTAAATTAGAATTGTACTACACACGATTATTTGTCCTTGTGTTCCTTTCACAACCTCAGGATGTCCAAAAGTGCTTTACAGCCAATAAAGTATTTTTTGAAATGTAGTCACTGTTGTAATGTAGGAAACGTGGCAGCCAATTTGCACACAGCGAGGTCCCAAAAACAGCAATGAGATAATGACTAGATAATCTGTTTTTAGTGATGTTGGTTGAGGGATAAATATTGGCCAGGACACCAGGGAGAACTCCTCCTGCTCCTCTTCGAAATAGTTTCATGGGATCTTTTTAACGTCTCATCTGGAAGACAGAATTTAAACACATCTCTGTTTTGAGGCAGCGATTTTGTTCAACTGATGCATATAGGCCCTGAAATTCCTGGAGAGGCCTGGCGGGAGAGAGGCAGAGTACCTGGGCGGAACAGAACATCCGCTCGCCCAGTGCTGAAGTCCCTGACCCTGTCGGGGCTGGAATTTGTTTGCAGCACCTTGACACGGCATTCACGGTCCACAGGGCGCTCGGGTGGATAGGAAAGATGAAGGACTCCTTTCTTTCTGTCAATTGCTCTTCAATTGACTGCATAACTGAAATTAGCTCTAACAATACTGGATGGCAGGGACTCGCAGATATCCCCGATGTACAGCATTGTTAAGGGCGTAAATGATGAAAGTACATTTTCTTAATTTGCATTACGTTATTATATGCCTGCCCATTTTTCGGTGTGCATGTAATGGGTCTGCCCTTAAAAGTACTGGGATTTGCGTTGGGGACGCAGAGGGATAGAGCCTTGGAGGAGCCAGATTCTGCTTCCCCTCTCCCCCACCCTTCCCAGCCCCAGGAATCTCAGGGACATTAAGTACCAATATACTCCTCTGATAGTTAGGATAGGGTTTGAAACCCCTTCTTACATGAATATTGTAACACAAAATACACGGATCATCTGAAATTGCTTTTTAATAGCTACCTTTTTTAATGTCTCTGTCTTGTCTGATTTTACTAGGCTGCTGAATCGGGAATTGTGAAGGTTAAAACTATAGCTGCTCGAAACACGGACATTTTGGCAGGTAAGTGTGAACTTCCAGAAACCTGGCCTTTACTAAAGCATTTTTGCTAAAAACTTGTATCCCTGACAGCAGTTATCATTTTGTATTTTGAAAATTTTATACGAAATGCTACTAAGCTATGAATGCAAAGCTTTTATTAGCTGTAACCTTACAGAATTTTTCTGTACATTTTCCCACATCAGTAACACTTGGTGAAAGTGATTGAGGGAATGCTTGCCAAGCACATTGGTGTCCAACACTAGATTACACTATAGGTTTTAGAACTTTGTGTGATAGTCATTTGGGCCATTGTGAAGGCACAACACATTGCAGAATGCCATCGAATAATTAAATGTAGATTTGAACCAATAATTCTAAACTTGGCGCTGCATTAGTGAAATGTTTCCCCACAAGTTGCATAGAAATTCATAGAAGTTACAACAAGGAAACGGGCCATTGTGACCAACCATGTTGGCGTTCACCCTCCATGCACGCAAATATCCTAATCCCATTTTCCCGCATCCCTTCATCCACCTAGCCATTCTAATCTTGAAGTAGGGAATTCAAGCCGCACTTTCATCTGTTCAAGAGCAGCATTGACAGAGGTCTGGGAGTAAGTTTCCGACCTCCTCAACAACAATTTGGCGTGAAGGTGCAAAATTGTGGGGGGGAAAATACAAGAAAAATGTATGAGATCCTTTGGAGAATGTTGGGAGTTCCAGTTCAGAGTGCAGTAGAGTGGTGGGACAGAGGTTTGATTCGCCCACTCAGTTAATTTGTGTTGCTGTGGCCATGCAGTGAATGGAGGCTGAGCATTGTGCTCACAGGAACAAGAGGAAGAATCTGGACAACTGTCATCTCCACAGCATGCTGCTGCACCCTCTGGCAGCTGAATCAGACAGGCATCAGGTTGTCCAAGTGTCCTTTTGGCTGCAATTGTGTGGCATGGGGAACTGGGGCGAAAACTGAGAGATGTTGTAGCCTCCTCCAAAAATAGGAATCATAGAAATTTACGTGAGAAGTCGCACAACACCAGGTTATAGTCCAACAGTTTTATTTGAAATCACAAGCTTTCGGAGCGGCTGCTCCTTCGTCAGGTGAAGGTAAAACTGTTGGACTATAACCTGGTGTTGTGCGACTTCTCACTTTTGTCCACCCCAGTCCAACACCGGCATCTCCGCATCATAGAAATTTACAGCACGGGAGGAGGCCATTCAGCCCATTGTGTCTGTGCCGGCCCAAAAAATGCTGTCCAGCCTAATCCCACTTTCCAGCTCTTGTGTTTATGTTTAAAATATCTCGCTTTTTACAAATACCTTTTAAAATGCTTTTCCTTCTATAAAAGAAATAAAGTATAGATTCATATGATGGGCAAAGCAAAATACTAACTGAGCCCAATCCTGTCTTTACTTGATGTCCACATATATGCATTTTTAAACAGCATACCTGGATAATGATTAGTAATGGGAACACCTGGATGATAACTCCCGTGGCTGATTTTTCCCTTTTTTGCAGCCCAGGGCAATGAGACCAATTTTAGCATCCTAATTGCCACCCCTCCCTTGCTACTGGGAACAGCTAACTCATCAGAGATAGAACCTGGGATGATCTAATATCCCAGGATTGGTTCCAGCAACACTATTGGAACCATGTTGTGAAGTAACAAATCTGATCACAGTAGAGTGATCACATAGAGTGCAGTGTTAGCAAAGGTAAACAGCTGCCACTGGGCCCATCATTTTAACTCTAACTCTTGAGGCAGTCTGGCCTCTCACCTTTGCCATTGCTTGTCTGTATCGACCCCCTCAACACCCCCCCCCCCCCCCCCCCCCCAAATCAAGGCAGATCCCAGCCAAATTGCAAATACCACTTTGAGCGACGAAACATTTGCAAATCTTGCACACGTTCAATAGCTTTAAAGTGGCGTTTGTGACTTGCAAACAACTGCACATGCACAGATCTTGAGCGTGCATAGTTGTTCCCTCGTTGCCAAATCTGCACTGTATTTTAAACAGGGCAGATTTGGCAGCAAAACAACCAGGCAATGGTGTAATGGAACTGGTTCTTTTTGAATACAAATGAGGCATTAAAGAGTCCAGTGTGTGGGGACATGCAAGCTGAAATGTAGGAATCTTAGTTAGCACATGAACAGTGACTAGAAGCACATCATTACAGTATAGATTTAAAGTGGAATTTCTGCGAAGCTGTAAAGTGGGCTATTGCTTATTACAAGTGTTTCTATTGAAGAGCAATATTTGACTCAGTTCTGATGAATGTATCTGATGCAGTTAGGTTTTTTAGTGCAGTCTGGGCAGACAGCCGATCCAACTCTAAATTGATGTTCATAAACACTTCATAACTACAGACTTCTTTTAAGTGACATTTCTTTTTGAATGATTCTGTTCCCAGCCTTGAAAGAAAACAGCTCTGAAGTTGTCCAGCCGCTGCTCATGGGATGTGGAACCAAGGAACCCAAGATTGCTCAATTATGCTTGTCAGCAATTCAGAGGCTCATGTCTCATGAAGTAGTTTCTGAGGTATGCAGGACACCAACTATAAAAATCGTTTGATGTTTAAATGGCGGTTGTCGGTGTGTTGGTGCATTTAGTAGCTAGAGTCATTTTATCGTAACTCTTTGGACCCTCATTTCTATAGCATTTAAAATATTTAACGCTGAACTTTCTTTTGGTCATCTGGGTGTATGACGAGTGGAAATCCATCATTTTGTTGAAGAGTCTGCAATCCAAACTATGAGAAATTACATAGTATTTACAGCACAGAAACAGACCCTTCAGTCCAACAGGTCTATCCCGGTGTTTATGCTCCACACTAGCCTCCTTCCACCTTACTTCATCTCATCTTATCACCATATCCTTCTATTCTTTTCCCCGTCATGTGCTTATCTAGCTTCCCCTTAAATGCATCCATGCTATTCGCCTCAACTACTCCATGTGGCAGCGAGTTCCACATTCTAACCACTCCGAGGAAAGAAGTTTCTTAATTCTTTATTGGATTTATTAGTGACACTCTTATATTTATGACCCCTAGTTTTGAGCTCCCCACAAGTGGTAACATCTTCTCTACGTCTACCCTATCGAATCCCTTCATAATTTTAAAGCTCTCTGTCAGGTCACCTCTCGGTCTTCTCTTTTCTAGAGAAAAGAACCCCAGCCTGTTCAGTCTTTCACATAAGCTGTTTCCAGTCACATGATACGGACTGCACACATTCTCCTCGTATAGCGAAGTGTGTGAGAGGGGGGGACTGTAGGTTAAAGAGAGGAGTGTAAGTTAGTTCGAACCAAGGCTTCTACCCTTGCAGGTCACATCAATTAAACCAGGCTGGTTAATGAGTACTGTGGGTACTCTGACTCGGGTTTTGGATGAACAATCCTGCCATAGAGGAGCGATTTGGTTCTAATATCCCATTGGCAGGTATGTCAACGCAACCTAAAGAAATCCCACCTCACCTCTCTCCCCCGCCCCCCCCCAACAAAAAAGATAGTCACTAGATAGTAATTAGATAACTGAAAGCATGAGCTTGAGCCTCAGACAGCATGTCCCAGGAATTCCTTCTGAGCACCATGGTGAGCAGCACAGCTCACCATAAAATGCCTGCGTATGTTGCCACCATTCTCCTGACTACAGCTTGGCCTCACAGCATTACGTAGAATTGACAGCACAGAAACAGGCCATTCGGCCCAACGGGTCCATGCCGGTGTTTATGCTCCGTACGAGCCTCCTCCCCACCCTACTTCATCTCTCACTGTCACCATATCCTTCTATTACTCTCTCCCTCATGCACTTATCCAGCTTCCCCTTTAATATCCCAGCAAACATAGCCAACATATCCCAACAAACAGTTGGAGGTGCTAAGCTTTAGCAGCAACTGTTTACCTTTCTGCAATACAACCAAGATAGGTATTTGTTTGCAACTCCATCCCCCAGGTAATGTAGCTGCAATGCAACCAAGGTAAGCCTTGGATATGTGTTTGCATCTCCAGGTAATGTAGCTGCTGAGGAAACTGGGGTTTTAAATGGCACAGCTATCATTTCAAGCCTCAGTCTCCTCATCAGCTACATAATAGGCGTGTGTGTACCCTTTAAGAGGGAAGGCAAATAAGATTCCTATTGATGGGAGGATGACTAATTCTTCTTTATAATAACATTTCTTACATATATATGACCATCAAGTCTATCTGGCAATGTTCCACTTCATCATTAGTTAAATCTGTTTTTTTTTCCCTCTTTTATATTGCTTATTTTGATTTCTTTCTTTTGTTTTTCTATTTTACTCACAGTAACATAGTGAGCGAATCCTTTCCAAAACACATTCCACAAAAGAATTCTAACCTAATTACATCAGAGCAAAAAACAATCTGCTCAATCACATGCAGCAAAGGAAAAAGCCTCCAGGTTACAACTACCTTGACGCTCACTATCCAGGCTCGGACTGAAAGGAAAGCTTTTGACAAATATATGAAAAAGAAAATTTTTAAAAGGATATGGGAAAAGAGCAGGAGAATGGGACTAAATGGATACCTCTTTCTGAGAGCCAGCGCAGTCATGTTGAGCTGCATTGCCTCTTTCTGTTCTGTAATATTATGTGATTTAAAAAAAAATCATTCATGGGATGTGGGCGTCGCTGGCAAGACCAGCATTTATTGCCCATCCCTAATTGCCCTTGAGAAGGTGGTGGTGAGCCACCGCTGCAGTCCGTGTGGTGAAGGAACTCCCACAGTGCTGTTAGGGAGGGAGTTCCAGGATTTTGACCCAGCGACGATGAAGGAACGGCCGATATATTTCCAAGTCAGGATGGTATGTAACTTGGAGGTGGTGGTGTTCCCATGCGCCTGCTGCCCTTGTCCTTCTTGGTGGTAGAGGGCGCGGGTTTTGGAGGTGCTGTCGAAGAAAGATTGTACAAGCCCCAGACTTTATTCAGACCCTCCGTATGCTCCACTCCTAGGCTTATTTTTCGGGGTTTTTTTTGTAAACAGAGTTTCTTCCCAACCCGAAGCCCCACTATCCGCCCATCCTAAACCTCAAGCCCCTCACCCTAAGCCTCAGCGCTGACCGCCACCCAGACTTGCCTTCCCCATCCTTGGACCCTCCAGTTCAACTTTTATCCTCAAGCCTGCTTGCAACACTGCAGGAGATCCATCAGTGCACCCAAAATGTGTTCCCAAATCCTTTGGGCAGAATCTAGCCTGAACCAATCCAGCTGTGGAAACCCCTGCAGTTGATCATATGTCATCCCTGGCTGACAGTAGGTTCACGTGTGTCTGTGAATGGATCTGGATGTTGCTTCTTAAATAGTAAAGCTATATTTACATATCACAATCAAATTATCAGTGAAGAGGCAATTATTTGTAAATTTAGTCAGTTAGTAATGTCCAGAATGTTACCTTAACATTCGTTGAAGCTCATAGATTTTTTTTGACTAACAAATAGGGAGGTTAACTCATACCCAAGTATATATTGTATACCAGAAGCAGCAAAGCCATTGAATAATCCAATCTAAGAAAGAGTAGCATTTCTTAATTTTTATCCCTGAGCTATATTATTTCACTGACCAGTCTATCTGCTGTATCCAATATTACAGCTTGCTGCCAGTAGAGAGATCCAGTTTTATCCTAAATTTTGCAGACTGTGTTCTTTTTGTACATTTATAATTTCTTTTAAGTTATATATTCCATTTTTAAGGAAAAAATATCATGGGGAAAAGTGCAAAACAGAAGGGATACGGGGAAAGGGCGGGGCGAGTGGATTGCTCTTCGAAAGAGCCGGCGCCGACTCGGTGGGCCGAATGGCCTCCTTCTGTGCTGTACTGTTCAATGATTCTCAATTACAATTGTAAACCCTATTACAGCCATTTTACCTCTAGCCGTATTGTTTTGCCGTAAAGTTGTAATTCAGCTGTTCACTGTCTGGTTTTGACAGGGTGCGGCTGGGAATATCATTAACATGCTGTGGCAGTTGATGGAAAACGGGCTGGAGGAACTCAAGCTTCTTCAGACGGTCCTGGTCCTTTTGACGACCAACACCGTGGTGCACGATGATTCCCTCGCTAAGGTAAGAGTTATAAAGAAACTGCCGTGCACACTTCAGCAGCACTCCCAAGAGAAACTAGATGCGTAATCATTTTTAATATTATCAGCTAATGTGGTCTAAATTCACAGGAACTAAATTCTTACAATGCAGTTTAATAGCAAACAATTTTATTATCTTTAGTCGCAGGGTATTCTTCTGTCTGGGATGTTGTCACATTTGATTGTAATCTTTGCAATTCAACTCATTTGAGTTCTCCTTTCTCCTTGAGAGATTTGACCAAAGAAACTGTAACATTGTGCCAAATAAACTGTGTGACAGTTTAATTACAGAGATACCACATTTTATTTTGAGATAAATATGGTCCCAAGTTCATATATTCTCAATATGTGTGTGTGACCCAGTGTATTGAAACTGGGAGGGATTTTTTTTTTTTGAAGAATTATTATTTCAAAAACAAAATACTGCGGATGCTGGAAATCTGAAATAGAAACAGAAAATGCTGGAAATACTCAGCAGGTCAGGCAGCATCTGTGGAGAGAGAAACAGAGTTAACGTTATAGGTCGACGACCTTTCGTCAGAACTGGAAAAAGTTAGAGATATAACCGGTATTAAGCACGTGCAGAGGCAGGGAAAAGGGGAGGGGAGGAAAGAACAAAAGGGAAGGTCTGTGATAGGGTGGAAGGCAGGAGAGATTAAATGACAAAAAGGTATGATTGTACAAAGCAAAAGGGATGGTAATGGGGCAAAAGATGGGTCTGGAAGAGGTGTAAATAGGAATAGCAGAATCATCATCAGCTGCCGTCTGGAAAAAAAAATGGGGGCAGAGGTTATGATCTGAAATTGTTGAACTCGATAGTTGAGTCCAGAAGGCTGTAAAGTGCCTAATTGAAAGATGAGGTGCTGTTCCTCGAGCTTCGTTGGAACGGTCAGAGTGGGGATGGAGTGAAGAATTATTTGCCTTGACTGGAGGCAAAAACAGGTGGGACTTGGAAGCTGCTCACAAGTGAAAATAATTCCATACGCGATCCTCACTTAGAAAGTTATCGACCCAGAAAATGATGAGCCGCAGTGATATTTGTGAAAGGAAGGGTTGTGCATTTTCGCCAGCCGATGTTTTGTATCCGGCAATATAGCTTCTTTGTTTTCCCATTATCTGCTGGGTTACCAGAAATGAAATTGGCACCCTTGGTGGTTTCAAAGAAGAAGCTTGTAGTGTTCGTTCTTTTCTCATTATGTTGGTGTAAAATCATTTTTTGGTGTCCCTATTGCTGCTTTTTGGGGTCATGTTGCTATTTAAGATAGACCACTTGTCAAAACTGCTGTGGAACAATGATTAAATAGTGAGCCCTTTTAAGTCTGCGTGTCATGAAGCGACAGATTGGCGGAAAAGATCCCATGTTTGCCTCGACTGTAGGCTGAAGTATGTGGAACTTGGGACAGTGCCCATCAGTTCACAACTGAAAATAACTCCACACGTGATCCTCACCCGGGAAGTTATTGACTCAGCATGGTGAGATACGGTTGATGTTTGCAAAGGCTGAGGTTGTGCCCTTTTAGTTTTAGATGCTCTCTGATTTGGCAGATCATCCATCAGTTATGACACGCGCTGAATAAAGCAAATTTTCTCTCCTAGTTGAGCTGCTCGATTACCCAGCCAAATATTCTCAAGGTTCTGGAGACTCTGCTTTGCTGACAATCAGAATATGCACGGTGCCGGCAAAGGCTCCATGTTTGCTTCTACTGCCTTTGGATAGTAATGGCGTCAGTCAACTATTTCCCTGATGTCACTTTCCCATGTACATGAATTGTGTGCCATTTTAGACATTGAAGCTGTGGATTCGCCTATTACTGCTGTAGAATCAGAGCTACCTTTTACTTTGGATTGACCTTATATAGCAGCAATGATTATTTGTGTATGAAGTTGGTATTCTTAATCTAATCCTGAGGATCAATCTTATGAGCAATGTAAACAAATAGCAAAAACACATGTGGAAGATTCACCCCACACTATAAAGATTGGGATAAAATAAGACAAATGATCCAAGAGCCAGTTTAATCAATTAACCGATGTGTAAGCAAAAGACAGCCAGGAGACCTCTTTCCCCAGAGTTGGGCTACTTTGCGTCGTCACCGGAGCAATTATGAAGGGAAGGGTACCCAGAATGGTGAAGCCACAAAATCAGCGGCACTTTAATAACAGTTAAAGAAGTATTTATTTTTTCCCGATAGACTGTGGGTGAGCCCTTTTAAAGTCTTTCCATTTTCCTTCTCCTTTTATTATTTCTAAAGAGCAGACTAATATTTCTATATTTTCTTAAAAGAAAGCCTGAGTGTAAGTTAGTCAAACATAAAGAAATTTATACCATAAGAAATTTGTTTTAATATGATTTTCATGAACAATTGGTACCTGGGTTAGGTGGTTTTTACACTGTGTATAAATGCTAATGGTATTTTACATTTTTTGGACTGTTGTGAGGCACTGTGCAGGTAGTATTTTTTTATATTTCTGCAAATCATTAAAGGTAGGAACTTCAATCCACTATTGCAGGTTATATATTGTAATAAACAGATTTGGGATATGAAAGGAAGAAACATTGTCCTGGAGCACAGTTGATATGTGGAATAGGCTACCAGCAAAAGCACTTGAGTCTGACACGATAAACTCCTTTTAAAAGGGAGATGAATAAGGATCGTGTTGGAAATGGGATTGGTTGTTATAGGAGTAGGTGTAGTCTGAGATTACCGTGGGACACATGGGCCAGAAATTCGGGTCGGAGGCTTCCCGCGGGTGCAAGCCCCCAACCTGCACTTACCTAGCACGCCTGCCGTTGTGCTGTGGGCCCGCGTGGGATTCCGATCCTGGGCCTCCTCCAGCTGCTGGTGTGCAGTGCTCGCGGATTCCAGCGGCGCAGTTAGGTCGAAGCGTCCCCTGGGATCACGTGGGCCATGGAGAGCCAATCGGAGCAGGGAATCTCCATTCATAGATTTGACAGGAAAACCTGCCAAATCTATGAATAGAGATCGGCCCCAAAACCTAACTAAAACTTCAAATACATTTTTTTTTTAAATCACATTTTTAAAATAACTATAAATTACATAAATTAACTATTTTAAACAAATTTAAATTTTTGAAAAAATTAATTAGTTTTTAACAGGGCTAAAAATAAACTTACCTTTCTTTAAACATTTTTTCCACAGGTTTATCTTTTTTAAATACTTTAAATATTAATTCACCACTTACCTTGTTAAAAGCAGGCCTTGCGCCTGCTTTTTCCCTGCGCAGCTGCTGGGGACTTACCCTCACGGAGAAACCTGTATAATAAAAAAAAAAAGCGGAAGTTCGATGCGTGCGCGCTGCCTCTCCGGCGCACGTGTTTGACCTCCGAAACCCTTCCTTCAAGGGAACGGAGGTTCCGGTTTCCAGCGCATGCGCGAAACCGGCACTTTCGTTGGGTCTACGGGTGAGTGCACAGCGCGTACTCACCCGTGGAGACCCGAATTTCTGGCCCATCGGTTCCTGTCTTGCAGGAGAAGGAGAAAAATGTTTGCATGGAGGGCCGCAGGCAGGGTGGAATGGTGGAGATATGAAGATGAGTGAAAATTCTGTATTTCATGAGAGAACTTTTGAGACTTGAGTATTTATGCAGAACTTTGCCTCAGGATTAAGAGTGCATTAAGACTCTGAGACTGGTAGCTGGTTACAGCTAGGTGACATCTTTTTTAACTTGACCCGGCTCCAAACTAAACTGTCTCGGTCAGCAGAGAGCTCTGTGCATGCCTACTTATTTTCATACACAGGTCGCTAAGTGTTTTTAGACCACAGATGGGAACATCCACACTCCCAAACAACTCTGTCTAAGTTTATAAAGTTCCCTAGGGAGATGAGAGACTTTCTTGAGTAATTTTTAACTCTGTTTTGATACTGCATTGGAGTTATATTCCATTGGCCTCTAGTCAATTGTGACCAGCATTCCATGTTCTAATATCCCTCTGTGTGCAAATATTGTTTTCCTAACTTCGCCCTATATTTCACTAGTCGTGATAATCCTGAGTGTATGACCAATTTGCCAACCAATGGAAACAATCTTTCATTATTTACCCTCTCAAAACCTTTCATAATTTTGAAAGCTTCCATTACATCCCCCGTAACCTTCTCCATTGCAGTGCAGGGGGCAGCATTCCCTCGCAGCCGCGCAGCTGTTTGCTGGTCCCGCGCAGCCCGGCACCGGCAAACAATGCACATGCCTTGAAGGGGCCGCGCACCCAAAAACAAATTAAGGGGAACATTGGCGGGGGGGGGTAGGGGTGGAAACATTTTTAAAGCTTTTTTTCATAACCTATTCATAGTAACATTTTAGTGAATCTTTACTGTCCCTTTTCCTTTGCTCTACTATCCTTCCAATAATGGGGTGCCCAGAATTGCAGGCAATTCTCCAACTGAGGCCGAACCAATATTTTACACAAATTCTACATGATGTCCTTGCTTTTATAATCAGTGCTTCAATGGGAGTACTCCATAATCCCATTTGTCTTTGTTAGAGCATTTCCTATCCACATTCTCAACCTAATATTTGCCAATGAAAATTCTTGCAGTAGCTCCAAGTCATTGGGATTGTGTCAAAGGGAAGTGGAAGAGAAGGGTGTATTCTGTTCATTCACAAAGTTTGTTTACTATTTTCTACGAAGTATTTTCATTTTCTTCCCCATTCAGATAGAGGTGGGAGAAAGAAAGGCTATTGACTGTTTGAGAGAACTAAATTTTCACCTAATAATATAGGTGCTGTACTTTTTTTTTGATGATTTTGCTCTCACTTATGTTTCTCTCCCTTCCCCAACACCTTGCATCATTCCCTGACTGGGAGGGTAAGTATTCTGTAGCAGGATGCCAAGCGATAACGGCAGCAGCTTGCATTTATATAGAGCCTTTAGTGTAGAAAAAAGGGGCTTCACAGAGGTGTAATCAAACAAAAATGAACGGTGAGCCAGTGAAGGAATAGGAATGGGGTCGAATCGGACGCCAAGGTTGGGAACAGTCTGGTTCAGCCTGAGAATGTGACCGGGGGAGTGGTTGGAATCAATAACGAGGATGCAGAGTTTGTGGCGTGGACTGAAGAGGATGGTTTCAGCTCATCCAAGACTGGATGTTGGGCAATCAGTCTGACTGCACAGAGGCAGTGGAAGGATTGAGCGAGGTGTTGGAGCGGTAGTGTTGGGTGTCATCAGCGTACAAGTGGGAGCTGACTCCATGTCTTTGGATGATGTTGCCATAGCGTAGCATGTGAATGAGGAATAAGAGGGGGGCAGAGATAGATCTTGGGGTAATGATGCGGCGGTGGGAAAAGAAGCCATTGCTGATGAGAGTGGAACCAGGCGAGGCAGTCCCACTGAGCTGGACAATAGCGAAGAGGTGTTGAAGGAGGATGCTGTGGTCACCATGTCAAAGGCTGCAGAGAGCTTGAGAAGCAAAAGTGCACCATGGGCGCAGTCACACAGGATGTCATTTGTGACTTGATTAGGATTGTTTCAGTGCTGTGGCAGGGCCGGAACCCTGATTGGGGAGATTCAAACATGGAGCTGCAGGAAAGACCGGCACAGATTTGGAGGCGACAACACATTCAAGAACTTTGGAGAGGGGAAGGGTGGTTGAAGATGGGACAGTAGTTTGCAAAGACAGAGGGGGCGAGGTTAGATTTTTTGAGGAAGGTGGTTGCAATTTTGAAAGGAAGGGGGGGGAAAGTACCCGAGGAGGGGGAACCATTTGCAATGTCGGGTCGCATGGGGACCAGGAAGGGAAGTTGGCTGTTCAGAAATTTAGTGGGAGTGAGGCGAAGGGAGCAGGTCGGTCTCACGGCCAAGATGAGCTGGCAGAAAGCACGAGGGGAGATAGAAGAGAAACTAGAGAAAGACGTGGGTTCAGGGCTAGGGAGATTCGGCTTGGTGGGCAAAGAGATGGGGAGACCCAACCGGTGCAGCTAAACCTATAGTCTCAATCTTGGTGACCAAGTAGTCGTTGAGCTCCTCGCTCGTTATTGGAGCCGAGGGGAGGGATTTCAGGAGGACAATTGGTCGTGGACAAAGAAGTTGGGGTTTATCTTTGCTTTCCAAGGTGATCCTGGAGTTGCGGGTGGTTCTGGCAGAGGAGAGTGGGTCCTGATGGTGCTTGACGTGATCCAGCCAGCTGCCTCAAATCTTTTCCCCTGGGGCAACACGGTGGCATAGTGGTTAGCACTGTTGCCTCACAGCGCCAGGGACCCGGGTTCGAATCCGGCCTCGGGTGACTGTCTGTGTGGAGTTTGCACATTCTCCCCGTGTCTGCGTGGGTTTCCTCCGGGTGCTCCGGTTTCCTCCCACAGTCCAAAGATGTGCGGGTTAGGTTGATTTGGCTATGATAAATTGACCCTTAGTGTTAGGGGGGGATTAAATACGTGGGGTTACAGGGATAGGGTGGGATATGTGTCGGTGCAGGCTCGATGGGCCGAAATGGCCTCTATCTGCACTGTGGGGATTCTGTGGGGAAAAAAGTGCTTTGCTTCTGCAAATCATCACACCAAGCAGCATGGCAGAGGTCAGGATGTCACAGAGGAACCACAGGCATGCCCTGTCTCCTGCATTAGTACACCGTTACATGATGCCGTCAGGCTGATCACGTCATCAGATTTATAACCACATTCAAACGTGCGCTCTCTTCACATAGTTTCTTTTGAAAATAGGAGGGTACTGCCAGAAAAGATCTTGTAACTTCAAAACCAATTGAGAGTTTTAACCATACTTGACAGACAATTTCCTTTACTCATCCCTTGAAAGCTTACAATTAATGCGTGTTAATGAAAGTTCAGACTAAAACAGCTTGAAAAATGTTACTGGCTTGTCGCTAAATTAGAATAGGGACACTTTTTCACTGTTAGTTCCTTTCTTTATTTTTTAAAATTAAAATGCTTTGTGTCGTCATCAAGGTGAGGGATGTTAGTGCTGGGGAATGGAACGCTTCCCATTTCAAGCACCCAGTGTCGGCATCAAGCACTCCCAGGTCAGGTATAACGCAGCCAGATGCAGACTAAAGTTCCTTCTACTCTACACTAACAATCTCCCTCCGCTTCAAGCTCCTGCATTTGTGTGACATCTTTTTTCCATTTGCCACACTAATCATTGGCCTCTCTGGATGGCAAGTTCGGGACAGCTTTGTGTTCAGTAGGCCAAGCCCACTAGCGACTAGATTGATGCTGCTCAAGTTCATTTCACACAGGACCCTTACAGCCAGATGACTCTTTCATCCCATCATTCGGAGCTAGATGCGAACCCAGACACGAAAGCTGAAATGCGAGCGTCTAGCCCGCTGTGCCTCCTGATTTCTTTTGAACTGAATGAGTTGAAGACTGCTTTGCCTGCTTATATTATATACCCCTTAGAAATAGCCAAAGATAAAGATTTCATTAGATTTTAAACAAACTGGCCTCATTAATGTATATGGATTTAAGCTTCTAATGTGTTAAATTTAAAGTGTCATTATGTTTAAATTAAATGAGCACTTTAGTTTGTTCTGGTGTTTGAATATGATGTGTTCCTTCTGCAGCAATTTTGACTACATTGAGTGATTTCCATAACCCGCTCTAGCCACATTTATTTTCTGTGGGGTGTTTAGGTATTCATTGTTCTATATCTGCTATTGGAATAATTACATTTGATGGCAGTTGATTTCCATCTTCTCTCCCTCTCCAGTCAATGCTTTCCAATCAACTTGCTCATTAATAGCTTTAATGGCAAATGTCGCTCTCTCTGCCCAATTTTGTAGACTTAGAAATGAAAGGTGAAGATGTACACACAAGAAGTCAGTCACCATCTGAAAGAAGAGTGGTACCGTAACACTTTAGGTCTTCTGATGAAGGGTCATACATGATGCATCATTTTCTTTCAGATACTGACTCACATGATAGCCAGAGGGCACAGATTTAAGGTGATTGGCAAAAGAACGAGAAGCAACATGAGGAAAAACGTTTTTTACGCAACGAGTGGTTAGGATTTGGAATGCGTTTCCCGATAGGGTGGTGGATACAGATTCAGTAGTAGCCTTCAAAAGCAAATTGGATAAATACTTGAAGGAGAAAAAAATTGCAGGGATGTGGGGAAAGAGCGGGGGAGTGGGACTAACTGGATTGCTCTTCGGAAGAGCTGGCGCAGACTCTATGGGCTGAATGGCCTCCTTCTGTGCTGTACTATTCTATTCTATGATTTCTTGCATTTTCTGTTTATTTTTCAGATTTCTAGCATTTATGGTCTTCCCTTTTTACTCCAATGGCTCTGAAATGTCAATTATAGTTGCTCAGTCCATCTAAGTATTTTGGGGTTGCCAGTTCTTTTTAATGTTTTTCCTTAACCTAATACTCTTAATTCCCATTCATCCTTTCCATACATTAACCCTTTAGTACGTCCACTCTCCCAAACATTAGCCAGTAGAAAGTTGTTCGCAATTACTTTTTGTTTGTTTTAGGGGGTGGCAACATGAACTTTTCAACTTTCCAAATAAACTTTCTGTATAAATTCCTGATTTTTGAATAGTATTTTATAAGAGAATTCCTGAAATAATGAACATTCTTAAATGCCACTTGTGTAGAAAGTTGAATGTCAAATTTTTTGATTGTCTGCCAGTAATGCCGCTATTTATTGCAATAGTTTTTATATCCTTGCAGACTAACTTTTCCTTTTGTACTCTCAAAAGTTTCTCTTTCCAATTTCTTTCAGGCAATTGTACTCTGCTTTCGGCTACACTTTACCAAAGACAATATCACCAATAACACAGCAGCAGCTACTGTACGACAAGTGGTTACAGTTGTCTTTGAGAGAATGGACGCTGAAGATGAACAGCATAAAGGTGAGTTAAAGTATTTGTGTGTTATAAATGCACGCGCCATGTATCAATTTGCAAGGATTCTCGTAGGAAAAATGTACTCAATTTAGATACGCGAACGGAAATGGTAAACGTCTGGATCAGCAGGACTGTGCACTCCTCTGTTACAAAATGGTTGCCACATATTTCCTACATGTAAAATGGATGCTGTTGGTTGGGCGTATGTCTCCAAGGATGTTGCTGGTAAACTACAAATAGCACAGCCCATGAAAAATAAATTTAGCTTCACTGTCAGAATTAAGTTGAACAGTTCCAAAGTTGTTGATCACTGTATACAAAGTCAAATTGTGTAGATAAATCTTAATGCTAAATCTTTACAGACCCAATGTATGAATTGCTATGTTAACATGAAAGTTGTACTGTAGAGAAAAATGTATGGCAAGTATAATCTTATGCCATATCAGTAGAATGCTTTTCACTAGACATTCATTCCCTAGTAGTTCTACCTTATTTAACATTGCTCACATTAACCTGGTTAAGTTTTAGCCTTCCTTGTGCTTAATCATTCGAGATACTTCAGAGAAGGTTTGCAAGAACGTGAGTCTTCCCTTAATATCTGGAATTTCCAAAGGCCAAAAATGTAATTTAAACCTTGCGTGCAGAAGTTATTTATACCCTCAACCAGCCAACCAACCTTCATATAAATGAGGTAACTTTTGGGGAAGTTACCTTGCCCAAAAAAGACAAGTAATTGCAGAGTGCGAGCCATTGAATCCTGCATTCCATGCCTTGAGCACTGAGCATAAATAATGAGTATACTGTTCGCCTGCAAGCTAGCAGTGTTTTTGACTTTTAAGAAACACAGATTCCAGGGGAAGGTAGGGAAACATTTAGAGAAGACTTTCTTGCCAAGTTATTGTTTTGGTTATCTGAGCACTGAAGGTATTTTTTGGCCACTATCCAATTCTTTTGGTTGTTGGTGACCTTTTAGTTGCGGAATTAACCGCTCTGGAGAGGGTGATGATGCCATTAGCAAATAAAACCAACCCAAGCGTGCATCAATACAAAAGCAAACGACTGCGGATGCTGGAAATCTGAAATAAAAACAGAAAATGCTGGAAATACTCAGCAGGTCAGGCAGCATCTGTGGAGAGAGAAACAGCGCTAACATTTCAGGTCGATGACCTTTCGTCAAAACTGGAAAAAGTTAGAGATGTAGCAGGTTTTAAGCAAGTACAGAGGCAGGGAAATCCTCCCTTTTGTCATTTAATCACTCCTGCTTTCCACCCTATCACAGATCTTCCCTTTTGTTCTTTCCTCCCCGCACCACCTTTTCCTGCCTCTACTTGCTTAAAACGTATTACATCTCTAACTTTTTCCAGTACATTCTAACCAACATCCAATAAAATATTTAGTGCAAGTAACCTGAGCAACAGTACAAGATATTGTACAATTATTTTGGGGGCAAACACAATTGCTACAAGATGTATCTCTAACTTACTACACAGACATGGTTGGGTTCGTATTTGAGCCTATTCCAGTTCCGTAGTGTTATTTTATGATGGCCTAAAGTATGCTCTACCTGGTCTGGAATTGCTCAGTTTATAGAAGTGAAGAACTGTGTTTCTAAACATAAGCTATTCTGCCTCCCGTGAAATGGTTAAATGTTGTTCCATTTGCGTTCGGAGCTGGGGCTCAGTAGGCAGAAACAATAACACAAATGTTGTGATGAATTTATTTCTAGAATCAAATATGTATTGTTTCCAAAAGATCTCGGTGGGAATACCGTCCAAGGGACAATCTTCTATTTTGTTGAATTTTTTCTTTTGCATTTTCTCCTCTGCTTTTCCTGAAGGTGGTAGCTCGTGCTGATATGATGTTCTATGAGTGCCAGCTGCTCTTCAGCATCCTGTCCAGTCTCCATTCGTAATGCATTAGGCTAAGACAGTGAGGACTAGGCTTTCTGCATCCCCCTTCCCTGTTGATTGGGGTACAACACTTCTGCACACCATGGAGATGCACGTTATCCTTAGTTGAATCCAGTCTGGATACTCATTGTCTTACTAAAGACACGAGTCCCATTGAAAAGAGAGCAGAGCTACGATGCAGCAAGTTTCAGGGGGTCCACCATAGCCTGGGGAGTCCAGCAACCTCCACACTGCCGGAGAAACAGGACAGTGTTTTGTTACAGGATCCTATATTTCTCATGGGGCTTTTGCAAGGCAGCGTTCCATGAACATGCCCAAGCTGCCAATGTTCTACCTCTTCCACCAACGGTTGAACTCTGGAAGCCTCGACCAAACAGGTGACCCTTACATCATATGTAAACAGTATGCAAAGCTAAGATATGTAGCAGGTGCCATATTTGCATATTGTTTAGATTTAAAGCCAAAGGGCCTGGTGCTGGAAATGGAATGGAGGTGCACAGACGTGAAGGAATACAACGGAGCACATGCACCCCAGCACCTTTCTGCCTCCGCCCCGACTGCCCAGATCTGCCGAAACGTTGGCGGGGGACAGAAAGCCTAGGCCTTAGTGTCAGCAAGCTATTTTACCATCGGGACCATCAGAGCCCAGCCCGATCACGTTCTCACCTGATATCCACATATACTTCTTAACGTGAGTTGCTGGATAACAATCGGCAACAAGGATCCCTGGCTGAGTCTTCCCTCCCTGGCTTGGGAGCACTGCCAGATGTACTGTCCTCGCATTTATTTCAGCTCCCATCACTTGGCTTCATACATATCAGAGACTGAACCTAGGACTTTCCTGGTATGTATGGTTCAGTACCATAACACAATACATTTACCCACTAAACCGTTACCCAGAGCACTTGCTTTTAATCTTCAGAAATTATACCAATGCTTTGCCTGCTATTTAGAAACACAGTAAATCTCAATGCTGGAGAAGACCAGGGGTCCTTATAGTCCACCTTCTTCCTCTCCTCACAATTGTTTCTTCAATGTTAAATTTTATTACAGCAAGTCTGACTACACACTCACGAAAATCGGCAACTTATTTCCTGAAAACAATATTGAATGAATTATTAGACATTGAGCAGAGATAGTGATGTAAATCCCTGGAGGAGAAAAAAAGCATTGGTTAAATACCGCAAGCCCACATCTCAGTGAAGCATTCTGACTTCAACTACGTTTATTTCAGACGGTGACAGTCAGCCTCCTGTCGTCCAGGGAAATAGCAACAGAAGAACAATCAGTACACTGAGACCATGCGCAAAAGATGCGTTCATGCTCTTCCAGGTAGAGTACACATTGCAGAGTATTTTGTATCAGTCAGTGAATTTCATCAGGTTTGGTCCTAAAACGGTCAGTTTGATTAACTTTCGTATCCTCTTTTGTTTGTTTTTTTTCTTTTTTGTATTTTTTAATATCTGCGTTTAAACGGATTGTGCCAGTGGCCTCATTGGGGAAACTGAGCCTGACACTGTGACGGAGCTGAATCAGCATCTGTGGAGGTAAAGTCGTTACCTGGGGTGCTTCGATGATGTTTCATTTTCAATGTTAATTCAGCTTAGTAACTCTTCCAATCCAGTTTCCTCAATTAAGTCACTGGCACTTTTTAAATAACAGTATTCACATTGACCAAATTGGACAGGGGGGAAAAAAACCTGTTAATTCTTCAAGGATGTATCTCTCTATTGTTATCAATGCTGATCTGGTTTTATTCTGAGTATGACAGTATTGCAGAAACTCTCCTTTGACCTTATCTATCTAATTTATTTAATTTTCCCAGGACTTGTGCCAGTTGGTAAATGCAGATGCTCCGTACTGGCTGGTTGGAATGACGGAAATGACCCGCACTTTTGGATTGGAGCTTCTTGAGTCTGTTCTGAACGACTTTCCACGAGTGTTTTTACAAGTAAAGTGTTTGTGATACGACATTTAAAAATGTTTTGAGTTACCCTGCCTTTGTTAAAGAGACAGAGTCTCTGGACATGGATTAGTATAGTGCTTTGTGCCAGGGGGTGAGATCAGCAAATTCAGCACAGACCAGGAATTGAAGCGAGGCTGAATACCACGTCTTGCAGTGCATTTAACCACTAAACCGTGAGGGAGCTCGTGAACTTCATTTTGTAGAAAGCTAAAGTGTTACCTAAATATCAGTTAAAATCTGACCGTTTGACTTGACGCTTTGACATCCGTTAAGTCTTTAACTTCACCGTGCTGTGACCTTTGATCTTATCATTTATCTGCCAATAGCAGGGGGCAGGATCTACTGGCAAGTTTGCTGTCTGGCTCATCTGCCTCAGGATATAGTAGCCTGCAGCTAGGAAGAGGTTCCTGTAGGGAGCTGGCTTCAGAGACAATATGAGGTTGATGGAGGCAGACAGCCCTATTAATACAGAGTACCAACTTGAGTCATTCTGTAGGCCTAACTGAACACCGCATAAGCCAATGAAGAACATTTTAGTTTGAAGTACTGTCAATGACCTTCTCTACCTCAAACATTTATTCATTTTCCAGCAATACATCAAACAACCGCTATAATTTCATTAGGATGCAATGATTTTATTTTACCGACCTGTTCATTTTTGCCTTTTGACGGGTTATTCAACTGGTAATGTTAAATGTACCCAGAAATTATTTGCCCGTGGCATGGTTAGTTTGTAGAGAACTATAAAAACAGATTTGCAACTAAATGTGCAGCATTTTTATTAGTGACAGTGTATGCCTCCAGCACACTTAAGCTGACTTTACGTTGCATGCACTGCTATCGGTGGCCGGAACCAGGGGCAACCTGCTCTCATAGTGCGGGTTATTTAATATTTCTATTAAGCGTTCACCATATCTGAGGCAGCAATATTCTTTGTGTAGGAATTAAAAATATCTTGATTGATTATAGGCCATTCAGCCCCTCGAGCCTAATCCGCCATTCTATTATATCATGGGTGATCTGTGCCTCAACTCCATTTACCCACCTTTGCTCCATATCCCCTGATACCCTTACCTAACAAAAATCTATTGAACTCTGTCTTGGAAAATTTCAATGAACTCAGCATCCACAACGTTTTGGGGGAGAGAGAGATTCAGGTTTCCGCTGCCCTTTGAGTGGCAAAAATGCTTCCTGATTTCACTCCTACCTGGCCCAGCTCTAATTTTAAGATTGTGCTGCCTTGTTCTGGATTCCCCCACCAGAGTCACAGTTTACTTGTTGTTTGAATTTGTATGTATCTTCATTGTCTTCTGTGGGTGAAGTGTTTTGTTGGCGGGTAATGTTGTGTACAGACAGAAGATATGAAGTAGACCCTTTCCATAGTGTGGTTTCAGGACCAGTTCAAAAGGTGTTATCAAATAGGCCATGATTTATCTCCCATAAAGTCAAGTGTTTTCCTTTTCTTTAATGTATAAAAGTAGTGCAGATGCATTAACAAATTGTTCCCATCCTTTTTTTTGTACATACATTTGTTTGTAAATATCTGATTTTACAACATTTCCAGGATGGATAGGCACTTGAGGGAAATAAACTTGCAGGGCTATGGGGATAGAGCGGGGGAATGGGACTGACTGGATTGCTCGACAGAGAGCCGGCGCAGATCGATGGGCCGAATGGCCTCCTTCTGTGCCGTTATGACTCTATGTTGCCAGGACTGGAGAATTTTAGCTGTGAGGAAAGATCGGATAGGCTGGGGTTGTTTTCTTTGGAGCAGAGGAGGCTGAGGGAAGACTTAGTGGAGGTACATAAAATTATGAGGGGCCTAGATAGAGTGGATAGGAAGGACCTATTTCCCCTAGCAGAGGAGTCAATAACCAGGGGGCATCAATTTAAAGTAATTGGTAGAAGGATTAGAGGGGAGTTGAGAACATTTTTCACCCAGAGGGTGGTGGGAGTCTGGAACGCACTGCCTGAAAGGGTGGTACAGGCAGAGACCCTCCTCACATTTAAAAAGTACTTGGATGTGCACTTGAAGTGACGTAACCTACAAGGCTACAGACCAAGAGCTGGAAAGTGGGATTAGGCTGGACAGCTCTTTCTTGGCCGGCAAGGACACGATGGGCCGAACAGCTTCCTTCTGTGCCGTAAATTTCTGATTTCCAACTTTCACATTGGCCTCTCTTCTTGACCTTTGCTTCTTCCCGCTGTTTTCTTTTCTATCTTGTGCTTTCTATGTATTTTCTCTGTTTCTATATCTCCCTTTTTGCTGGTTATCACTCTTGCTTCTCCCACCTTTCCACCGCACCCACTCTTTGTCTTTTTATTTCCTCAGTCCTTTAAGTAATGATGCAAGTATTGCATCAAAATGGTTGTTGGCCTTCTCGAGGGAACTATGGTCTTGAAGTTGCGCAATAGGATATTAGCGCGTGAACTCTTAACACATTTGTTTTAAATTCCCCTCCTCTCTATTTTAGGGGAAGCATTAACCTGTTTCAAGTAAATGGGTTTATGCCTCTTAAAATAGTAGAGGAATTTCAGACGAATGTGCTAAACATTGAAAGAAAAATAATTAACTTGCATTTATATAGTGCTTTTACACCCTCAGGAAGTCCCAAAGTACTTTACAGCCAATCAATTGTTTTTCAAGTGTAGTCACTTATTATGTAGGCAAATGCGGCATGCAGCCAGATCCCACAAACAGCAATGAGATAAATGACTAATTAATCTGTTGTGGTGGTATTGGTTGAGGGAGCAATGCTGGCCAGACCACAGGGCTAGCTCCCTACTCTTCAGATAGTGCCATGATATCTTTTGAAACCACCTGAACAGACAAACAGGGCCTCAGTTTAACATCTCAAGATGGCATCGTCTGACACTGGAGCACTGCCTCCGTGCTGCACTGAAGTATATAATATCCCACAGCATCATTTCAAGACTTTGTGATGTAGTTTATATTTCCTTTAAGAATCTCAGTAGTCGTTTCAATAGCTTCCAGGTTTGCTGGAAATCCCATAGGTAGGGTAACTGACTGGGTAATTCCTTGCCTGTGTCTCCAACAGGAATTCTATTGTTGGCAGCACTAACTATTCTTTATACAGCAATGTTTTAAATAAAAATCTCAGAATGTTACTTCATAATAGAAACAAAGATGTTCCCACAGATATTCGTCATTATTGTCATTGGCTTTTGGTTCAATATAATATACGTGCATTATATAGCACCTTGCCACTCCAAAACACTTCCTACAATGGATTATTTTTGAAGTGCAATGACTGTTCTGTAGGCAAACTGACCACAGGACTTCCCTAATCAGTGGTAATTCTGCTTTAGCATTGCCGCAATGGTACTTGGATTTTGTTCTGATAATGCCAGCTTGCATTATTTGACTTTTGCTTTTGTGTTTTTTTTCCCCCTTTCTCTACAGCACCAAGAGTTCAGTTTCCTTCTGAAGGAAAGGGTGTGCCCCTTGGTGATCAAGCTGTTTTCTCCCAATATCAAATTCAGACAGGGTACAAATACTCCATCTTCCCCAACTCCTGTTGAGAAACCGTACTTTCCCATCTGTATGCGTCTTCTGCGAGTGGTGTCTGTTTTAATCAAGCACTTCTATAGTCTTTTGGTAAGAGGTTAAGATTTATTTCCTGCTTATTTAAGTGTTGGATTAAGAAGTTTTTTCTAGAGAGTTTGTGCTAATATTGTGTTTAAACCTATATTCATATGCTAAAGAAAATGGATCCTTGACAGTCTCTAGGCTGTTGGAATACAACATCAGTATTTGCACTGTTACAGCCATCATTTGGCTAAGAATGTCTTTTAGGCACACTTTACAAGTTCCGCTAAAGTGGTGTAATAATAAAATTGTAAATAGATCTATTCATGCTTAATTAATGTGTAACCAGTTGACTTTTGTGATACTATAAATATTTGACCATCCTCATGTCGATCATTGGAGCGTGCTTCTGTTATACTGCATTGTTGTTTACTTCTGACTTCCTGTTTAAAGTTCACTGTATTGTGAATGGTTTAAATTTTACATTAACATTTTCTCTCTGTATACCTCTAGACTTGACTATTCCAACGCACTCTTGGCCGGCCGGCCTCCCACATTCTACCCTACGTAAACTTGAGGCCATCCAAAACTCTGCTGCCCATGTCCTAACTTGCACCAAGTCATGTTCACCCATCACCCCTGTGCTCGCTGACCTACATTGGCTCCTGGTTAAGCAACACCTCGATTTTAAAATTCTCATCCTTGTTTTCAAATCCCTCCATGGCCTCGCCCCTCCCTATCTCTGTAATCTCCTCCAGCCCCACAATCCCCTGAGATATCTGCGCTCCTCTAATTCTGCCCTCTTGAGCATCCCTGATTTTAATCACTTAACCATTGGTGGCTGTACGTTCAGCTGCCGAGGCCCTAAGCTCTGGAATTCCCTCCCTAAACCTCTTCGCCTCTCTTTCCTCCTTTAAGACGCACCTTAAAATCTACCGCTCACCTGCCCTAATTTCGCCTTATGTAGCTCGGTGTCAATTTTTTTTTGTCTTTTAACACTCTTGTAATATTCCTGTGAAGCGCTTTGGGACGTTTTACTACATTAAAGGCGCTATATAAATACAAGTTGTTGTAGTGGACTATCGCGTATTTGGGTTTAAGAAGTTTGTATAGTCCCGTAAATAACAGTTCCCAACAGACTAGCCAATGCAAGTGCAGGATGGAAAGGGTGAGGTTGCAGGTTGGAGAAACATGATGTAGGGACATTTATGTGTGGGAATCATTATAAGGCTTAAAGTGTGCAAAAAAGAAACCATTCTGTCAGACACTTATTTAATGCTTGAGTTGTGTTATTCCAACGTTGAAATTTAAATAATAGGAAACTTTCATTATGTAGCCTGTTCTGTGAAGTAAATAAGAGCAGATTGCAAATGTTTTAAGTTCTTTCTTACTCCCATATGAATTAAGATCTGTGCCACTATCGTACCACCACACAGATATATTCACTGAAAACGTGCAAAACCTTGGTGCAGCGAGTGTTGGGAGGTTGTTCAACTGTTGAAACAAGAGAGCTGAGACCAAACCTGTTTCTGCCATAGGCACAAGTGCACTTTCTAACAGGGATCATTAAAGAGTGATCAGGAGGAGGAACCGTGATTGGTTTCTTTCCCTCTCCCACCCCCGTTGCATTTAGGCCAATTGTGGTGCCTTGGTGGAGTTAACGAACTCCGCAAAAACCAGGGATTGAATCTGTGGCCTTACCGGTTTGGACAATGTACTGATACATAGAGATAGAGTTTTACAGCACAGAAGGAGGCCATTTGCCCCGTCGTGCCCATGCTGGCTCTTTGAAGGAGCTCTCCACCTAATCCCATTCCTCTGCTCCTGCCCCTTTGAAGTACTTCTTTGTCGGATATGTATCCCCTTCCCTTTCAAAAGCTATTATGGATTCTGCTTCCCCCTGCTATTTCTGGTCGGCCATTCCATGTCCTAGCAACCCTCACTTTAAAAAAAAAAAAAATCTCTCCCTACCTCTCCCTTTGATTTTCCGGTGATGAGCTTAACTTGAAGAAAGTCCTACAAGAGAGGAGGCGGTACTGGACCTAATTCTAGGGAATGTAGCCGGGCAAGTGGTAGAAGTGTCTGTAGGAGAGCATTTTGGTGACAGTGACCATAATTCGGTGAGATTTAAGGTAGTCATGGAAAAGGACAAAGATGGACCGGAAATAAAGGTTCTAAATTGGGGGAAGGCCGATTTTAATATAAGGCAGAATCTGGCCAAAGTGGATTGGGATAAGCTACTTGTAGGAAAATCCACATCAGAGCAGTGGGAGTCTTTCAGAAAGGAAATAGAGAGAGTACAACGCCAACATGTTCCCGTAAAGGTCAAGGGTGGGACCAACAAGCCCAGGGAACCCTGGATGGCAAGGGATATACAAGAATGGATTAGAAAAAAAAGGGAGGCTTTTGGCAGAGACAAAGGACTAACAACAGTGGCAGCCCTAGAGCAGTATAGAAAGTGCAGGGGAGGTACTTAAAAAAAGAAATTAGGAGAGCGAAGAGGGGGCATGAAACAACACTGGCGGGCAAAATAAAGGAAAATCCCAAGGTGTTTTATAAGTATATTAAGGGCAAGAGGATAACCAGGGAAAGAGTAGGGCCCATTAGGGACCAAAGTGGCAATCTGTGTAGAGCCGGAAGATGTGGGTGAGGTTTTAAATGAATATTTTGCATCTGTGTTCACTATGGTGAAGGACGATGTAGGCATAGAAATCAGGCAGGGGGATTGTGATATACTTGAACAAATTAGTATTGAGAGGGAGGAGGTACTAGCGATTTTAGCGGGCTTAAAAGTGGATAAATCCCCAGGCCCAGACGAGTTGTATCCCAGACTGCTGTGTGAGGCAAGGGAGGAGATTGCAGGGGCTCTGACACAAATTTTCAGAACCTCTCTGGCCACAGGGGAGGTGCCAGAGGACTGGAGGACAGCTAACGTTGTACCATTATTCAAGAAGGGTAGTAGGGATAAACCAGGGAATTACAGGCCAGTGAGCCTAACATCAGTGGTAGGGAAATTATTGGAAAAAATTCTGAGGGACAGAATTAGTCTCCACTTGGAGAGGCAAGGATTAATCAAGGATAGTCAGCATGGCTTTGTCAGGGGGAGATCATGTCTAACCAATTTGATTGAATTTTTCGAGGGGTGACTAGGTGTGTGGATGAGGATAGTGCAGTTGATGTAGTCTACATGGACTTCAGTAAGGCTTTTGACAAAGTCCCACATGGGAGACTGGTCAAGAAGGTAAGAGCCCATGGGATCCAGGGCAATTTGGCACATTGGATCCAAAATTGGCTTAGTGGCAGGAGGCAGAGGGCGATGGTCGAAGGTTGTTTTTGTGACTGGAAGCCTGTGTCCAGTGGTGTACCGCAGGGATCGGTGCTGGGTCCTTTGCTGTTTGTAGTGTACATTAATGATTTAGATATGAATGTAGGAGGTATATCAGTAAGTTCGCAGATGACACGAAAATTGCTGGAGTGGTAAATAGCGAGGAGGGAAGCCTCAGGCTACAGGACGATATAGACGGGTTGGTCAGATGGGCAGAACAGTGGCAAATGTAATTTAACCCTGAAAAGTGTGAGGTGATGCATTTTGGGAGGACTAACAAGGCAAGGGAATACACAATGAATGGTAGGATCCTAGGAAGGACAGAGGATCAGAGGGACGTTGGTGTGCATGTACATAGATCCCTGAAGGTGGTTAAAAAGGCATATGGGATACTTGCCTTCATTAGCCAAGGCATAGAATATAAGAGCCAGGGAGGTTATGATGGAGCTGTACAAAACACTAGTTAGGCCACAGCTGGAATACTGTGTGCAGTTCTGGTCGCCACACTATAGGAAGGATGTGATTGCATTAGAAAGGGTGCAGAGGAGATTCACCAG
This sequence comes from Squalus acanthias, assembly GCA_030390025.1. NCBI lineage: Eukaryota > Metazoa > Chordata > Chondrichthyes > Squaliformes > Squalidae > Squalus > Squalus acanthias. Next base: position 111,748,151 of record CM059435.1, read on the forward strand.
GATGTTACCTGGGCTGGAGCGCTTCAGCTATGAAGAGAGACTGGACAGGCTGGGGTTGTTTTCCTTAGAGCAGAGAAGGCTGAGGGGAGACCTGATTGAGGTGTACAAAATTATGAGGGGCATAGATAGGGTAAATAGAAAGGAACTTTTCCCCTTAGTAGAGGGGTCAATAACCAGGGGGCATAGTTTCAAGGTAAGGGGCAGGAGGTTTAGAGGGGATTTGAGGAAAAACTTTTTCACCCAGAGGGTGGTTGGAATCTGGAACTCACTGCCTGAAAGGGTGGTAGAGGCAGGAACCCTCACAACATTCAAGAAGCATTCAGATGAGCACTTGAAACGCCATAGCATACAAGACTACGGACCAAGTGCTGGAAAATGGGATTAGAATAGACAGGGCTTGATGGCCGGCGCGGACACGATGGGCCGAAGGGCCTCTTTCTGTGCTGTATAACTCTGACTCTATAACTCTATAACTTGATGGCCTCTAGTTACCAACTCACCAACCAGTTGAAAATAGTTTATATTTATAAATATAAATCAACCTTTATCCAGTGAGCCACAGGAAGGCGGGTAGCAGATTCATCTGACAGTAATGGAGCTTCCACTGACACTAAGAAAATTTGTATCAAGCGTATCACTTGGACCCCAGAAGCTCGCCTGAAACGTTTTTTGTCCTAAAATAAAAACAGATAATTCTGGAAATACTCAGCAGGTCAGGCAGCATCTGTGGAGAGAGAAACAGAGTTAACGTTTCAGGTCAGCAACAGCAACTTGCATTTATATAGCGCCTTTAACGTAGTAAAACGTCCCAAGGCATTTACAGGAGTGTTATAAGACAAAAATTTTAACACCGAGCCACATAAGGAGATATTTGGGCAGGTGACCAAAAGCTTGGTCAAAGAGGAAGGTTTTAAGGAGCGTCTTGAAGGAGGAAAGAGAGGTAGAGAGGTTTTGGGTGAGGAATTACAGAGGTTAGGGCCTCAGCAGCTGAACATACGGCCACCAATGGTTGAGGCTGGGGTGGGGGGGGGGGGGAGGCCGGAGGAGCGTGAGGAGATTACAGAGATAGGGAGGGGCGAGGCCATGGAGGGATTTGAAAACAAGGATGAGAATTTTGAAATCAAGGCGTTGCTTAACCGGGAGCCAATGTAGGTCAGCGAGCACAGGGGTGATGGGTGAACGAGACTTGGTGCGAGTTAGGACACGGGCAGCCGAGTTTTGGATGACCTCAAGTTTACGTAGGGTAGAATGTGGGAGGGCAGCCAGGAGTGCATTGGAATAGTCAAGTCTAGAGATAACAAAGGCACGGATGAGGATTTCAGCAGCGGATGAACTGATTAGGGGCAGCGATGGGCGATGTTACGGAGGTGGAAATAGGCGGTCTTAGTTATGCCGCGGATATGTGGTCGGAAGCTCATTTCAGTGTCAAATATGACACCAAGGTTGCGAACAGTATGGTTCAGCCTCAGACAGATTAGGGAGGGGGATGGTGTCAGTGTCTGGGGAATGGAGTTTGTGGCGGGGACTGAAAACAATGACTTCAGTCTTCCCAATATTTAATAGGAGAAAATTTCTGCTCATCCAGAACTGGATGTCGGACAAGCAGTCTGACAATTTAGAGACCCTGGAGGGGTCGAGAGAAGTGGTGGTGAGGTAGAGCTGGGTGTCATCAGTGTACATGTGGAAACTGACGCAGTGTTTTCGGATGATGTCGCCAAGGGGCAGCATGTAGATGAGAAATAGGAGGGGGCCAAGGATAGAGCGTTGGGGGACACCAGAGGTAACGATGTGGGATTCGGAAGAGAAGCCGTTGCAGGTGATTCTCTGGCTATCATTAGATAGATGAGAATGGAACCAGCCGAGTGCAGTCCCACCCAGCTGGACGAGGTGGAGAGGCGTTGGAGGAGGATGGAGTGGTCAACCGTGTCAAAGGCTGCAGACAAATCAAGAAGAACGAGGAGGGATAGTTAACTTTTGTTACAGTCACAAAGAATGTAATTTGTGACTTTGAGAGCCGTTTCCGTACTGTTGCGGGATGGAAACCTGATTGGAGCCATTCAAAGATGGGCGAGGATTTGGGAGGTGGCAACACGTTCAGGGAGGTTGGAAATGGGGCGGTAGTTTGCAAGGACGGAGGGGTCAAGGGTTGTTTTTTTTGAGGAGAGGGGTGATGACAGCAGATTTGGGGGAGAGGGGGACAGTACCTGAGGAGAGAGAACCGTTAACAATGTCTGCTAACATGGGAGCCAGAAAAGGGAGTTGAGTGGGGTCAGCAGTTTAGTGGGAATAGGGTCGAGGGAGCAGGAAGTGGGTCTCATGGACAAGATGAGCGCGGAGAGGTCATGAGGAGAGATCAGAGAGAAAATGGAAAAAGATGTGAGTTCAGGGCTGGGGCAGGGGGGAACCTTAGAGGAAGTTTGGCCCGGTGGGCCAGGGTGAGAAAGAGTAATTGTTTTAATAGGGACTAGGGTGTCAAAGGTGGTGGTGAGGGTGTGGTTGAGCAGACCGGTAGCTGCAGAAATGTCGTGGTGAATGGAGGGCCAAAGGCTGGACAGTTGGGATATCATAAGTGCAGTTGTAAGAGAATATTTTCCAGGGGCGGACACAGAAGGATGTCGGGTTGGGGGGTGGGGGTAGAAGGGGGATGTGGATGGAGAGCGATACGAGGAAGTGGTCAGAGATGGCCTTATCTGCGATTGACATGATGGGGATAGCGAGGCCACGAGAGATGGCAAGGTCGAGGAGGTGGCCATGAATATGGGTTGGCGAGTTTACATGGAGGGAGAGATTAAGGGAAAATAGGAGGCTAGTGAACTCAGGAGAGAGAGCATGATGAATTGAGATGGAGGTTGAAATCACCGAGGATGAGAAGTCGTTCGGTGCAGAGGCTGAGGGAGGAAAGCAGTGAAGATATCTCGGTAATACCATTTTTACAGTACTTGGGTGGGCGGTAGAGAACGAGAATTTTAAATGAGAGGTGAGAGGGTGGAATAAGGTGAGATGCTCAATGGAGGAGAAAGTGCCGGATGAGTAGGGGGACAGACCAAGGTGTGATTTGTTGATGAGAGCCACACCGCCACCACAGCGGTCTGAGCGGGGCAAGTGGTGAAAGATATAGACAGGTGGGGGGAGGCTTCATTTAAGGGTAAGGTGTCATCACCCCTCAGCCAAGTTTCCGTCCGGGCCGTAATGCCGATGCAGTCATCCATGGCAAGTGGTCAATGACTTTTCGTCAGAATTTTTTTGTCCTATTGCGTGATTAGTTGTAAAGTATAGCAGTGCACGGTGTCAATGTGTCGATCCTAGTTATGCCGTCTTCGGGACTATATTGCTTCTTGGTAATTCAGGTTTTGACTTTATGTTCTTTACCGCATAATGAAAGTCCTGGTTACCAACTACAGATGTGCGCCTGAGAAATTGGCAAAAAGTCACAATCTTTAATCCTTCAATTTGAGCTCAATAGACAACACACTGGCACAAAAGAAAAGTGGGGGTTGAGAACTGGCCACTCAGGCCATCAATATTCTTATCACGATAATACCCTAACTCTCGCCCTGCAGCTGCATTTTGAATGTCCCTGAGGTTTTTTGTCTTTCTTACCCACCCACCGAGCAAATTAATCCAAACATTTATCATTCTTTGAGTAAAAAAAATTCTGTCTAATATATAGTCAAAAAAAAGTTTACCCAAACTGCTTGCTGACATAGCGACCATTTTAATATTGCTTTGCACTTTCATTTGGCTGCTCAGTTTTGTGTTCCTAATGTTACACGTTTATGTTTGCCAGGTAACCGAATGTGAGATCTTTTTGTCTTTGCTGGTGAAGTTTTTGGATGGTGATAAACCACAGTGGCTTCGAGCAGTTGCTGTGGAATGCATTCACAGACTTTGTATACAACCTCAGCTGCTACGGTAATCATCCCGTAACATTTTCTAAGTGATCTGTTTGACGTTTCATACTTAAATGCAAAGATTAAATAGTTTACTTTAATGATGTTGCTTGTAAAGAATGCCCCTACGAATGGCTTAAACTTCTATTTTTTGACCGTGCATAGCTGAAGTTTATGTTATTTAACCCCAAAACAGTCTTTGTTGACATTAGATCATTGTTTTGCCTTTCTGAATATATAAAAACGGGCAAATGAGCAGCTTTTGTTAAAATCTTTTGCGACTGACTGTAATAAATGAGTAAAATTGTGGAGCATTAGTCCATTTTGATATGGCTGTCCTCATTTATCAATTGAATTGTTAGTTTTCTTGCCACTTTGAAATGACTGAAGGGAAAGAATGGTTGTCTGTTGGCCTGCAAGCAGTGCACCTAATCTTGAAATAGTGTGGTTGCTGCACTGGAAAGATCTGTGGTGTCACAAGAGCCTATGTGGAAACAAAAAGCGGTAAATTAAGGGACAAAAGAGTAAAGTAATGGCACTAACTTTGGTATGATTTCAAAATGTTGTAACATACTACACAGTTGTGCATTTCCACTTGTTTTTGATTGAGACGTCTAGTTATCTAGCCTTAGATCACTGAATTGTGATTTTTTTGTACTTGCACAGCAGCACTATAGGTACTGGATATCTTGTTAACAAAACTCCAAGTCTGAAAATTATGTTGAGTCCCACAGTATTTGAGGCCAGAATTGTGTTTGCTTGCACCTACAGGTCTTTCTGCCAGTCATATGATATGAAACCGCACTCCACAAAGGTCTTCAGGGATATTGTGAATGCACTGGGATCTTTCATACAATCTCTCTTTATTACTCCCAGCACCGGAAACAATCCAATTGCAAATACGCAGACTGGTATGGATATCTTTTCTGTGGCGTTTCACTGGTTGGTTCGTTTAGAATATCTTTTACAAAGTATTTACAGCACAGAAACTGGCCATTCGGCCCAACAGGTCCATGCCGGTGTTTATGCTCCACACGAGCTTCCTCCCGCCCTCCTTCTTCTAACCCTATCAACATATCCTTCTATTCCTTCCTCCCTCCCTCGTGCTTATCTAGCTTCCCCTTAAATGCATCTATGCTATTCGCCTCAACTACTCCTTGTGGTCGCGATCTCCACATTCTCACCACTCTCTGGGTAACGAAGTGGTTTTGGATATGTAATGTTTGATTGACCTGGTTCTACTTTCTGTCAATGGAAGTCTTTTGCCATTATCATCTTCTGACTGTATTTATGTGATACAATATTTAAAATACTGATGTAATCTTAGAAGTTTGGCTAATTACAAATTAGTCATTGCCCATTTATTGCAGAGATCCAGTATTGAACTTAATCTTGGATTTTCCAATTCAGAATATTCAGAATATTACATAAATTGGACACTAGTTAGAATAAAGACTGTTCTGTGCACTCAACATTTCTGTAACCGCCATCTTTGGACGAGTGATATTTCAGACAAGATTTATTGTGTGGCACTTAATTTTGGAGTCTCTGTTTAGAGATCTTGGATCAAACATTTGAGCAGCAGGAATGTAATGAGAGGTTTCGAGGCTAGATGCTTTATCAGGGTATTTTGTGGGAACTTTAAACAGCTGTTGACCATTACCAGACTGGTAGATATTTAGAATTGTCACTGCATATCTGATGAAAAAAATAGAGCTGGGCTGATATAGGTCATGATTTCAGTAAAACTTCTATTTGGCCAATTATTCAGTTGGCATCGGCATGAATATTGGATTCCATGTAGATTTAACTATTTCCGTCCAGTTCTTGTGACATGGCCCTAATACTGTTGACGTGCCCTTGGTGCCTGAACAGTAGATATATGTATTAGATAAAGACTAATTTAAATGAGTTGGGTTGATTTCAGTGATGCCAAGATAGAAATGGTCAAACACTAAACATACATTTAACTGCAATGTTGTACCACTTTGTGCTGGGGTAATGAATCAGAGCATTCAGTTAGTCACTGCAAATCTGTAGAAGCTTGTTGGTGGGAATCCATCCAATGCCAGCACAATGTGCTCCTTATCCAGTCGTTCTGTTATGCAAACACCGGAGAGTGAATGGGAAAGAAATGAGAAAATGCTCCCTTTAAATGAATGGTCCTATTCACAGTGTTCCCATTAACTGTACTGTAATACAATTTTCAAATACCAAAAACATCTACTGGGAGAGTCCTAAATATTTCCATTTTGAGGCTGTTAATAAATAGTGCTCAAAAATATATGCCAACTAAACGTTCGTGCAAAATTTCACAGCTCGGTCTTTCAGAGACTTCCAGAATTGTTTAGACATAATATTTTTAGTTAACACATTGCAGATTTGTACACGCAGCTCTGTGGAAAGCTCCACTGTGGTAGCAGCATGAAGTTCTATTGTAGTGATATCCAAAATATGATTGGAATTCATCATTGGGAAGACAGTGGGCTTCATGACATGTCACCACTGGGGACCACTGCGCACAAAATGTCTGCCCAGGCTGCCTCTGAACAGTATTTTTGCAGCTGGGAGGATTAAAGACACTACTAAGTGCACAAGTATCTTCCTTCAGGATGAGATGGGAATTTAGTTTGAAAACTTACTACTCAGATCTGAGATACCACTTTTACACTCCCCAGAAATTGCAATATAGTGCATTGTGTATTGTTGTCTGTCAATCACAATGCTTTTAGAGGAGCTTAAAATTTTGCACCTTTAACAAGCATTTGGTGGTATGCAGAAACTTTCAAAATGTGTATACCAACAACCACATGCAAATTCGCCAAGGCTTCTTCGGCAGCACCTCCCAAACCCGCGACCTCTACCACCTAGAAGGACAAGGGCAGCAGGTGCATGGGAACACCACCACCTCCAAGCTCCCCTCCAAGTCACACACCATCCTGACTTAGAAGTATATCTTCCGTTCCTTCATCGTCGCTGGGTCAAAGTCCTGGAACTCCCTCCCTAACAGAACTGTGGGAGTACCTTCACCAAATGGACTGCAGCGGTTGAAGAAGGCGGCTCATCGCCATCTTCTCGAGGGCAACTAGGGATAGGCAATAAATGCTGGCCTTACCAGCGACGCCCACATCCCATAAACTAATTTAAAAAAGGTAGGATGTCCTTGCTAATTTAATTGATAAACATGCATATGGCATGATCTTGGGAGGCGGGGCAAAGTACATGGGTCATGTACAGTTTGAAAGAGACACCCCCATATGGATTATCAAGTCTAGTTTCTTCTCCATATTTGCTGCTCTTTAAAGTTTTTGCTGAGCATCAGAAAATGGTATCTCTGAATTTCTTTTTTTCCTTTCTTTCATTGCTTTTTACTGTCCTCCAGCCCCACAACCCTCCGTGATATCTGCGCTCCACTAATTCTGGCCTCTTGAGCATCCCCGATTTTAATCGCTCAACCATTGGTGGCCGTGCCTTCAGCTGCCTAGGCCCCAAGCTCTGGAGTTCCCTCCCTAAACCTCTTCGCCTCTCTACCTCTCTTTTCTCCTTTAAGACTCTCCTTAAAACCTACCTCTTTGACCAAGCTTTGGTCATCTGCCCTAATATCTCCTTGTGTTGCTCGGTGTCACATTTTGTTTAACACTCCTGTGAAACGCCTGGGGATGTTTTACTACGTTAAAGGTGCTATATAAATGCAAGTTGCTGTTCTTCTTCTGACCAAGCAACAAAATCTATCCCCAGATACAGACAAAAAAAAAAGTATCTGTCCTCAGCATCCATTTCACTTAATTCCCCATTCTGCCGTCCAGCACAGCTGCTACAGAGTTTGACCATCTGTTTTTTCTCTTCTAATTCCTGATCACTGGATTGCAATTACCTATTGGGGATATATCAATAGGTGTCGCAGTTAACGCTCAGTAGCCCCGATCTCATCGTTTCCGCCGGGCGGGTCAGATTTTCGGTTTGTTCACCCGTTCCTTCATCGTCGCTGGGTCAAAATCCTGGAACTCCCTCCCTAACAGCACTGTGGGAGCGCCTTCACTACACGGACTGCAGCGCTTCAAGAAGGCGGCTCACCACCACCTTCTCGAGGGCAATTAGGGATGGGCAATAAATGCTGGCCTTGCCAGCAACGCCCACATCCCATAATACGAATTTTTTTAAAAACCCCGCCTGATTTTAAGCTCTATTGACTTTAATTGAGAGTAAAATGGGACGGCGTCTGACCTGAACCCGCCCGGCTTAGGTTAAAATCGGGGCTCGTGTGTTCAACAAATGTCAAGAAACCTTCTCTATAGGAAAACACAATTTATTCATAAATTGTAGATTTTTTTTGTGAATGGAATGCGATAGTTTCATCTACATTTCAAAGAAGCAATTTCTACAAACAAAGTTGCCACTCACAATTTAGGAAATTAAAACCTATGCACAGACTTCAGGCAGGTGTATTATTCTGGGCAGGAGATTAATGATGGTACAGATAATGCGTTCAGAATGTTGATCTTGCGGTCCACTTTGGAGTAAGTTTGCTTTTGTTGTGCCTGTTCGATGTATTAAAGCTAACTCTTGCTGTTCCTGCAGGCACAAGCGGAGTTGGTGGCCCCACCGCAGCGCAGAACGGGGCAGGGATGAGTGCCACGGTGGGACTTACTCCACAGCCGGCTTTTGAATACAGAGGCACATGGATTCCAATTCTAAATATCTCTGTACAAGGCACTTCCAAAGCAGCCTAGTGAGTGCAAATTTAGTCCTGTACTGGCACCCGAAGGCTTTGAACTGCAAACATTTCATTGGGGGGGGGGGAATGTGGTGACACTGATTCCAGAAAGGTATTGTCAAAGGGGTGGAAGAAACTTGGCTGGTCATCCATCTGGTCAGGGAATGGTGCGTTGCTTTGGAAGGCCACAGAATAAGAAAAAAATTACTGTGCGAGAAGGCAAACTTAAAACCTTATTTATTCAAACTTTTAAATCTACAATAAAAATTTTCAATCACGCTATATCATTTTCAGTGATTTTGTTTGAAGGATTTCACCATACTGGTTACTTAACCAAATCCAAGTGTGATGCAATTTGGCAGAAAATCAGTGGCTACATGTTCGTAAAGAAGTTTTTTTTTAATGGTTCTTGGGTCAGTTGGTGTGGAGAAATCTGTCGAGGCAGCCCAGGGCTATATACCAAGTCTGAAGCGCCTACATCTTTAAGAATCTATATTCCTTAGTCTAATCCTGTAGATTGTGTGGTTTGAGGGTGATTTTAAAGTGTAAGGAGCCTACTTGTTACGGTTTTGTGCCCTTTGGTATTTTGGTACCTGATGAAAATATGGCACATTATAGGCATTGACAGACATCAAATTTGGCGTGTTGTAATGCAGGAATGTTCAAGCTACAGTATATGGAAACTGAATGTAATTTTAAACTTTTATGATGCAAACCTATTGGGCCAAAAATTCGGCACTTGCCGGGTGAGTACGCACTGTGTACTCACCCGTAAGGCCTCCTGAAGTGCCGGTTTGCTGCATACACTGCGCATGCGCGGGAAACCGGAACTTCCGGTCTCGTGAAGGGAGGGGTTGAGAGATGAACCACATGCGCGGGAGAGGCTGCGCGCACACAGCGAACTTAGGTTTTTTTTCAGGTTTCTCCGGGAAGGTAAGTATGGAAGAAGCTGCGCTTTTAAAAAGGCGCAAGACCCGTTTTTAACAAGGTAAGTGCTTAATTAATTACAATTTAAAAAAAATTTCAACAGGTTTATCTTTTTTAGATACTTTAAAGAAAGGTAAGTTTATTTTTAGCACTGTTAAAAAGTATTTTAATTTTTTCAAAAATTAAAATTTTTGTTTAAAGTAGTTAATTTATTTAACTTATAGTTATTTTAAAAATGAGATGATTTTTTAAAAAATGTATTTGAAGTTTAGGTGTTGTTTTGGGGCCGATTTCAATTCATAGATTTGACAGGTCTTCCTGTTAAATCTATGAATGAAAGATGGTCGTCTGCCATTGGCTCTCCATGGCCCACGTGATCCCAGGGGACGCATCGCACTAACTACGCCCCTGGGATACACAAGGCACTGCACGCTGGCAGCTGCAGGAGGCCCAGGAGCTGAAGTCCCCGTGGGCCCAGAGGTCAACGGCAGGCGCAGTAGGTAGGTGCGCGCGGGATCCTTGCACCCGCGGGAAGCCAGGGAGCCTAATTTCTGGGCCATTCTTTTTCATTTAAAACATTTTCACAGTACTTGTGGACATCAGGTGAGGGCAGGATTGGGCCCAGCTGCCAATATTCACTGTCTAGACTGGTATGAAAAGTGGTCACGTGGGTGAGCTACTGGAGGCCTGTCTGCATTCATTGAATTGTACCCCAGCAAGAGTCACTACCTCTGAATAGATGGGGAGAAAATTGACCAAAAAAAACTCTAAACCACTATCTTTGTGTCAAATTGCATCAATATTGTAAATGTTTGAGTTTCTGACTTCTGAAACTTAATAATTTCAGTGTATCTTGACTATAGTTTTCTTTGTTTTCAACTAAGCACCTGTAATGAAATTAACCCGATTTAATTTAGTGTGTGCTATTGTTTTTACTTTATGCCTATTGCTAAATGTAGGGACGTTGCTAATATTCAAAACATGAATTAGTTTTAAGTGACTATGGAATTAATCAGTACTGTAATTTTACCAATTTGTGTATGTTATAGAATCTTGCCTGATGGTGTTCTAAATGGACATGATTTTTTTTTAAATGGTTCATTCAATAATTTGAACTACGTTTTAGCCTAGAATTGCTGGACAAGGTGGAGCCTCCTACTATTCCTGACGGCTATGCCATGTCTGTAGCATTCGGTTGTCTTCTGGACCTGGTTCGAGGTATTACGGCCATGATCGAAGCAGAGTTGGGGCGGGAAGAAATCGCTTCCCAGCCTGGCATTGCGAAGCAGGCAACGGAGGTGCAGCCTTCAGAGCGGCCGGCAGTGTCTGAAAAGGGGGCAGGTAATGCACTTAGCTTTAAATGCTAGCTCTCTAATCTTACAGTATCAACTTGTAGCTATATTTTTACTGTAAGGTTATCTTCATAACTTGTTTTCCCAATGAAAAATAAGATTATCTTTTACCTCTGTTACTGAAAAAGCAGCAGGATTCTCCTTGGCTATTTATTAATATTACAAATACGGCAGCAGTGTTCTCCTTAGCTATTTACCTATATTAAAGATATAGATTATTGATAGAGGTGTTCAAAATCATGAATGGTTTTGATGGAGTAAATAAGGAAAAACTGTTTCCAGTGGCAGAAAGGTCGGTGACCAGAGGACACAGATTTAAGTTGATTGGCAAACGAACCGAGGCAACTTGAGCAAACATTTTTTTACATAGCGAGTTATGATCTGGAATGCGCTGCCTGAAAGGGTGGTGGAAGCAGATTCAATAATAACATTCAAAAGGCAATTGGATAAATACTTGAAGGGGAAAAAATTACGGGGCTTTAGGGAAAGAGCCAGGGGAGTGGGATTAATTGGGGAGCTCTACCAAAGAGCCAGCACAGGCACAATGGCCGAATGGCCGCCTTCTGTGCTGTATGATTCTATGATAGCAGCGGGATTCTCCTTGGCTATTTACCTATATTACAGATATAACAGCAGTATTTCTTTTAGCTCGTGTATTACAGATTTAGCAGTAGTATTTCTCTTAGATATTTTTCTATCTTGCAGGTATAGCAGCAATATTCCTATTAGCTGTTCTGCCTACACTGTACAATTAGCATTGCTTTTAGCTAAATACTTATATTGCAATGCTGTCAATTATCGGGCCGTACAGAACTTGCAATGGAAATTAACAGGGAGCCTGTCTTGTTCTGTATTACTGTCCCAGTGTATAAGATATTTTGCTTTTCAAATAAATAGCACTTTTTTTTTACATACACAGTTTTAGCAATAATTTGGAATCTTTAGTTTATTATTCCAGACACTGGTCAGCAAAAGAAACCTAGCAAGAATTGTAGTTCGACATCAACGTTTCTCAGATCTTCCGTCTTTCATCCTCTTCCTGCCTGGTGGCAGATACGGCTGCTATCAGATTCCTCGAGCTGTCTTGGTCTAGCATGACTGCTTGTTCTTCCAGTTTCACCAGCCCAGTTTATTTTGCTCTTGGAAGAATCAATTCTATGATTCTAAGAAATGAATGTGAACCAGTTGATAAAAATTTTTTTGAAAGTAGGTAGTCTGCGCTGAGGTAGCTGATTTTGAACTAGGGTGGTAGGAGGGGAAAATCGACCAGAGTTCCAGCTACTGATCACTGTTAAGTGTGTAGATATCGAGTAAAGGCAGGATCCATCTCTGCTGTCTCCACACACATACCCAAAAGTCAAATAGTCAGCACTCACGGTCGAGGTTCACACATTAAAAAATGACAACTTAGACAAGCTGCCGGAGGGCACTCGGTGCTAGAGGAAGCATACAAAAGCAAAATCCTGCGGATGCTGGAAATCTGAAATAGAAAGAGAAAATGCTGGAAATACTCAGCCGGTCAGGCAGCATCTGTGGAGAAAGAAACAGAGTTAACGTTTCAGATCGATGACCTGGAACTGGAAAAAGTTGGAGATGTAACCGGTTTTAAGCAAGTACCGAGGCAGGGCAAGGGAGGAAAGAACAGAAGGGAAGGTCTGTGATACAGTGGCAGGCAGGAGAGATTAAATGACAAAATTCCTGTGCAAGCGCAAGAGATGCAACACCACCTGCCCTTTTACCTCCTCCCTTCCCAACATCCAGGACCCCAAACACTCAGTCCAGGTGAAACAGCGATTTACTTGTACTTCTTTCAATTTAGTATACTGTATTAACAACAGAAAACGCTGGAAAAACTCAGCAGGCCAGGCAACATCCGTGGAGAGAGAAAGAGAGTTAACGTTTCAGGTCGAAACCCTTCGTCGTATACTGTATTCGTTGCTCGCGATGTGGTCTCCTCCACAATGGGGAGGCCAAACACAGATTGGGTGACCGCTTTGCGCAGCACCTCCGTTCAGTCTGCAAGCGTGTCATTTTAATTCTCTGCCCCACTCCCACTCTGACCTCTCTGTCCTCGGCCTCTTACACTGTTCCAATGAAGCTCAACGTAAGCTCGGGGAACAGCACCTCATCTTTCTATTAGGCACTTTACAGCCTTCTAGACTCAACATTGAGTTCAACAATTCCAGATCATAACCTCTGCGCTCATTTTTTTCGGACGGCAGCTGTTACTGATGATTCTGATATTCCCATTTACACCTCCTCTTGACCCATCTTTTGTTTCTTTACTTGTCCCCTTCCCATCTCCTTTTGCCTCGCATCATCATCCCTTTTGTTATTTAATCTCTCCTGCCTTCCATCCTATCACAGACCTCCCCTTTTGTTCTTTCCTCCCCTCCCCCCTTTCCCTGCGCCTCTCTACTTGCTTAAAACCTGTTACATCGCTAACGACCTAGAGGGAACATACCCTGGCAAGAAATCAAGGCTTTTTGGAGGGGAGAAAAGTGGCGAGAGGAGTAAACCAATACTTGGGGATTTTGATGACATTTTCAAAGAAGCATGTGGCAGGCCTTTGCTCCAGTATTACCATCCTCAGATTGTCCTTCCTGCTTCTTGAACTGTTACCAAAAAACAGTCTCAACCACTTTTCTTCCCTTGTTTCAGAAGTCTGCCCAAAACCAGCAAAATTCAGAATTCTTTACCTCACCCATATTGTAAATGTAAAACAAGTTTTCTTAATTTCCTTTTGTGTTACGCCCATTTTGTATGTAGTTTATAAATAACTTTTCTTGAGAAATTGTGAAAAATTCAACTCCTGAAAATATAACCAGATGCAGATATACATTTCTTTATTTATATTTCTTTGCAGTTTCTAGAGCTGTGTGGGAGGAGATGGTCGGTGCTTGCTGGTGTGGTCTTCTTGCAGCTCTCTCACTGTTGCTGGATGCCAGGTAAATACAAATGGCTCTTTTTATTCCTATGTCTTCCCAGTTAATAGACTGAGCCAAAACTGACTTAAGGATTCATGCCAACTCTCCATAAACCCTATTTGCAAATCTAGCTTTTGATGCTAAGCAAGAAAATGAGGTGAATTCTGACAAGTGCAAAACAAATTTGTCAATAAATGTCACATTTGGATCAGAGCTTCTAGATGATGAGATAGAATATCAGATTCCACTGTCAGGTGTAGAATTTTTATGGAATTAAGTGTGCGATTATCCAAATTCCACTGTACCAAAAAAAAAAAGTGTTCCTTTTTCATTTTCAATGGATAAGTGTCCATATACCTAATGGGGGAAATTGCCTGCAATGCATTATTGTAAGGATTTTTCCAGCCAGGACCTCTTTCCGCATCCCATTGATGATGCACTCTGTGACTACCTTTAGTTTCTTTAACTGATGCCAATGTGGGTTCCAAGGGACAGTAAAAGTCTGATGGACAATATTACTTTCATTCAACTGGTCAAAAAAGGTAAAGAACTTGGGCAAGATTTACTCTCTAAATTACCAATAGTTAATCCTTTAGTTACTGCATCATTATGTACCAACAGCATGGAATGTCCAGCATATCAATGTGCACTCAGTAAAAGAGAAACTGTGGTCTGCAGTCATCACCTCTAGCTTTACAGTGTATATTTTATTTATATATGGTTGAATTCTGGTTAAAATGGTTGTTATAAACTGCTTCAGATTTATCCTTGTAACTTGGCATCTTTAGACCCCTATGATGTGAAGATCAATCCCAAGTATCAATTTATTGATGTATTGTAATAACAAAATTCCTGGAAGGTTCGTTCCTACTGATTTCCCAAACTGGTTTGTCGAGATTGTTCCTGATATTTAGATAATTTTGCTTGGGTAATTATTGTTCTAAAAACTGGTGTGTATGATGTACTGTTTTAATTTCAATTTAGCATTTTTAAAGAATTTATCCTGGTTTTAGTTGCATGTTAATCTGCACCAAAGTTAAAAATTCCCCCAGTTTGACTTCCAGAACATACTTGGCTTAGACTTTGAGATTGGATTCGACTGTTGGAGAATACATGCACTGTATTCTGTAAAATCAATTATCTGACATTTGCATGCACGTCGTTCCATTAGGAAACTGGAGTGTGAAAAGGAATAAGATCCCTGAAATTCCTTTATTCTGGGGTTGACTAAATCGCACAATCTGGGTGGGTGGGGAAGGAACTTGGGGCAGGGCCTGGTTTTTGAACAGGCCTTTACCCGTTTTCATTGATTTTAAAATTCTACCAGGTGAGGGCAGGCACTTCTTTCTTCCACTGTCCGTGCAGACATCGCTGAAAGAGGTGCGACTGGCAGGGTGACGTCTGTCAAAATTCCTGCCGTTTCCATCTTCAATGCCCCGACCACAGTGTATGCCTATTGTTGTTTTTAAACAGTAAAGGATTCAGTCTTATGGTTATAATCACTTCATTTTTCTACTTTAACATAAAAAAACAATCTCAAAGCGGGGTATAATTTCTTCAGAGTATAACACAGTTTGCAAGCGGAGTACACTCAAAAAGGTTTCTCTCTCTTTTTCTCACACTGATTTCTTTATCAAACTAGAAGTGACCTGGTCTTATTTAGTCGTCTCCGGTCAAATGCACCTTCCTTCAGCCGATTATTATGCACACAAGTTTATATTTCTCATATATCAACATCCCCTTGCGTAGATTGCAATGGTATGTGGTGGGATGTTTATAGTATGGCAAAACTATAAACATCCCAAGGCCATACTTCAGTCTTGAACACTGGCTGTTGCTTGGGTGTTCTGTAAACCTTTCTCTCTCTCGCGCGCTTTCTCTCTCTCTCTCGACTGTTGCGAGGCTAGGATATCTTTCTCTCCCTCGTGTGCCAACGCCTACATGCATGATCCTGGAGAAAGCGAGGTTAGATAAAATACAAGGGCTGGTTTTGCTACAGGAATCGATTGCTGCCTGATCCATTGCCACTGGGGAAAAGCGGCAAATTCAAAATGAGAGCTTTCAATATTTTAAGATCCTTACCCAGCCCACTTGCATTGAAAAATACTGCAGCTGAGGCAGGTTGCTCCAGTTGTGTGAATATGACATGGGTGCCTGCCCAGAATTTGCTAATGCCCAATCCCATGAATTTAGGACCAGGTCAGACACATGGCAGTCGGAAGTCCCGCACCGGCCCAGAGCCACATCTGGAAACACTCCAAAGGAATTTCAGGACCAAGATCTTTTAGGTCTTACCTACTTGGATGTCAGCCGTGGCTCAGTGGGTAGCACTCTCGTCTCTGAGTCAGAAGGTCGTGGGTTCAAGTCCCACTCCAGAGACTTGAGCACAAAAGCTAGGCTGCAGTATTGAGGGGGCTGCTACAGTGTCGGAAGTGCCGGCTTTCGAATGAGACATGAAACCGAGGCCCCGTCTGCCCCCCTCAGGTGGACGCAAAAGATCCCACGGCACTATTTCGACGAGCAGGTGAGTCCTCCTGGTGTCCTGGCCAATATTTATCCCTCAACCAACATCAATGAAACAGATTGTCCGGTCATTATTGCAGTGCTGTTTGTGGGACCTTGCTGTGTGTTAATTGGCTGCCGCGTTGCCTAAATTACAACAGTGACTACACTTCAAAAGTGGGGCATTCTGAGGTTGTGAAAGGGATGATATAAATGCAAGTTCTTTCTTTTCTTATTGCTTTCGGCGGGATAGAAAGTGTCTGTGTGTATCCCATCATCTAACCGACAGGGTCACGTGTATGTGTTTTTTTCAGTTATTTCTCCCCACCCATCACATGTCCCTTTTTTAATCTCTGAGGCCTTCTGTTCCAGCTGTAGGCTGAGAAGGGTCTCTAATATCAGTCTTCCAACAGATCACTGGAACAGATACGAAAGAATATCTGTGCTTCATATAAAGCTTGCTCCATGGGATGTTACAAAAGTGTTACGGCACTATACGTTGGTCGATATCTTTGAATAGATTATCAAAGAAACTTGTGCTTAGTTCTAGCTGTAGAGGTAACCCTCAACCCAATGTCAGAATCTGTTTCGTGTTGCAGTATTCATTTAGCTAAATTGCAGCCTCTAGTGGCAGAAGTCAAGTATCACATCAGCATTGTATTTGAGTGCACTTTGCCTCATAACTGGAATGATTTTATAGTATTGAGCTTGTAGTAGTTCACTCAAACATTTGCCACTATATACAATCTGAGGTTTTTTAAAAAAAAAAATTGGCTATAAATCTTTAAAATATTCAAGTCATCATTTAGGAGCAGGATCAATCTTTCAAAACGTCAGTTGTGATTGCTTGTTCACTAAGTGGCTAAATGGATTGTTGCACTGCCTTTTCACCACTGGGACATGGGTTTGAAATCCAATAGATTGTTGAGATCTCTATGCTAGCTCTGAGCGGTTTGTGGCAAATTGAATATAATAAGAACATTGGTCTCCAGTGACCTCTGGTTAAAAGGTACACGGATGTGGACAGTGAGTAAGGGCTGGGTTAGTTGCAGGTATGGTGTCCGCACGATTTGAATAATCTGTTTGTGCTCAGTGATGAAGTCCACAGGTGGAAGTTTGGCCATTTGGGAAAGGTATTAGTTGGGCTTCTGCCACTTCTGTAACCATTTTTGTGAATTTGCTGGTCTTTCGGTTCACTTTTAGCATCTATTATTAACACTAAATACTCCTAGATTAGGTATCGGGTGAATTAAATGTAGATTAAAGTTCCCTTTACTCTGCCGCAGCTAGTCCGATAATTCCTGTTCCAATACCAAACATCCTGTGGTGTGCCTGAGTTCAAAAGACAGTGTTTCCCTCGAGCACGGCACACCTAACCTTGTCTCATCATTGACGGGCCATAGCTCAGCAACATTGTGCCTGAACTGGATAGAATTTGGACAGTTTCCTCTTTTCTCTTGCCTTTCACTCCTCAGGACAGTAATTCATCCTCGAGTATGGTTCCAGGACACTAGGGCCTAATAATTTGGTTGCTTTGCGCCTCCCGTTAGCGCCCTAAGGGGGCGCTAACGGGGTGCAAAGCAACTAGCGCCCGGGCGCGGCGCCGCCAATGCCTCCCGCGAAATCGGCGTGCGCAGCGCCCCGGCCGCGATCTTCGGTAGCGCCTCCTGACTTACCGACGGATGCTATGTCCGACGGGGTATGGGGGGCCTACCTGCGGCTGGGGCGGCGCTAATTAAAGGCCGTCCCCGACCTCCTGACCAGACCCCCGCGGAGTGCCGGCTGCGCTCCGTGAGCCTGGCGCTTCTCTTGAGTGCCAGGCTCTTTTGCCGGCACTCCGATCCCTGGTGGCCCAGCTGGGCCCCGGGTCGCGCTGCGCAAATCCCCTCCCCTTTAAGAAGGGGAGGAAGGCCTGCAATACCGTGGCACGAAGCGCCGCGATATTCCCTCGCAGCACCCCAAGAGGGAGGCGGGACGCTTCCAGTTGCGCCCCGCTTCTCTCTTGGGGCGCTACCGATGAATTTCGGCCGTGGGGGCGCTAATTTTTTCGTGGCGCTAAAAGTAGAATCCGAGCAATTCATACATCTTGTGATAATGACCAGATAATCTGTTGATGTTGATTGAGGGATAAATATTGTCCAGGACACCAGGGAGAACTCTCCTGCGAGAGCAGGCGGGGCCTCAGTTTAACATCTCATCCGAAAGACAGCACCTCCAACAGTGCAGCGCTCCCTCAGTACTACACTGGAGTGTCAGCCTAGATTTTTGTGCTCAAGTCTCTGGAGTGGGACTTGAACCCACAACCTTCTGATTCAGAGGCGAGGGTGCTACCAACTGAGCCACCGGCTGAAACATATTCAACAGGTGCAAGATGATCTACCTCCATTGTATACCAATTCTACATTCAGAAAATATATGGAAGTACGGAACATATCTTAATTCACACTAATTTTCTTCAGTCCACATCCTCTAGAAACTGTAGGATGAAAGCTTAGCTTACGTTCTGGGGAGACCACGCTTTAAGCAAGTAAATGAATATGTTGTGAGGTTGCAGATAGCCAGTGTTGCACTTGTTCTGCTACTGCTTTACTGCATAAAGCTCCAGAACCTGTGCCATTCCAACAGTCAGTTTCCCAAGCTAAATGTTCTTTGCTCTTTACATCGCACTTCTGAGAGTAGAAATTAATGTGCGTTGCGCCGTTTTTTGGACGTAATTTGGGTGCAAAGCATAGCAGTTGGACAGCCTGTGCTGGTCGGACGGCGCCAGGGCCACAGACTCATTTCTAAGCCCTTGTTTCTAAATATTTGGGACAGAGTGTCCCTCCTCTCTGAGTAGGTTAGATTATATAGGCATTAGAGTACTAAGCATTATGGTTTTCTGGTCTGTCTGGGTTTAAGTTTCCCACGGTATTGACACCAGTTGGCACCGTACAGGCTGTCCTGCTCGGAACAAGCACGCAAAAGAAAAAATGCAACGAGTCCAATGTTCCCGAGACAGTCATGCAGAAAGCAAATAACCCAGACATAAACAAACAAGATTATTAGCATATTTAAGGCCAGAGTGATCTCCTGGACTAGTTTCGATCGCCTAGATGGGTCGGAGAAGAATTTCCCAGATTGCTTCCCCAAATTAGCCTGGGTTTTTTAATCTCTTTTTTTGCCCCTCCCAGGAGATCGCATGGTTTCGGCTGGGCTGGGGAGTGTATATATTGTGATGCACAAGGTATCACAATTGTGTGGGACAGGCTGGATGGACAAGAGGGTCTTCACCTGTCAGTCATTGTTCGTATACAAGGGCTATGACGCACGGCGAGTGTGTTTGACTGTTGTATGATGCATCCTTCAGCACTGAGCCATTCACTAAATTGTCTGTATCAAAATGTGTGCCTCCATTGCTGCATGTCTGCACCAGCGTCTTCAACCTTTGCTCCGCACCATCGAGAGGTGGATATAACGTCTTTTCTTTTCTGTATCGTGCGTTAACTGTCCTGCATTGAGTCACATTGATTCCCAAATTGAAGAACGTCATTACAAAGTAAAACTGCTGAAGATTTAGAATGCTATTTAGGCACGACTGAGTTTTATTTGGTCCTCTGTACATTGTGTTGGGATTTGGAATTGTTACTAACTATATAAAATATATTGAATTATATATATATATATATATATATATACACACTTTTTTTGAAAAAAGGTTATTTGTTTTTATAGCACTGATGAAACTGCCTCGGAAAACATCTTGAAAGCAGAAATGACTATGGCTTCTCTCTGTGGTAAATTGAGTCTCGTTACGCCAAGAGATGCCTTCATCACTGCCATTTGCAAGGCTTCCTTGCCCCCACATTACGCACTGACTGTTCTGAATAGTTCTTCTGGTGGTTTTCATAAAAGTGAGTAGCTTTTACATACTGTAGAATTTAGATTTTCATTTAATTGATGACATCAAGATCAGAGTTTTTTGTATTTTTTAGAGAGCGGTTGTAGCCAAATTACTTTCACATTGCTAATGTTTATCTGAGGTCATATATTATACTGTGATTTTGTTAGAAATGCGACTCCAGGCAGCTTCATACGGAATGAACTCCTGTCCTCACTTAGCTTCCAGCTGAGAGATTTTTTTCTCCAATATATGTGGTGGTTTTCCTCTGAGAAAGATCAGTGATGAAGTCTTTTGCAGTAAATTAAGTCACCCTTCTTGCATTGATTGTAGCTGTGTGGAGATATTGATTGAATTGCTAATTTTGAGGTACGTCATTGGATTCAGTTAGTAAATGCACCGTCTGTTACGGTACTGAGCGATGTGGTCAAGAAAGGCCCCCACTCTGCGCTGAGGTAGCTGGTGTCTGCTCAGGCGGTGGTGGGGGGGTTGGGCAGTACAGTTGCCTTCAGTATCCCGTGGGCAGGAAGGGGGATAAAGCTGTAATAGTCACTGCTCCTGATCATTCTGTCGGAAAGCGCATATGTGTGAATACCAGGTCACAGGAACAGGAGTAGGCCATTCAGCCCCTCGAGCCCGTTCTGCCTGCCATTCATTTAGATCACGGCTGATCTGTACCTCAACTCCGTTTACCTGCTCCATATCCCTTGATGCCCTTGCCCAACAAAAATCGTATCGACCTCAGTCTTGAAAATTTCAATTGACCCAGCATCCACCGCCTTTTGGGGGAGAGAATTCCAGATTTCCACTATCCTTAGTGTGAAAAAGTGCTTCCTGATTTCATCCCTAAATGTCCTAGCTATAATTTTAATACTATGGCCTCTTGCTCTGGCTTCCCCCCCCCCCCCCCCCACCAGAGGAAAGAGTTTCTCTGTATCTACCCTATCAACTCCTTTAATAAAGTTAAACACCTCAATTAGATCACCCCGTAAATATTTTATGCAATCTGTTCTCAACCCTTTAAATTCAACCTTTGAAGTCCTGGTATCGTTCTAGTGAGGCTGTGCTGTATCCCCTTCAGGGCCAATGTATCATTCCTGAGGTTCGGTGTCCAAAACTGAATGCAGTACTCCAGATGACTTTAAGCTTGACTATGATGCCTTAGGTGGTTGAACATTGCTGATACTCACACGTGAGGAATAGCCTCAAGGGTGATGCAATGGAGTACCACCGGCAACTGGACCTCAGCATGAATCACCGCCCCCTGGAGAGATTGGGAGAAAACTGAGGGAGGGAGAACACTTGGCATCTGACTGATATGACAAACAGGTAGTGAAGTATTTGTTTGACAAAATAATATGAATATCAGCATTTGGTAGGAACACAATTCAGTCATAATTAGATTTCATTGAAAGGTATTGGGACTGCAGGAAAAAAAAGTTAGCTGTGACTAGAAACAACCAAAGATGGCTGGATCCAGCTCTTTGAGACCATGTGTAGTTGTGTTCATGTAGACAGTGCACTGTAGGAATCATATTGTTTCAGGATTCTTGTGACATTTAAAGCCACGAGCCCATTTTCTTGTTGAATTAAAAAGTTGTTGCAATTACATTGCTTCCACTACAGACATGCCCAGCTCCGTAGCCTTCATAAGATTGTAGCCAGATTTCATTATTATGAGTGATAGCATCTATGTAGGCTTTGTATTTAAATTTCCCTGAACTGTAGATACAATGGTATAAATATTGTCATGGTATAACAAGAGTGAGCCAAGAGTCTTGAGTTTCCAAAATTCTATAAAAGTTCATTAAAATGTAGCAATTTGCAAGAGATAACTATAATTCGCCCTGTTTTTCCTCCTGCTTGCTTCGTCAATTTGGAACACTTCACACAGACATGTTGCTGCTGTAAAAACCCTGAGCTGTTCCAAACAATGCAAACTTCCTTCAGGTAGATGGGATGGCTCCACTGACGGATCAGTTGGTTTAGGCATTGAGTTGCTGAGTCATACAGACTGGAAGGGTCCCAGGGCTTGACCCCTGGATAAAGCCAGTCTTAGCTGGGGCAACAGTGCAGACTCTACAATTTGCCTCATTGAACCTGGGGTAGGGTGGGGCAAATCATCCAGAGGTCCTGCTCACCACTATCCAGAGGCCCATGCTGCTGGAGGTGCACGCTTGTGGGGTGTTGGATGGGGACAGGTTTGAACTTCTTTGTAAAGCTTCTTGCTGTTGAGTAGCCTCCTGACACATATTAAAGGTTCATAATTGAAATATGATCACGTGGGTGAAGTTGCAGAGAACAATTGCTGCCTGTGGAACCATACCCCGGCAGGAGCCAATACCTTCGAGAGGCGGGAAGACAATTGTTGAAGAAAAATATAAAAATAACAATCAGTTGAAACACTCAGTAAGTCAGATTATTTGACCTATAATAATATTTGTGTTGAGGTGATTTTAGAACAGCTGTATTCTAGACAATTTCACATGTTTTGCAACTTGAAGATATAGCAGGACCTCATTTCCCCTACATATATTCCCCGCGATCTCTCACTCCGCGTTGGCTTTTTCAGATCCAGCTCGCACGAACTTGATGTTCCAGACATCAGCTGGGCAGTGCTTGCGTATCCCACCGGCGTAGTGAATTCGCGCGAGCTGTGGGATCACGTGACTGTTAGAGCCAATGGCAGCACACCATCTTCCATTCATAAGTTTCACATACGTGCTGTGAAAGCTATGAATCTTACACCCCCCCAAAATAACAGCTAAACCTCAATTAAATTTTTTTTAAAAACCATCACATTAATAAAATAAGTATAGTTAAATAAATTAACCATTTTAAATAAAAAATTAAATTTTTGAAATTTTTTTAAATCTTTTAAAAAGTTATAAAAATAAACTTACCTGTCTTTAAAGTCTCTAAAAAAGATATACCTGTTAAAAAAAATTCAAAAAAATACTTAATTCACTACTTACCTTGTTAAAAGTGGGTCTTACTCCTCCTTTTTCCATTTCTAAAATCTTCCGTCCTTACCTGTGCGTCCAAAGTATGTTCTTAGAGGGCTTTACAGGGTAGATGCTGAGAGGCTGTTTCCCCGGGCTGGAGAGTCTCGAACTAGGGGACATAGTCTCACGATAAGGGGTTGGCCATTTAGGACTGAGATGAGAGATTTCTTCACTCGGCGTTGTGAATCTTTGGAATTCTCTACCCCAGAGGCCTGTGGATGCTCAGTCGATGAGTATATTCAAGACAGAAATCGAAAGATTTTTGGACACCAAGACAATCAAGGAATGTGGGGATAGGGCAGGAAAGTGGAGTTGAGTTCGAAGATCACCCGTGATCTTATTGAATGGCAGAGCAGGCTCGATGAGCCGTATGGCCTACTCCTGCTCCTTTTCTTATGTTCTTGTGTTGTCCTTTCTAGCGTACTCCATTCAGGGTCAAAGTGTGCAGATGATTAGCCCATCGAGTGAATCACACCAGCAGGTGGTGGCAGTGGGTCAGCCGCTCACTACTCAACCCCAAGGGACTGTTATGGTAAGGTACCTTTTCTCCATTTAAAAAAAAAAAATTACTTTGGCACAGTACATTTTCAGTCATTCATTTAACACAAGTAAAACCTTTCTTCCTTTCCTTCTCCAGTTGACTGCAAAGAATATTCAGTGCATGCGGACATTGTTGAATTTAGCTCATTGTCATGGATCGGTGCTTGGAACATCATGGCAGCTCGTTCTGGCCACTCTACAGGTACGGTAAACCTCTTGCTCACTTCATCTTGTTTAATAATAATTAGGTTTGTACTTCATTATACATTGGCATTGTTCTGCTTTTGTTTGCTTCAGTAGCTATACAGTAATTTTCTGCATATAGTGAACATGACGTGTAAAAGTTATCGTGAAGTGTGTGAAGTGCATCTGGGTGTTGAGGCCCATCCCCCCCAATGCAAAATGGAGTCCTTTGGATGAGACATTAAATCAACGCCCCCATTTATATGGTTAGCGGGATGCTAAAGGTTTATGGCATTATTTGAAGAACAGGGAGTTCGTCTGGTGTCCCAGTCAATGTTCCTGCCTCAGCCAACACCACCCAAAACAGGCTAACTGGTCTTTGTTGTTTGTGGGATCTTGCTGTGGCCAAATTGGCTGCCATGCTTGCCTACATAACCACAATCACTGCGCTTCAAAGTAATTCTTTATGGGGTAAATTCAGCAAACCCATGTTCCCAGCAGGGAGCCACTCCTGTAGGGAGCCTAGCCAGAGAGTCCGTGTCAGTGTTGTAGTGCTAGCTGACCCATGCTCCCATTGAGTAAGGCTCCCTACTGGGAGCACTGAATTCATGTGAAGCCCCTTAAAAGTTTCTGGGAAACATTATCTAAATACAACAGATTATCTGGTCATTATCGCATTGCTGTTTGTGGGAGCTTGTTGTGCGCACATTGGCTTCCACGTTTCCTACATTACAGCAGTGACTCCACGTCAAAAGTACTTCATTGGCTGTAAAGCGCTTTGGGACGTCATGAAAGGTATTACATAAATGTAAGTCTTTCTTTTACATGCAAGGGAAGTAAAGTAGTTCTGGATTCTACAACTAGTTTGCTGTAGTTAAATATGTATTCAGCATCTTGTCTCCAAGATTTTGTTAGCCTGTAAAATGTAGAGCTGTAGTTCAGTGCAATTTCATTTACAGCTAGTAGCCATCCAAATGTTCAACATTTTGAGAGCGTTCACTGTTCGCACTGCAGGGGTAAGAGTGTGCAATATAAGGTTTTTTTTTATCTAATTCAAAATAAAATTGAAATGAAGGCGGTAGCACTTAAACAATTCTATACATATCACAGATATGATTTAGCAGTACTGGAAGATCAGGGACACAGATCTTCCCCACTGATGGAATTGAATTGATTTGAGGAGACTGATTATAGAGAGGAAGGTGGCTTCGTTCAGGAGATGTAAAATTGCAAAGAAGCTATAATGGGAACATTGAAGGGTAAGAAAGGTGGAATGAGACACCGGTGCAGACCCAAAAGGGATTCTTAGTTTAAGAGGAAGTGGAGGAATCAGATACAGAGCCCGCCCCCTCCCCCCCGCCATATTAATATATACAGCAGCACCTAATGTGCAGAACGAGAAAATACATACTGAGCTATCTGTACTCTGTGAAAGTCAGATAACTTTTGGGATTGGGATTTTTGTCAGAGTTTATAAGTGGAAAGAACCTTTTTAGCTAGTTTAATCTTTACAAAACTGTAATTTTTTTGAGATATGTGAAAATAAAGACAAGTATAGTGTTTCTTCAGCTTTAACTCATAAGGACAATTTGTATGGAGCTTTTAATTTCCTCAATGAGTTTGAATTAGAGTTAACATTTACCATAGATTGGTTCATGATGCTATGCTTCACGTACTTATTATTGCAGGGTACTGCAATAAATTGCACCTCAAACAGCAGAATTTAAGTTCACCATCTTTGTAATGTTAATGCTTTGAAAATGACAGCCAAAGTGTAATTTTCGATTGAATTCGTAGGATAATAGTTTTCTTTTTCTTTGCATATATTGGAAATTGATTTTGAAAAGTCAAACTGCAGGTCAACCCTGTGACAATGTTTTGGTACAGCAGTATCCTGGTGATACTAACCTGTGTAACAGCATTTTGCTGCACCAGTGTCCTGGTTATTACTAACCTGTGTAACAGCATTTTGCTGCACCAGTGTTCTGGTGATACTAACCTGTGACTCAGCATTTTGATACACCGGTGTCCTGGTTATACTAACCTGCTGGCATGAGTGAGATGCATTAAGCAATGAGACTTCGATTCGCTGTACATGTTGTGTTATATACATTCTGTTCTTGATTTCTGGAGCACCCAGCGTGTACTACCAGGTTATATTGGCTGCACATAGGTTATAACCAATGTTCCTTTTAAGCCGCGCGGCTGTCTGGAGCTCCTGCGCAGGCCGCTTGCCGGCTTTACAGTAGGAAAAACCGCACATGCGCGGGAATTTGAATGGGCCGCGCAGCCCATTAAAGGGGCCATGCACCCAAAAAAAATTAAAGGGAACATTGGCTATAACCGTCTACAAATGTATCATCTACATTTCAAGTTGATGATGCTAGGTAAGTATTTACTTTGAATTTCAATTTTCCAGTTTCTTTTCAAGTGTTTCAGCAAAATTTGTGTGACCGTGTTAGCAGCCTTGGGATGCCCAAGGTATTATTTTGGTTACTATTTCCTGATCTACAATTTAAAAAAAAAAAATTCCACAAAGGATTGTGTGGCTCCACAGTTATACAGTATGATCACTTGGTTTATTCACTTGGTTACATTTTCTGTCTTTGCATTTGGTAGTGTTATTAAGTATTAATTAAAATTTTGAGTTATTAAAGAACTGAAATTAGACTTTCTTTTCACCAGCATCTTGTATGGATTCTGGGTTTGAAACCTGCAAGTGGGGGTGCTCTGAAACCCGGGAGAGCTGTTGAAGGACCCAGCACTGTAAGTAACAGCGTTCTATTTGATTTGAGATTCAAGTTCATCTAGTTTTCTATCACTTGCAGAAATAAAATGTTGCAACAGAAGAATCAAAATACATCTCTCGTACGTGTTTCAGGTGTAAACAAAAGCTGTTCTTCGATTTTTTTTTAAAAATTTCAGTTTATAAATTATACTAATATTTTTAAATGGTTCCTTTGTATACATTGGCCCGGAATTTGCGGTCAGTGGCGAAGCAAAGGCATTCGTTGCTGGCCCCAAAGAGATCTCGTGATCTCTGTGGCGAGAAGTTTGCTTTTTTCAACGCGCAAGTGACTTCAGTGCAATATAATAGGGATTCCAATCTGCTGTGACTTCAACAAACTGTCTAAGCAGCCAATCACACTGCAGAATTCTTACAGACAGGGAAGCAGGAAATGAGAAGCTGCTTTTATCCCGACTTTTTAAAAATGTCACAGCGAGCAAAACAAAGATTGGGGCTCTCTCATGGGAATACGGTAGAACCTGAAATATCGTGAACAAACTTTTAAAAATATATTTTTTTTAAGTTCCTTAAAAATTGTAATTTTTATCATAATGGAGAAATTTGACATTCCACAAAATTAAAATTAGTTTTTCAGGGCCATAATGTTTGTTTAGCAGTCAATACGCTGTTAAACCCCCAGTTACACCTAATCCAACAAGTCCTAACATTTAATGGGGTATTTAACAGCGATGTTGCCGCAGAAAAGCCCAAGTTTTCATCAGTTTCACCGATTGCCGGCTTGGGGGCGGGGGCACAGCACAGCCCGTGTCGGAGCAGTGAATAACAGGCCGAACCTTCAGGATTTCTGCATTTAGATGCACATGCGCTAAATCCTGAAGTTGTGGTAAGTTTCAATGGAGTAATAACGGCGAACATAAGAAATAGGAGCAGGATTGGTCATTTGGCCCCTCGAGCCTGCTCCGCCATTCAATAAGATCATGGCTGATCTGATCTTGGCCTCAACTCCACTTCCCTGCCCGCTCCCCATAACCCTTGACTCCCTTATCGTTCAAAAATCTGTCCATCTCCACCTTAAATATATTCAATGACCCAGCCTCCACAGCTCTTTGGGGAAGAGAATTCCAAAGATTCACGACCCTCTGAGAGAAGAAATTCCTCTTCATTTCCGATTTAAAAGAGTGCCCCCTTATTCTGAAATTATGCCCCCTAGTTCTAGATTCCCCCACGAGGGGAAACATCCTCTCTGCATCTACCCTGTCGAGCCCCTTCAGAATTTTATATGTTTCAATAAGATTCCCTCTCATTCTTCTAAACTCCAATGAGTATAGGCCCAACCTGCTCAACTTTTCTTCATAAGATAACCCCTGTTAGTTATTACCCATCGCAAATTCCGGCCCATTAAATATCAATTTTAAATTTAATGGCTTCAAGGGATTTTTTTAAATCTTGGCATTCAGAGCATAGCACTTGAGCTACACTCTGCTGTCGTGCTTTTATAGCACTATATGAGCTTGTTAGCCGTCCTTCCTGTGCATGCTATAGATTGTTGTATAACTAACTAATTTATGGTTTTAATCCTCTTTAGGTTTTGACCACTGCTGTCATGACTGATTTGCCAGTGATTTCAAACATACTTTCAAGACTGTTCGAGAGTTCCCAGTGAGAATTGCCTCTTAATAAACAAAATTAGTAATTTTATTATGGGCTATTGCAAACAGTTTGGTAACTTGCATTTTAAATCTCTTTTGAAGGTATCTTGATGATGTATCGCTTCATCATTTGATAAACGCTCTGTGCTCCTTATCGGCTGAAGCCATGGATATGGCATTTTGGAACAACAAGGTGCGAATGGAAACATATCTGTCGTTGCTGGCTCGTTGTGTTTATAGATACCTTGAGAGCTACTGTATAAACAATCAAATGTTTCCGCCACTGAGGTTTCTGTTTTACTATAGTTTTCAGAACACATTTGTAAGTCTCTCACGGGGAGAGGATATCAGTGGTCGTTTACAGAAAATTAGGAAGTGAGACCATGAAAAGAAATGTTAAATAAGAGCAATGAAACTTTCATACAAACTTAGATTTTTTTTTTTGCTGGACCCTTGAGTTTATTTTAACTTTACTCTGAAACGCTGTTATGTAAAACCATATTTTGCTGCTTCTCGCTAACTTTCACTGATGAAATTGGCACTGTAACTTGTTTGCCCCCACCCAGGTTTTAGCACTTTTACTAGATATTTAGTGATGGTTATATTCATCTGAAAGAGAATGTCACACAGAATCATAGAAGTTCACGGCACAGAAGGAGGCCATTTGGCCCATCGTGTCTGTGCCGGCCGAAAAAAGAGCTATCCAGCCTAATCCCACTTTCCAGCTCTTGTTCTGTAGCCTATCCAAGTACTTTTTAAATGTGATGAGGGTCTCTGCCTTTACCACCCTTTCAGGCAGTGAGTTCCAGACCTCCACCACCCCCTGGGTGAAAAACATTCTCCTCTAATCCTTCTACCAATTACTTTAAATCTATGCCCCCTGGTTATTGACCTCTCTGCTAATGGAAATAGGCCCCTCATAATTTTATACACCTCCAATTAAGTCTCCCCCTCAGCCTCCTCTGTTCCAAAGAAAACAACCCCAACCAGCCTATCCAATCTTTCCTCATAAATTCGTCTGTCTGTCTTTTCTACTAACAACAATGTATTAATTTTATACCAACAGCTGACCATATTCTGGCATTACAAAATTTGAGGGGGGGGGGAACCTGAATAATTACACTTCAAAGAATAGGAATACAGTTTTATCTGATTCAAAGTTTCTTTTTAAGCACTAAATTTCCACTTTACTGTGTTATTTATGTTGCTTCATTCAAATTATTAGACAATTCAATTTCTTTTTGTGCAAAAGAAATTACTGAAGTACAAGGAGTAAACTATATCCCCAAAATAACTTGGCCACAATTGTTACTTCAACTTCTGTAATTCTTTGGGATGACCTTGTTGCAGTGAATTTAGTGAAGCACTGAATACCGAGATGTTGAAAAGGGCCTTTTGTGTACAAGGTCTTTTTGTTTTAACTTCAAACAGTTTTCCAGGTACACCCGCTGTCTGGAATACTGTTTGAGGATGTCCTTTCATGAGCGTCCAAATTTTTCACAAGCCCAGATTATTGCTATATGTGGAACATCGGAACAGGAGTAAGCCATTCAGCCCTTCAAGCCTGTTCCGCCATTCAATTAGATCATGGCTAAGAGGAGATTTGATAGAGGTGTTCAAAATTATCATGGGTTTAGATAGAGAAAATAAAGAGAAACTGTTTCCAATGGCTGAAGGATCGATAGCCAGAGGGCACTGAATCAAGGTGATTGGCAAAAGAACCAGAGGCGACATGAGGGGAAACCTTTTTTACGCAACGAGTGGTTTGGATTTGGAATGCACTGCCTGATAGAGTGGTGGATGCAGATTCAATAGTAGCCTTAAAAAGGGAATTTGATAAATACTTGAAGGAGAAAAAATTGTATGTATATGGGGAAAGAGCCGGGGAGTGGGACTAACTGGATTGCTCTTCGAAAGAGCCGGCACAGACTCAATGGGCCGAGTGGCCTCCTTCTGTGCTGTACTATTCTATGATTCTAATCTATATCTTAACTCCATCTGCCCGCCTTGGTTCCATATCCCGTCATACCCTTGCCTAACAAAAATCTAATTTCAGTTTTGAAATTTTCAATTGCCGCCCCCGCCCCCCCCCAGCCTCAACAGCTTTTTGGGGGAGCGAGTTCCAAATTTCCCACTGCCTTTTGTGTGAATAAGTGCTTCCTGATACTGAATGGCCTAGCTTTAATTTTAAGGTTATGCCCACTTGTTCAGGACTTTCTCCACCCCCGCCATTCCAGAGGAAATAGTTTCTCCCTATCTATCTTAACAACTCCCTTGGTTATTTTAAACACCTCAATTAGATCACCCCTTAATCTTCTTTACTCAAGGGAATACAAGCCTAGTCTTGTAACCTGCCCTCATAATTCAACCCTTTTGGCCCTGGTGGTATTCTGAGGAATCTGCTTTATTTATGAAAGTTGATAACTGATTTATTCTTGAATTAGGAGCCTTCCCTATTTGCTGTTGCTAAGTTGCTAGAAACAGGATTGGTGAACATGCACCGGATTGAGATTCTCTGGAGACCTTTAACAGGACACCTCCTGGAGGTAAACCTTTTCATTCTTTGTGTGTTGATTGCTAACTGTTGAATGTAACTTGCGTCAGAGTTAACGTGGTTGTGAATAATTTTAATTCAGTAAAATATGCTTCTCACTTGTACTTGTGTTTTTTTTTAAATAATTTGATATGTAGCAGCAAGTAGCTTAGAGCACCCAGTCCTGGTTATTTCAGAAAGTGGGGAGGAAGAATTCTATTAAAATTGCATCTAAAAGTTATGAGACAGTGGTAATGAATCTGTAATGACAGTGGTTCTGACAAGTTATGAATTGGAGCATTCATTAAAAAATAATCCACATAAAATTTTCCTTCACGTCGTTGCCAGGTGAAATACTTTGAATTGTTGATCTTGCCGTGTTCTTTGTAACCTGTGTCAACTTCATGCTGTCCCTTTCTGTTTTCCTTCCTATCGCTTCCTCT
Organism: Squalus acanthias; assembly: GCA_030390025.1. Lineage (NCBI taxonomy): Eukaryota > Metazoa > Chordata > Chondrichthyes > Squaliformes > Squalidae > Squalus > Squalus acanthias. The sequence continues at coordinate 111,779,442 of CM059435.1, forward strand.
TGTTGTCTTTTGCAGAAGGTAAGTCCTTCCCCATTATTTAAGCATCCTTGACACAGTTTTTGTCCCTAAGCCTTGTTACTTTAGTTATCGTTGTAAACACATTTTCCTCTTGGTTCTACTAACAAATTCCTGTAGTTCAACATTTTAAATGTATGCTACATTCAAGCAGTACAAATTTGTGCTGTTGGATAATTCATTCTCAGTGGAGGATATAAATCTGGAAAGGTAGGTGGGGTGAATTCCACCTTCATATTTGGGCAGGATTGAGGAAGCCCTTTGGAGTACAGAGCTGCAATGTTGAGATCTTGCGTTGTGGGAGAAGACTTCATTCTGGTATTTGTTTAAAATTCAATATCTCTCCCAGGCTTTCATGGAGCTTCACTGAAGGATACTGGATCTGCCCAGAGATGGGTCAATCTAAATCTAGTGGAAGTTGTTTTTATGCTTTTGTTAAAGTAAATCTAAGATTAGAAGGAACTTGCGCCTTTCACCACTACAAGATATCCCAAATGCTTCACATCCAATGAAGTGCGCACGCTGTTGTTATGTAGGCAGATGCCACCGCCAATGTGTGCACATCAGAGTTTTACAAGTAGCAAATGAATGCATTGCCAGATAATCTCTCTGTGGTGTTGGGTGAGGGATAAATGTTGGTCAGGACAAATGTTGAGAGCCTTCAAGTGAATCAAGTGTGTAGATCAGTAACGCATTGCAAAATTAATAAACCTCCTGTTGGACAATATGTGCTTCTCTTAATTCAAAATTGCTTCATTTTAATTATTTTATAATTCAAATTTTTTTAAGCGCTAAATTCCTATTTTGTGTTATTTACATTGCTTAATTCATTTTTTTAAGCGCAAAAAAGCAACTTCGAATGTATTAGGAGAGGACTGTATATGAATCAGATCTGAGTGCTGATATTAAAATAAGGCTAATTGGGGACATTTCTTTTCACTTAACATTAAAACTAGTGAACTTCATAAACTTGGGTCATTTCAGCAGTTAAATAAATGGAACAGATCACATGGATGATTTCAGTGTTATTTCAGAGCAGAGGTGGGAATAACAGGCCCTGCGGAAGTACTCCTGAAATATAACATTCCCTATGGTGCAATTCGCCTTTAAGCAGCTCAGTATTAGAATGCACCCAGTGACTCTTGCATTCTATTCTACATGTGAAATTATTCTTGATTTTTCATTTGCTTGAAATATCCTACCAGTGGCCTATAAAATTATCATCTGCACTCAGAATAAATAGTATATTGCACAGGCCTGTTGTAAATGTCGTGGGCATGAGGGAATTAAACTGTCATCAATGATTGTTTAAATTAGAAAGTAATTTGAAGATTTCAGTAAAATGTGATTTGTGGAACATTGGTTCTAGAACTAGGGTCATAGTCTGAGGATAAGGGGGTCGGCCATTTAAGACTGAGATGAGGAGGAATTTCTTCACCCAGAGGGTTGTGAATCTTTTGAATTCTCTACCCCAAAGGGGTGTGGATGCGGAGTCGTTGAGTATATTCAAGGCTGTGATGGATAGATTTTTGGACTCTAGGGGAATCAAGGGATATGGGATCGGGCGGGAAAGTGGAGTTGGGGCCGAAGATCAGCCATGATCTTATTGAATGGCGGAGCAGGCTCGAGGAGCCGTATGGCCGACTCCTGCTCCTAATTCTTATGGTTCCTTCGGGATCTGGTTTGCAGTCAGTGCTCTTTTGATCCTGGGACACTGTGCCAAGGGATACTTGGCTGTATGAGGTATGTTAGCCGCATGTGTTATCCAGAGCAGGAACAGCAAAGAAGGTTACCTATCCTGACACTAGTACTTGTAATGAGGGTTGATTTACACTCCAAGTTTGGTGTTGGTGCAGATCGGTTTCCACTTTACACTGACGCTAATCTTGTCTGGAGTTGAAACCCAGCCCAACTCCGGAGTGGAGCAGAGTTCACTCCCTCCCCCAGGGCGTCTTTTTCCACTTTGCTCTCGTGTGAGGTTAAGATGTGATTCCGACTGCATTTACGCTGTTACTGCAGCATCAGTGAAAGTGACACTGCCTTGCTCTGAAATCACAGTTGTAGTGTGAATATACCTTGATCACTCCTGAGTTTAGGAAGTTACACAGGTTCTTGAGTTTAATTTAAATTTACTAATGAGTTTAAGAGATCCTCCTGAGAATTTTCATGGTGAAGTCGACTTGTGGTGGTTGTACAGTACAGTTAATATTAGTTGCAGTGTGACGTTTTTACAGATGTAAAATCTTTCTTGGGACTGTGAAAATAACAGATATACAGTACAACAGAGTGCTTTGCAATGTGTTCTTGGTGGCATGTTATCGATGATCCATTAATTTAGGGGAAAGTTGCTTTTTAAATGCAGTTGAGAATCCTAATGGCACATAGTGATTTAAAAAAAAATCTTGCTTCTTCGATGTTCTCAGATTTTGAATGTTGGTGGCTAATCTTTTAAGTTGGTGGTTCAAGAGGCCTGGTAGGAGGTTCTCTGTTGGCAACGGTCTGCTTGGGAGGGGTGTGGGGGGGGGAGGAATAGTGTGTGATGCAAAGGCCTAAACCATGGATTATATTTATAAATTTGATACCCTGCTAGTGGTATGCATTCAAGATGTCAAACTTTTGAAAACTGGATTTTACTTGAGGATCCATTAGAATTTTTCTTTTTAAAATTGCACTAACTTATCAGTGAGATCATATGTTCAAGGTGCTGCACATTTCGTTTCTTATAAACATTTTGTTCCTGCCTTATAGCTAAATGTTTTTTTTTGGTATCTGGTTCGCAGGTGTGCCAGCACCCAAATGCCAGGATGCGGGAGTGGGGAGCAGAAGCTGTGACCGCTCTGATAAAAGCTGGACTGTCTTTTAAACACGATCCGCCACTATCCCAAAATCAGGTTAGTTCAGCATGGAAAGAGAAGGAATAGATTTTACAACCCATTCACTCAGAACACCGCTATTGACTAGCGGACAGAAGAGATGCATCTTGCCCCAGGCCTCATGGCAATCTAGCGTGTGCTCACAGCGCCCTTGTTACATTCTTATTTATCGAAGAACAGCGTACCAATCAGGCCACCTCCTTAACGGAATCCCACAACAAATCCATTCCCATTGTAAATTTGTCATTTTAACCAAATGTAGTGAAGTGGAACAGGTTGCACTAGGAAAAACATCACTGACTGACAGAGGTTTTGAGACCTCGGGCAGATTGCAGAGGGCCCTTGCTGTGTCTCAGCCCTTATACCTGCAATGCATCATTAGTTTCAAAACTGCATCTCTAATCATTTATGGGTTCGTGATGATTTTCCAACAGTCTTTGCCTCAAGGAGTCATCTCTGCACAATTGTCTGTGGCTGATGGTCAAAGCTTACTTTTCGATTTGCTGAGCAAAAACATTTAAAGTACACAAATACAAAATTAAAGATGATTCAGTGACCCGTAACATTGGCCTTATTTGAATTCAATTGATTTATAGCCAGTTTAAACTCGGTGGCAGGAGAGCAGGAATATTTTCCAGAAATAAGTGAATCATTTAAAGCACCAACTTTACTGTGAATCTGCTGAAAATCTGTAACAAATGAGCAGTGCACTCCAATTTTGTCTAAGTTGGGCTTTAGATGGGATTTTAACACGTGTGAATAGCTCGGATTTATGCAGATTTTGCCAACCTTGGTTTTGCAAAATGGATCAGTTGGTAATGCAGTGTGCTACTGAACCATACAGAGCGGAGGGTCCCCAAGTGAAGTCAGGAGCGGCCTTGGCTGTGATTCCTCCTGCAGTCAAATAGCCTGCAGCAGTAACTGTGTGGACTCTTGGTTGAGATACCAGAGGATACCCGACCTTCATGGACCTGTACGCCTGTGTGAGTCACTATCTTCGGGAGATAACCTACTGAACTTGCCTTTTCCTTTTCTTTGTATTTAAAATAAACTGTACCTCTTGTCTTTGACCAGAGTGATATTTTTTTTTAAATTTTGTTATTTAAGCATGGCTATTAAGAAACTACATAATTTCTGATACCCTAAAGGCTGTGTCCATAGATTCTGTATTCTTCATCTGTAACTCGCTCCAGAAAGTGGGTTCTTTGACGCGGTCTTATTTCTCGATGGCTTTTTGGCTTGTGTTTGCTCTGAATTCGCTTTTATATTTCCCCACAGAGACTGCAGTTGCTGCTGCTGAATCCACTGAAGGAATTGTCCAACATTGTGCACCCTGACATCCGACAGAAACAATTGGAGTGCGTGCTCCAAATCCTGCAGAACGAAGGCGACAGCCTGGGTCCTGGCTGGCCACTGGTGCTGGGAGTCATAGGAGCAATCCGGAATGATCAAGGGTCAGTAGGAACTATTCTTTCTTTCCCCGTTGTAAACTTGAGGTCGTCCAAAACTCGCACCAAGTCCCGTTCGCCCATCATCCATCCCCTGTGCTCGCTGACTACATTGGCTCCCGGTTAAGCAGCGCCTCGATTTCAAAATTCTCATCCTTGTTTTCAAATCCCTCCATGGCCTCGCCCCTCCCTATCTCTGTAATCTCCTCCAGCCCCACAACCCCCTAAGATATCTGCGCTCCTCTAATTCTGCCCTCTTGAGCATCCCTGATTATAATCGCTCAACCTTTGGTGGCCGTGCCGTCTGTTGCCTGGGCCCTAAGCTCTGGAATTCCCTCCCTAAACCTCTCCACCTCTCTACCTCTCTTTCCTCCTTTAAAATGCTCCTTAAAACCTACCTCTTTGACCAAGCTTTTGGTCACCTGTCCTAATTTATCCTTATGTGGCTCGGTGTCAAATTTTTTTTGTCTTAAAATACTCCTGTGCAGCGCCTTGGGACGTTTTACTACGTTAAAGGCGCTATATAAATACAAGTTGTTGCTGTCTCTTCCCTTCCATATACCATAGTTAATTCCGGCAACAGTATTACCGCCCATTGCAAATTTATATTTGTCTTTCCCTGGGTCTTTTTCACAACACTGTACGACCTTCTACATACTTTGCTCAGGGACTTGTGGTTTTACTTCTGATGTTCATTCACAAGGCCTTTCCTGTGCGAACTTCAAAAACCGGTTTACCGCTGCGTTTACAGCACGCATTTTATTGTTTGTGCTTTTTAGCAAATTTAATATCAACGTAACTTTTAATCTTGTGCAAACACACAGCATAGAATGTATGAAACTACAAGAATCTGATACAGGTCTAGAAAATGTGACCGCTGTATTAAGCAAAAGATTTCCACCGCAAATTTAAACTTGGATTCTTAATGTTGAAAACATTTTTTAACGTGTGCTTTATGCAGTTTTAATAAAAGAAAAAGAAAGACTTGCATTTCTATAGCGCCTTTTCCGACCGCCGGACATCCCAAAGCGCTTTACAGCCAATGAAGTACTTTTGAAGTGTAGTCACTGTTGTAATGTGGGAAATGTATTTTGTTATTTTACTGAAAAGAACCAGATGTTTGATCAAGCATTTGGTCACCTGTCCTATTGTCTGATTACGCTCTTCTGAAGCACCTTGGGACGTTTTACTACATTAAAGGCGCGATAGAAATACAAGTTGTTTTTTGTCAAAGATCCAGAAGCTGTTAGTTTCTAATTACTACAAAAGCAAAATACTGCACATGCTGGAAATCTGAAATAAAAACAGAAAATGCTGGAAATACTCAGCAGGTCAGGCAGCATCTGTGGAGAGAGAAACAAGAGTTAACGTTTCAGGTTGATGACCCTTCGTCAGAACTGGAAAAAGTTAGAGATGGAACAGGTTTTTAAGCAAGTGGAGGGGAGGAAAGAACAAAAGGGAAGGTCTGTGATGGGGTGGAAGGCAGGAGGGATTAAAAGACAAAAGGGATGATGGTGCGAGGCAAAAGGAGTTTGTAATTACTCCTGTTTTACTTCTGAAGCCAAAACTTAGCACTTAGTTAACAGAGTGCGAGACTGATTATTTACTTTCCGTGCACTGCCTCTAGAGGGTGCAGTTGTAATTAAGGTACAAATTTAATTAGGATGGGTTTTAATCCTTGGCTTTTATTGTCGTGAAGTATTTTCCGAAAGGGTTCTTCCTCCCCCGCAGGTGACGGAATCATTTCACCTTGGGTAATGGATGTTTTTCTTCCTCCTTTGCAGCGAATCTCTAATCCGCACAGCATTCCAGTGCTTGCAGTTAGTGGTGACTGACTTTCTGCCCACAATGCCCAGCACCTGCCTTCAGATTGTTGTGGATGTTGCCGGCAGCTTTGGCCTTCAGAATCAAGAGCTGAATATCAGTTTGACGTCAATAGGACTCTTGGTAAGTTTTAGTCAGAGAACTTCATCCTTCACTGTGGCTGCAAGTGGCACACCAGTGAACACTGTCGCTGCATATACTTTTTAAAGGCGAGGTGACGCAATGGGAACATGGCACTCCCACCTCTGTGACCTCAGTTTTAATGCGGCTAAAACGTGGAGTCAAAGTCTCCTCCCCAATGCCAACTCTTCAATGAAATGGGTTTGGTTCGGTGCAAGTCCACAGCGCAAGATTGTCTATCACTGAACATTCACTCAGATGTCATAAAGGATGGTTGGTGAGGTGGAAAGTTAGGCACTTTTGTAACGGGAGATGTTGCTATTCCGATGTTGGATTTAAGGTGTATTGTGAAGCAGAGTGGACGGTTAAGATTAATCTGCATCTGACCTTGGCTGAAAGTTGCCAAAAGTGGATAAGTATTCCAATCCCCAGCACTGACTTTCATCACGTGAGTGAGCACTAAAACTATTCATGTTTAAAATAGTCGCGGAGGTGAGTAATTGCTATTGATGGTACTAAGCCATAGAGTTACCCTTTCCTTTTAAGCAGGGGTGATTGTTGTATTCTTTTGAAGTGTTTAGTAACATTGGGGTCGAGTAAATGTCTGGTTTAATGATTGCAGTTTAACATTTAATCACTTGCATTGCACTTAGCTGAAGTCTAAGAATTCAGCAGATCTTGTTGCCTTTGGTAGCCAGGAGCTGTCAATCTGGTCAGGTTTCATATTTACTGTAAAAGCAAAATACTGCGGATGTTGGAAATCTGGAAATACTCGGCAGCAATGTTCCCTTTAAGCTGCGCGGCCGCACAGCCGGCTCACCGGCTTTTAATTGGGAAAAACCGTGAATGCGCGGTATTTAAAGGGGCCGCGCACCCCAAAAAAAATTAAAGGGAGCGTTGCTCAGCAGGTCGGGCAGCATCTGTGGAGAGAAAAACCGAGTTACCGTTTCAGGTCGATGACCTTCCGTCAGAACTACGCTCTCCACAGATGCTGCCTGACCTGCTGAGTATTTCCAGCATTTTCTGTTCATATTTACTGCTTCAGATGCAGCCGAGAATGACCTACACTGGATATATCCCAGTTTTGTTGGTGCCCATCTCTATATTCCAGTCACATTGCTGCTCCATCTCAAATAAATCTATTGAAGATAAAGATTTAATTATGGCAGTTTTTTTTTGAAGGATGTTGTTTATTCAATATTAACCTTCTGTTAACAACTGGAGCATTGTTCTATTACAAGATCTCACTGTAAACAAACTAGAATCTTTATAACTGATCTAATTGTTTCCATATATTTATATTATATATATTATAGAGATAGATATATGCAAAGGCCAGTGTTCTTAGTAATTTATTTTAACCTTCATCCTACCTAGAGTTTTTCTTTAAAGTTTTAGAATCTCGAGTTTCAGAAGGTCTCCATCGAGCAGGAACTGAGTGTATAATCAGTTACTCTTTGCATGTAAGCCTTTCCCTATCTTTATAACATCCTTCCGTGTGTTTTTCCCCCCAGTGGAACATTTCAGACTATTTTTTCCAACGAGGAGAGACCATCGAGAAGGAACTAGACAAGGAAGAAGCTATGCTGCAGAAGCAGGCCGAGGAAAAGGGAGTCCCTCTGAATCGGCCATTCCACCCTGCTCCGCCATTTGACTGCCTCTGGCTGTGCCTTTACTCAAAGCTGGGAGAGCTGTGTGTGGATCCAAGACCGGCTGTCCGAAAGAGTGGAGGGCAGACCTTGTTTTCTACAGTTGGTGCACATGGAACTTTACTGCAGCATGCGACCTGGCATACAGTGTTGTGGAAGGTACTAGAGGAGCCAGAAAATAATTGTTTGTGCTGCGTGACATCGCAGGCTGGGTGAGGCAGTTGGCACCTTCACCCCAAGCGTTCGAGCTGAGTTGCAATTTCCCGGCCTGAGCCCCAAGGCTTGCACTTGCTCCGTTCTGGGCTTCGCGCTTTCCCTGCCCTCCGCTCCATAATTTGTTCCCGACCTGACTGCTCGCCTCCTTGCCATGCTTCCTCACACCTGGGTTCTGTGAATATTCTCTACCTCCGTGCTGTGCACTCTGGCCCTCTGCTTCTCCCAAAAATCTAGGCTGACACTCCCAGTGCAGTGCTGAGGGAGTGCTGCACTGTCGGAGGTGCCGTCTTTCGGATGAGACATTAAACCGAGGCCCCGTCTGCCCCCTCAGGTGGATGTAAAAGATCCCATGGCACTATTTCGAAGAAGAGCAGGGGAGTTATCCTCGGTGTCCCAGCTAATACTTATCCCTCAATCAACATCACTAAAACAGATTATCTGGTCATTGTCACATTGCTGTTTGTGGGAGCTTGCTGTGCGCAAATTGGCTGCCATGTTTCCTACGTTACAACAGTGATTACACTTCAAAAGTACTTCATTGTCTGTAAAGCGCTTTGGGACGTCTGGTGATCATGAAAGGCGCTATAGAAATGCAAGTCTTTCTCTTTTTCTGCCTTTGTGCTGTCTCATGCCTGGCCACTGTGATACGGTGAACTTAGGAGCTGTTTCCAGGGAGCCCCTGCTGAAACATCGCTACATCTCTGCTCAGACCCATACTGAATCCCACTGGATGCTCCCTGCCTTTTACTCTGGCTCTGCTGTGTCCCTGCTCAATGTCTCCACCGTTTTCCTAACTTTAGGCTGACGACATTCCCCACTCCTTTTGGGTTAATCTGCTTGTTAAATCAGATTTTGTTAGATTGGTAAATGTCAACCGCTGTGTGGTGTCACATGAACTTGGTTGCGTTAATATGCCTACTAAAGGTTCTAAACTGAGATTTAGACTGTTTACTAAATCAGTTGCATCTACTGATGCTAATTTTTAGTCTGTAATATTTTAGTCCGAGAGTATAAAATTCAAAAAGGGAGAGAATGAACTTGCGAACCTTTGTTCTGTGTGTGGGGCTTTAATGCCAAAAGTTCAACTTCTAAATTTCATTGACTTGCCTGCATTCCAAGTTTCCTTGACTTTGTTTCTCCAATGCAATGCCCCCCAGCAGCCTCTCAGTCCCTGACCCCCACTACCTCAGCCAGCCTTAGACCCCAGACTCCCTAGTCGCTCTTCTAATGAGATTCTCTTCTCTCTTTTTCTATCTTTAGCTGGCTCGAACCCAAACTCCAGCCTCAGTTTCTGTACCTGTATGTGCAGCAGCTCTGAGGTGGCTCCTCCTCCTCGATCTCCTCAAAAAGTCCCCTCCTCCTCCAACTCCTCACCCAGACCCTCCTCCTCCGACTCCTCACCCAGTCCCTCCTCCTCCGACTCCTCACCCAGTCCCCCCTCCTCCGACTCCTCACCCAGTCCCCCCTCCTCCGACTCCTCACCCAGTCCCTCCTCCTCCGACTCCTCACCCAGTCCCCCCTCCTCCGACTCCTCACCCAGTCCCCCCTCCTCCGACTCCTCACCCAGTCCCCCCTCCTCCGACTCCTCACCCAGTCCCCCCTCCTCCGACTCCTCACCCAGTCCCCCCTCCTCCGACTCCTCACCCAGTCCCCCCTCCTCCGACTCCTCACCCAGTCCCCCCCTCCTCCGACTCCTCACCCAGTCCCCCCTCCTCCGACTCCTCACCCAGTCCCCCCTCCTCCGACTCCTCACCCAGTCCCCCTCCTCCGACTCCTCACCCAGTCCCCCCTCCTCCGACTCCTCACCCAGTCCCCCCTCCTCCGACTCCTCACCCAGTCCCCCCTCCTCCGACTCCTCACCCAGTCCCCCCTCCTCCGACTCCTCACCCAGTCCCCCCTCCTCCGACTCCTCACCCAGTCCCCCCCTCCGACTCCTCACCCAGTCCCCCCTCCTCCGACTCCTCACCCAGTCCCCCTCCTCCGACTCCTCACCCAGTCCCCCCCTCCGACTCCTCACCCAGTCCCTCCCCCTCCGACTCCTCACCCAGTCCCTCCCCCTCCGACTCCTCACCCAGTCCCTCCCCCTCCGACTCCTCACCCAGTCCCTCCCCCTCCGACTCCTCACCCAGTCCCTCCCCCTCCGACTCCTCACCCAGTCCCTCCCCCTCCGACTCCTCACCCAGTCCCTCCCCCTCCGACTCCTCACCCAGTCCCTCCCCCTCCGACTCCTCACCCAGTCCCTCCCCCTCCGACTCCTCACCCAGTCCCTCCCCCTCCGACTCCTCACCCAGTCCCTCCCCCTCCGACTCCTCACCCAGTCCCTCCCCCTCCGACTCCTCACCCAGTCCCTCCCCCTCCGACTCCTCACCCAGTCCCTCCCCCTCCGACTCCTCACCCAGTCCCTCCCCCTCCGACTCCTCACCCAGTCCCTCCCCCTCCGACTCCTCACCCAGTCCCTCCCCCTCCGACTCCTCACCCAGTCCCTCCCCCTCCGACTCCTCACCCAGTCCCTCCCCCTCCGACTCCTCACCCAGTCCCTCCCCCTCCGACTCCTCACCCAGTCCCTCCCCCTCCGACTCCTCACCCAGTCCCTCCCCCTCCGACTCCTCACCCAGTCCCTCCCCCTCCGACTCCTCACCCAGTCCCTCCCCCTCCGACTCCTCACCCAGTCCCTCCCCCTCCGACTCCTCACCCAGTCCCTCCCCCTCCGACTCCTCACCCAGTCCCTCCCCCTCCGACTCCTCACCCAGTCCCTCCCCCTCCGACTCCTCACCCAGTCCCTCCCCCTCCGACTCCTCACCCAGTCCCTCCCCCTCCGACTCCTCACCCAGTCCCTCCCCCTCCGACTCCTCACCCAGTCCCTCCCCCTCCGACTCCTCACCCAGTCCCTCCCCCTCCGACTCCTCACCCAGTCCCTCCCCCTCCGACTCCTCACCCAGTCCCTCCCCCTCCGACTCCTCACCCAGTCCCTCCCCCTCCGACTCCTCACCCAGTCCCTCCCCCTCCGACTCCTCACCCAGTCCCTCCCCCTCCGACTCCTCACCCAGTCCCTCCCCCTCCGACTCCTCACCCAGTCCCTCCCCCTCCGACTCCTCACCCAGTCCCTCCCCCTCCGACTCCTCACCCAGTCCCTCCCCCTCCGACTCCTCACCCAGTCCCTCCCCCTCCGACTCCTCACCCAGTCCCTCCCCCTCCGACTCCTCACCCAGTCCCTCCCCCTCCGACTCCTCACCCAGTCCCTCCCCCTCCGACTCCTCACCCAGTCCCTCCCCCTCCGACTCCTCACCCAGTCCCTCCCCCTCCGACTCCTCACCCAGTCCCTCCCCCTCCGACTCCTCACCCAGTCCCTCCCCCTCCGACTCCTCACCCAGTCCCTCCCCCTCCGACTCCTCACCCAGTCCCTCCCCCTCCGACTCCTCACCCAGTCCCTCCCCCTCCGACTCCTCACCCAGTCCCTCCCCCTCCGACTCCTCACCCAGTCCCTCCCCCTCCGACTCCTCACCCAGTCCCTCCCCCTCCGACGTCGTAGGCTGCCATTCTGCTGTGCACTCCCAAGTTGCAAATTGAGCCAGTCATTAAAGGAGCACTGTTAAGAGACGTAGGGGGAGCGTGGGGAGAAGTAGGGGGAGCGTGGGGAGAGTGTAGAGAGATGTGGGGAGAGCGTTGGGAGAGATAGAGACGTGGGGAGAGGGGTAGGAAGAGCGTGGGGAGAGGTAGAGACATGGGGAGAGCGTGGGAGACTAGGGGGAGCGTGGGGAGAGAGGTAGGGAGAGCGTGGGGAGAGGTAGAGACATGGGGAGAGCGTGGGGAGACTAGGGGGAGCGTGGGGAGAGAGGTAGGGAGAGCGTGGGGAGAGGTAGAGACATGGGGAGAGCGTGGGGAGACTAGGGGAGAGCGTGGGGAGACTAGGGGGAGCGTGGGGAGAGAGGTAGGGAGAGCGTGGGGAGAGGTAGAGACATGGGGGGAGCGTGGGGAGACGTAGGGGGAGCGTGGAGAGGCGTTGGGGGAGAGGTCGGGGGGGGGGGCATGGGGAGACATGCAGAAGAAAGAGGAGGTAAAGGAAACGAGAGATTTTCAGGGAAAAAACAAGACCTTAGAGTGACAGAGCCAGTAGCAAATAGAGGTACAGTGACAACATTGAGGGAAAGTGTGAGAAATCCATACACAGAGAGAGAAAAATAGTTAACCCAACGCAAAGACAAATCAACTAGCATTCCAGCTGTCTGCTAGTGAGAAACCAGGGGCCCAAGGCTCGGATGTTCAGTGTATACTCGCCACTGGTCCTGAGAGCTGGGCTCTGGCTTTGTTGGTGGCAGACCCAGGAACATGGTAATGTTGACCATGTCCATATCCCAAAACAACACTCGTCCGAACAGCCCTTTGTCCAAGCTGCCTAGCAACGTCAGAGAGATACTGGGGATTGGCAGTGTGCCCCGGACATACTGTGACATGGGGGAAAGGGTTAGTTCACAAAAGAGGTGTGGCAAAATACATTTCACCCTCAAGCAATGCAATGAGAGAGGCCCTAATTTTAAAAAAATACTGTGAAGTTGGATATTGCTTTTGAAGGAAAATTTGACTTCAGCCCCAGCAAAATTGAGTGCATTTAAAAGGAGCTGTGTCACATTCAATACCTAGTGTGAGCTTAGGTGATCAATATAAATAATGTCAACCTTTTGTACGTGCTTATTTATAGGTATAGTTTGCACTGACATTTCTTGCATTGATTTCATTCTGATAGCAGGTATTTGTACTAAATCCTCTTTGTTCTTGGTTCATGTTAGGTTTTATTTCCCCTGCTGGATCGGGTTAGAGAGTCATCCACTACAGCAGACAAAGAGAAGATCGAGTCTGGTGGCGGAAATATCCTTATTCATCATTCTAGAGACACTGCTGAGAAGCAATGGGCAGAGACGTGGGTTTTAACATTGGCTGGGGTGGCTAGAATCTTTAACACCCGGAGATACTTGCTACAGTCTTTAGGTAATGCCTTTTCCCCCCCAAAATCTCGCTAAATATTTCTAAATCGTGCTTTTAAAATATGATGTTTTCAGCGTTGTGTTGATGACCGTTGAGAACCTTCGAACCACTATTACTAACATATCTTTTTTTAATTTGTTGCAGGGGACTTTTCCAAAGCTTGGGACGTATTGCTGGATCACATCCAGTCAGCTGCACTGAGCAAGAACAGCGAAGTTTCACTGGCAGCTCTAAAGAGTTGTCAGGAAATTTTACAGATCGTGACCCCTGTAAAAGAATGTGACAAGCCAGAAGGGCTTTCTGGAGTCAGTATGCCGGTTTTTGTGGGGCCGTTGATCCCTCCGGGGCCACCTAGAGTCTTCTCCAGGACAGATTCAGTGGGAGAAAGGCTAGGCAGATACAACGGCGCTGAACTGAATGCTGTAGTAGATGAGATTGAGGACTCTGCCCTGTGGTGGGCTGCGTGGAACACCTGGTACAAGATAGGTTCGGAGAGCACAAAGCCACCAGCTACCTGTGATAAGCTGTTCTTTATTCCCAGTCAGCCATTCCTCACAGCACTTGTGCAGATCTTCCCAGCTCTGTACCAGCACATCAAGTCGGGCTTCAGCATGGAGGACCTGAAGAAGTTGGGTGTAATACTGCACGGCGCTGTGTCAGTTCCAATCAGCTCTGACGCCTCCCCATTCATTCTTCCATCGTACACTGAAGCAGTACTGACGAGTCTACAAGAAGCAGTGCTGATAGCTCTAGACGTCTTGCAGAAGGTATTAATACTTTATACACTATATAAGGTCACCGTACTACTAGTCATAGAGTGATCATGGCACAGAAGGAGGCCATTCGGCCCATCGAGTCCGTGCCGGCTCTCTGTAGAGCAATCCAGTCAGTCCCATTCCCTCGCTCTCTTCCCCGTAGCCCTGCAAGTTTATTTCCCTCAAGTGCCTATCCAGAGTAGGTAACAAAAACACAAGTTTAGACTTGATGCATAAAAATCTTATTCATGGACAAGTATCAGTACAGTACAGGCTAGTTAATGAGCAAGTTTCTATAAAGGCAAAACTTGTTTTACATGGTTGTGGACAAACAAAAACAAATGGGCTGTGGCAACAGATTTGACTGGGATTGTAGTTGATCCATTTAATGGTTTAGCAGGTGCAAATACTTCAAAGTAAAGAAGTCATCAGAGCTTCACGAACAGGTTACTAACCAAGTACTCAAACCCTTTGCAATGAGTGCAGATTAGGTGTTTCCTAAAAAAAAAATATTATAAATAGCATAATTGTTTGAATAGATTTTACATATTAATGCACTGTTATTGACCTACAAAGAATACAGCCCTAAGTAGCTCAAGGTACCCGTTGTGTTCCCTCTTATTGTATTGCGTAATGCAAACTTGCTGTTAGATGGGTTTTAGTGACTTTTAGATGTGGTCACCTGGAGAACACGTTACTGTAATATGCAGCACTACATAACATTTTAATGCTTTTTGCTTAGTGGGACCAATTGGAAAAAGGAAACAATCTTCCCTCCATTGGGGTGGTTCCATTCAGAAGCTTCTACTGTATATGGAAGGGAATTAGCCAAGGACTGACAGTCAATATATTAAAATACAAGAGCATTTTGTGCGAATGTGCAAATTCTCCAATTCAATTATCAAGTCCATTCTGCTGAATGGAAAAAGGTGGGTGGGTTAGTATGGAGCTTGGGCATTTTTAGCTGTTTTCTTGCTGTCCATAAAGTGCAAATATTTAATTTTTCAATTTGATTCATTGGTAATTTGTCGAGAATTCACAAATGTTTGCAACTAGACATTGGATCTGTGTTCCCCAATTGCAAACTCCACTGCAGAAAAGTGTAGTTGCTGCTCTAAGCATCAGTCAGGATGGTGAATGAAAATCAGAAACGTATTGTTTTTTTAAATATTAATATTGAATTTGTGTTCATTTGGAAAAAAGCAGATATAGAACACAACATCCAATATTTCATCCATGTGTTGGGTATGTTAGTGTACAGTGCTCAGGTTACCAGTCTGAATTATATATTGTATTCTGGTACATATTTAATAAGTGAGTCGCAGACTTTTAAACTGCACTCTTTTTAAAGAACTTTAAATTGATCTTGTCCCCGCTCAATGTCACACATGCGCAGTTCCACCAGATGGTGGCGATCAGGAGAGGGGAACGCTGGCTAGTTTTCTCCTCGCTGACCAACTATAGCTCCTCCTGTGAGCAGCTAACTCAGCACAGACCTAAGACTTCCCTGGTCTTTTGTCTCATTGGACAAACTTGGTGAATCATTAGAGAGAGTGAACGTTAAAGCTTAAACAGAAAATGGAGTTGTTTCTGGGCTGAATTAGCTGATGTTAATGGGCCGATGGTAAGGATGCTAGCCTCAGCCTTCCTGAAATGGGGAGGAGAGAATTGAACAATCTCTGCTAGAAGTCCATGTGTGGACATTCGTGGGGATAGAAGAATTGATAGGAAAAGGAAGGGGGTTAAAAAAAATAAGTAATTTGACCTGTTACACTTTACTTTTTGTGAAGATGAAGACCCAATTCATTGACTTTAATTCACAAATGTTCAAATACTGGTATAACTTAAGTGAAATCTGTGTTTTTGGTGCAGGAAATGTCTGCTTTTAAACATCACTTTTTAATTGAATTTGCTTTAATTTGCAAATCCATGGCTTGAAAAGGGAGGTTTAAAATTGACCTGATGGGGCTGAACCTCGCAAAATAAACAGCACACAGCAGCCTCTATTCTTTGTGATGTAATTCCAGTTTTACATGAAACGTCTGTTGAGCTTTTGCCCATGTACATTTTGTTTGAAGTTAGTACCAAAGGTTGATAGTTGACAAATAAAGTATAGAAGGCAGTAACTGTTGGTGAAGGTAATTAACATATAAGAATATAAGATTCTGAGGGGGATTGACAGGCTGAGAGGTTGTTTCCCCTGGCCAGAGAGTCTAGAACGAGGGACTGAGAAATGTTGGTGTTCAGAGGGACCTGGGTGTCCTTGTACATGAATCACTGAAAGTTAACATGCAGGTACAGCAAGCAATTAGGAAAGCAAATGGCCTTTATTACAAGAGGATTTGAGTATAAGAGTAAAGACGTCTGACTGCCTTGGTGAGATCACACCCGGAGTATTGTGTACAGTTTTGGTCTCCTTACCTAAGGAAGGATATACTTGCCATAGAGGGAGTGCAACAAAGGTTCACCAGACTGGTTCCTGGGATGGGGGGATTGTCCTATGAGGACAGATTGAGTAAACTAGGCCTATATTCTCTAGAGCTTAGAAGAATGAGAGGTGATCTCATTGAAACATACAAAATTCTTACAGGGCTTGACAGGGTAGATGTAGGGAGGATGTTTCCCCTGGCTGGGGAGTCTAGGACCAGGGGTCACAGTCTCAGAATAAGGGGTCGGCCATTTAGGACTGAGATGAGGAGAAATTTCTTCAGAGGATGGTGAATCTTTGGAATTCTCTACCCCAGAGGGCTGTGGAGGCTCAATCATTGAGTATATTCAAGATAGAGATCGACAGATTTTTGAATATTAAGGGAATCAAGGGATATGGGAATAGTTCAGGAAAGTGGAGATGAGGTAGGTGATCAGCCATGATCTTATTGAATGGCGGAGATGGCTCGAAGGGCCAAATGGCCTACTCCTGCTCCTATTTCTTATGTAGAGGGGCATAGTCTTAGGATACGGGGTCGGCCATTTAGGACTGAGATGAGGAGGAATTTCTTCACTCAGAGGGTTGTGAATGGAATTCTCTAGCCCAAGGGGCTGTGGATGCTGAGTCGTCGAGTATATTCAAGGCTGAGATCGATAGATTTTTGGACTCTAGGGGGATCGGGCGGGAAAGTGGAGTTGAGGTCGAAGATCAGCCATGATCTAATTGAATGGCCGAGCAGGTATGGCCCACTCCTCCTAATTCTTATGTTCTAACAGCACGTGTGTTACAGCCGCCCCCTGCTCCCCGACGGCTAGACAAATTTGTCCAATGTGTAGCTACGGTCTAAAGATTAGGAAGATCCCAGGTTCAATCCCTGGTCTGCACCGAGTTAGCGGAGATCAGCTGGAAGAGTGGTCTGGGCTTTAGAATAGCCACACATCATTCACTGTCACACATGGTGGAAGTTACACATACAGGACATGAGTTTTAATTTTTTTTTTAAATCAGATTTTTTTGTGGGGAGAGGAGAGAGCAGAAAGAACCTTCCTGCAGATTAACCCTTTAAAGGTCATGTGTTTGTTGAGCCTTAAATATATATGGGCTTCAGTGATCAAGTTTTCAATTAACTAGTAAAGCAGATTCTTTACCAAGTATTCTCACCTGCGCACTCTTACTGAGAGCTGTAAATGAGTTGTATTCTATGGTGTGTGTGATCATTTACTGGCTCCAACAAAGTTACTCTGTCCAGCTAAAAGACTTCAAGGCGGAAGTCTAACTTTGTTCGTTGGGCACTATAGGGAGCACTCCAGAGAGAATGCAGAGCAACTCACTGGTAAAGAAGGAAAATTACTTCATTTGTGCTAGCAGTACTCATGAGGTATGGATCCCTATCCGTGAGCAAATGAATAATCCCGAGCCAGTTTTCTGATTTAGATGGGTTAGTAAAGTTCAACAGCCATTGAACAAACACAAACTGATATATAAAGTATAATTTACTTTCTATCAAACCTTGTACAAGCTCTTTTTAAAAACTATTTCTCTATAACCCATATCAGTGTTGTCTCTGATAATTCTACATGGCACTTGCCTTCTGTTACGTTGACTCGTAATCCAGAGGCCTGGACTAATAATCCAGAGAACATGAGTCCAAATCTCGCTACGGCAGTTTGAGAATTTGAATACAGTTTATAAAAAGAAATCTAGAAATAAAAAGCTGATCTCAGTAAAAGTGACCGTGAAGCTGTCAGTTGTCGCAAGCACCCAACTGATTCACTGATGTGCTTTAGGGAAGGAAACCTGCTGTCGTTACCCAGTCTGGCCAATATGTGACTCCAGCCCCACACCAACGTGGTTGACTCGTAACTTCTTTCTGAAGTGGGCCTAGCAAGCTACTCACTCAGTTGTATCAAACCACTACAAAGCATACACCACACGAACTGCAGCGGTTCAAGAAGGCGGCCCCACCACCACCTCAGGGCAGCTAGGGATGGGCGATAATTGCCGGCCTTGCCAGCGACGCCCACGTCCCGAGAATGAACAAAAAAAGACGCAAGACATCATTTTGAAAAGACAAACGTGAAATATGAAATCATGGGCTGATTTTCTGTTGACATCTTCCTAACTTGTTTCTTTTCCCCCATTTAGGCAATTTGCGTCGGACCGGAAGACATGCAGAACATGTACCCAGCAATCTTTGACCAGTTGCTCTCGTTTGTCGAATTCTCCTGCAAGGCACCAACATACGGAAAATTAGAAACAAAAAATATAGCGAATGCAAAGTTTAATCAGGTAATCGAGCAAATACTTCTCTTCAAACACTAAGCTTATCTTTTATAATTAGAAACACAATGCACGGTAACTCATCTATGCAGCCACACATATATATTACTGTGATTGTAACAAAGAAATCCTCTGAGGTTTATTTTTATTCTTTCATATGAAATGTTTGGCCTAAGCTACATTTGTTGTATCAAAAGTGTTTTTGTATTTAGTTTTGAATCTGGCATGCTTGAGCCTGAAAATGACCCTATTTATATCATTGGAATTTTTCAGAGTCAACAAAGGAAGAGGGGAGGGGAAGATGTAGCCAGCTCAGAACTGCATGTTTTTTTTTAAATGCACAATGAGTTGGTAGGTATATGCAGCGTCTAGTCAAGTACTAAATTGTGCAGATCAGGAATTTCCCAGTTTTGATCGCTAGTCTGTGCTGAGTTAGATGATCTTAGCTGAGAGGCGACTGAGGAGTATAATTAGCCTTGCGTTAGGGAGGGGAAAATTGGCCAAATGTTACACTTGGGATCACTATCAGGTGCCCCCACCCCAACTTGGAAACTGCAGCTACGTGGACATTAGGTGGTGTCTGAAGCAGGTTTGTCTGTAATGCTCTTAGCTAAGTAGACTAGAACGCACTCTGTTTAGGCGCTCACATGAATGTTCACCTGGCCGAGTTACTTCTGAGGCTGCCTGCCCCTGTGAAATGATGCTATAGCAAAAATCATTGCCTCAAGAGCAAAAAAATTAAATAGTATCCACTATGAACGTGCAGCCACCGTGATTGCAGATACATGCCCAGTGCTCTCGGACATGCAGTGAAATTTCAGTTGATACCATGCAGCAGCCAAGGTGAGGGGATTAAACTGGCTGGAGGAGGGAATGAGTGGGGTATCTGGTGGCCATGTTGTAAGGCATCCAGCATTTGGAAGAAATGCCCAGGTGCCCCTTTGCTGGCCAGCGATATTCTGTACTCTGCAATTGTTTTGGGAGTGAAACCAAAGACTAGCTGCATTTCAGCCAACTTGGAGCTCTGGCACTACTGCCTGAATTGGATTTTTGTTTTCTACCAGGTTCCAAAAATTAGCATCAAAATCTGATGTGCTTTTAAAATACTAAATGTGGCATTAGGAAATATTGCTACTGCCAAACACTTTTCTTTGCACTGAAGATGGTGCCAGATTATCAGTACTGCGTCAATTTTTTTGCCAAACATGTGAATAACACATCTCAATATCAGGTTTGTGAACACATCCAGCTATAAAACATAAGGCAGTATTTTGTTGTGCTCTTGTTACCAAAATACAGGCATTAATGCTTAAGACATTTATCTAACAAGTTATTGTGGTATAAAGGAGAACAAGAATTTCTTTTTTGCAATAATTGTTAAAATTTTCAAGCAAAACTATTGCATACAACTTGCTGACAGAACAAAAGGAAAGACGTACTGACATTACTTACTATCCAGTGAGCTAGTCAGTGGGTTTTAAGCACCATACTCATGTCGGAGAGCCTTTGCACATTATTGCATTTAGCCTCTTCCTGTTGACAGACATTTAGAATTTTAATTCATAAATTAAACCTACTTTCCACCTCCCAGCCCCAGCCACCTTTAACCTCTTTCCCCTTCAACTTTCACCTCATCCTGTTCATTTTCTGACACCCCTGACTCCATATTTTACCTTAACTATTTGACTTGGGGGGGAAATATTCTCCCATGCATAGACCTGAAGGTCACTCCCTCATATTCAAGTTGTTGAGTGAAACATTGCCATTGTCACAAGGGTGGAGGTGAGTAGGATTTCCAAAACAAAGCAATTAATCCTTTTGTCACCTGGGTGACTGATAGCACCGTCTTTATGATTTCTGGGATCTGCATATCAAATAAGTACAGCTGCCAAGATATGTACCCTGGAATCGAGAGGAATCGTAAATTCTAAGACCCGTGATAGAACCAAAATGGTTTAACTTTTGGGCATTCTTGTAAGATATAGATGAATGATCCTCCTTTCATCTTTGCCCTGATCCATCTGGTACTGTCTTCCTGAGTTGCGAGGCGTGCTGTGCAAAGCTCTTAGTTGAATTCTCCTGAATCTAACACTACAAGACTATATATGTAGATTAAGACAAATAATTTTCCATTCAGAGGTCTTTGTGTTCTCTGGACTATTTCCCCTTAAAACCAGCTTTATTTTCATTACTCTACACTTTTATTAAGGTGCCATGTTCATTGGCCGCAATGTCTGGTTTATCCATTCCTTATTCAAGGAAAGTTTCATATTTGAGATTCCTTTTGTTATCTGTACCCTTTTAAAGAATGGAACCTACGTAATCTTGAAAGATAAATTGCTAGCGATGAAGAGAGTATTTTTGCTGGAGTTAAGCTTAATCCATCATGCTCAACCATAAATAAAGGGTGTTTATTTAAACAATCCCCTCTTTCCTCCAATCTACAAACCTATTAAGTTTCCCTCCTAGTAATAAAATCCTCAGAGGGCAACTTAACAATTGTTTTAAGACCAAAACCAACCTCCCACAGCAACACGTAGGAGAACCTCGGGATTTCAGCTTGACGTAAGTGCAGTGACTTTAGGGCACATTCCTCTGGTCTTTCTCTCATCTTTACTCCGAGTCACAATTATTTATTTAGGTCATTTATTGAAGGGTCATGTCACAGCTTGAAAGCTGAGTGGGCCAGGAATGTTAAAAGGCCATCTACTCAAATAATGGAAAATGTTTTAGCAGAATTTAAACCCATCCATTTAATTTAATTAAACTACCAAAATATTTGTCAAAATACAATTGCATTGCCTGCATTTTTTTCAGCACAAATACAACAAAATGACACTTGTTTATATTTCTAAGTAGTTTGATAATGACTATGATCTTCTTTTATTCCGTTTATGCTGCTTCTGTACGTGACGGATATATAATAGATTCAACTATTTGCTCCGGTAAGTTTTAAGCCTCCAGTAGGTTGTTTTTGACTTGACCCGTTCAGACTGGCATTAGACTACCCTAAATCGCATGGCAAACTACACTTCAGTATACCATTAACACAAATCATTTGCTTCCTATTTTTTCTGACTTTTAAAGCTGCAGTGTCCTTTTTCCGATGATCTACTTAAATTTGATTTCATGAATTTGAAATCAAATCATGCCGTTAATTCTATGATGATCTGAATTCAAAATTTAAGTACAGCAAAAAATGAATTTGAAAAGGAAAAAAGCTGTGCATCTGAGTTGAGATTTCTATGTTGAGACTGCATCAGTTCATGGAGAGAGGTTTTCCAGCTGCACCAATGTTTAAGTGCAGTGGAAGTCTGAAAAGTAGAGCGATTGTATATATCTATTTTTTGTTCCATTCAAGAGTTATAGACTCTGCTCTGGAAGTCTCCCTTTAAAAGTTAACCTGTTCATTTGCAGCAACAGGATCCCTGCTATAGAAAGCCATCTGGCTAGCAGGGAGCTGTGGACAGTTCATATAAAAGACAAAGGAAAGAAGAGGTGGAGAAGGGACAGTCAGTTAGACTTCAGTCCAGTGGTCAGTAACTTTCAGACTGAGGATCATTTGAGGTCACCCACATTGAAACTTAATCAGGGATCGAATGGCAGTATGAATGTATGAAAGTCCACTTCTAATTCTGCTTACAGTTCTGACTCTGCTTATTTTCTTTAGAATTTATAGACAAATCAGTGATTTTTATTATCACCCTTCACCTCTGCCTTTCAGACTTGCTTTCAAATTTTGTTGCATCTACACTGTTGTTCTCTCCCCTAGACCTCCGTCCATTTTTATGTTTTTGGTGTTGTCCTGTGGCAAATCCTCTGTTTCTAACTTGAACAGTTTGAAACATGGCTATCTAATCTAGTATACTGTAGTCGCTGCTCACGGTGTGGCCTCCACTACATCGAGAAGACCAAATGCAGATTAGGTGACCGTTTTGCCCACAAGACCTCTCTCCACTCTAACTCCCTCCCCTCCCATTCCCACTCTGACCTCTCCATCTCTGCCCTGCTGCATTGTTCCAACCAAGCTCAACACACGTTTCAGAAACAGTGGGGGTAAATTTCTAATTTGCCACCAGGGTGGTAGCCTGGCAGAACAGATTGCCCACCCATTGTAGAACCCACCTGATTTTTTTTTTTTTTAAAAAGGGCGGGAGATCAGTTCCGCCAGATTACTATCCAGGTGGCGAAGTTAAAAATGATCTCCACTACCTCATCTTTCTCCTGGGCACTCTGCAACTCTCTGGTCTGAACAACGACTTCAGTAACTTTGAGAGCTTATGCTGTATCCTCCATCCATGGGGTGCTGGTGATGTAGGATGGGTCTATTGGTGTCTGGGGGAAGGGGAGGTCGGTTGACAATTTGGGGTGTAAATCCTTTGTTAGAAAGGTTGGGGGGGAAGTGGTCGTACTATACATGTGGTGTTTGCCTGTTTTTCTCTTTTTGGAGACTGGAGGAAATGTGTTTTTCCAGTATTTTCTGTTTTCATTTCAGACATTTGCAAGGTTTTTTTCCTCTTTATCAAATTTCCTCCATTTTCTTGTTTGTGGATTGTTCCCATATCAGTTCATCCTCCTAACTATTTGCATATTCCTTTAATAGCTTTCCATTACCTCACTGACCTTTTATATCATCTAACATTTTAAGTGTCAGCCGTGGCTCAGTTGGTAACACCCTTGTCTCTGAGTCAGAAGGTTGTGGGTTCAAGTCCCACTCCAGCACTAGGCTGACACTCCCAGTTCAGTGCTGAGGGAGCGCTGCACTGTCGGAGGTTCCGTCTTTCGGATGTGACGTTAAACCGAGGCCCCGTCTGCTCTCTCAGGTGGACGTAAAAGATCCCACGGCACTATTTCGAAGAAGAGCAGCGGAGTTATCCCCCAGTGTCCTGGCCAATGTTTATCCCTCAATCAACATCACTAAAACAGATTATCTGGTCATTATCACATTGCTGTTTGTTGGAGCTTGCTGTGCGCAAATTGGCTGCTGCGGTTTCTTCAATACAGTTCAAAAGGTACTTAATTGGCTGTAAAGCGCTTTGGGACATCGGGTGGTCATGAAAGGTGCTATGGAAATGCAAGTCTTTCTAACGCTTTTCCATCGAGCAATTTGTAGGTCATACAACTCATTAACTCCTTCTCTGTAACTAGAAATCTGTTCATTCCCCCCCCCCCTCCCCCCATTGACTTACCCCTTTTTCTCTTTTTTCCAATTTTACTAAAATATCTGATGAATATAGACCTGAAGTGTTTAAATTATATTTGCTCTTTGCAGATGCTCACTGGTTTTTGTTTTTATTTAATTTCCAGCATTTGCAGTTTTTCTTTTTTATTCCTCTTCAAACATGGCTATGCCTTCTTGGCTGAAATGAAACGCTATTTTCCCCTTATGGATAATCCTTAATCTCGTAGAGTAAAGAATCCTATTTTTGCAGTCTCTCTTTAGTTGTGATTCCACCTTCTCTCATTCCTTCCTTGTGTTAAGCAGTTTGAGTGAAGTTTCAGCTTAAATCAATATTCAGATGTCAAACGAGTACATTGTCAGCCTGCTTGTAATGCCTTGCAAGTTCAGAAACTGATCTTACTGCTCCAAGTCAATGTGAGATGCATCCATTCCAAAATAAGATCCGGTGCCTGGTTCACTGGTGAAGCTCATGCATGAATAATGGGTAAAGGGCCCATTGAATTGCACCTCAGCAGAAAGTCAACAACTTCAGAAGGGGAAAAGAATTGGTAAGCAAAAGAAAATAACAGGGTGACTGGAATTAGGTTATAAAATTAGACTGTTGCAAACTAAGATTAAGCCGAGCCTGTTAACCATCATCCGTCCTTGTGTGATATCCCACATTAAAGACTATCAGGTCTTAAAACCTGATAAAGCAGGCCATTGTTGAACTGAGAGGGGTCTAGACAGAGTAGAAAAAGTTAAACTGTTCCCATTGGCAGAAGGGTCAAGAACCAGAGGAGACAGATTTAAGATGATTGGCAGAAGAACCAAAGGCGTCATGAGGAAAAACTTGTTTACGCAGCAAGTGGTTATGATCTGGAATGCACTGCCTGAAAGGGTGGTGGAGGCAGATTCAGTCGTGGCTTTCAAAAGGGAGTTGGATAAGTACCTGAAATAAAATATTTGCAGGGCTACGGGGAAAGGGCGGGGGAGTGGGACTGGCTGAAGTGCTCTTGCAGAGAGCCGGCACGGGCTCGAAGGGCGGAAGGGCCTTCTTCTGTGCTGCAACCATTCTGTGATTCTATGAGAGTACACCCACCCATTCCTGAGAGTCTACTGCAAGGATCTCCCACAAACAGACAACAGCAATGGTCATGTCAGTTTTTGTTTTTCAATGGATGGCGAAGCAACTGTAATATTAGATCTTGCACAAAAGTTATCCTGATGGTTGCTGGGTGCACAAACAACTTTGGGTACTGATAGGCAAGTCAGATTATCCATCACTAAATGCATGCTACTGCAATTGATTATTTTTAACTTCAGTTTACAAAGGGCGGGTGACAGCAGGAAGTTCTGGCTTAAGCACTGTCAAAACCTCTTTGGACTGTTCCAGTTGTAATATTGTACAAAGCTCATAGCTTGGCTGCATGCCCTTCGCTGTGCTCACACTATAACTGTTATGACGGTGTGAGGCACTTTTGCTTTACACCAACATTTCAGTTATAGTGTTAATGCAGTCCGAATCCTAGAGTCGTTGCCTGACATAACATCAGAGCAAAGAAAAGTGAGAGTGTCTGGAGGAGCTAGTTCAGGTCTTGCCATCCAATGTATATGTCAGCTGTGGCTCAGTTGGTCGCACACTTGCCTCTGAGTCAGAAGGTTGTGGGTTCAAGTCCCTCTCCAGAGACTTGAGCACAAAAAATCTAGGCTGACACTCCAGTGCAGTACTGCACTGTCACAGGTGCCGTCTTTCAGATGAGACGTTAAACCAAGGCCCCTTCTGCATTCTCAGGTGGGCGTAAAAGATCCTATGGCACTATTTCAAAGAAGTTATCCCCGGTGTCCTGGCCAATATTTATCCCTCAATTTTTTTTTTAGTGATGTTGATTATCTGGTCATTATCACACTGCTGTTTGTGGGAGCTTGCTGTGCGCAAATTGTGTGCTGCGTTTCCTACATTACAACAGTGACTACACTTCAAAAAGTACTTCATTGGCTGTAAAACACTTTGGGACGCCTGGTGATCGTTAAAAGCGCTATATAAATGCAAATATAAATATAGCTTCACGTTGATGCTAAACTTGTACTGCGAATGTACTATTTGATGTTGGGAATGAGTGGAATCTGGCTTGTAATTGGCCAGTATTATCAAGGCCACTTGTCTGCATGGCTTGAAGCAACAAGCGATGCACTTTCTCGGTACCCTACCAAACTGCTGTGGTCTGTCACGGGGCAGGTGCCTTTATCAGTGATCGTAGGCCCTTAATCTCAGACAACTTTGATAGTAATCGCTAGGGTCAATTTATTTGTCTTAATGATAAAGCAACATGAACTATAGTGCTTCTTCTTGCAGGGGCAGAAATAGTATAGGTATACAAGAAAGTGCTGTAATGTAGGCAGATCATTTATAGTGTATTCTACTTAATACTTAATTTAGAAGTGAAGAACTGTGTTCCTGTACTTTCAGGATCAAACTTGAATCTCAACACAAAGTGCCTTACTTAACTGCAAGGTCTGAAGAACAGCGATACTGCAACTTTAAACTATTAAGGTTCCCCTGCTTCAGTTGTACACACCTGTTCTTTATATTTCCACCTCTTCAGTGATCTGTGCATGCGAACCAGGAAAATTAAATTTCACTATAAAGCAGCCTCCAAATTGCAAGATTGTTAGTATTTTTGCCAACTTTTAAAGTTTAAATATCATAAACTGTGTTTCCTTGCAGGCGGAGTGGGTGGCTTTGAATTATGTGCCATTTGCTGAAAAATCACTGGAAGTTGTTGTGGATTTGTATCAGAAGACAGCATGTCACAAAGCTGTGGTAAATGAAAAAGCCCTTCAGAAAATCATTAAGGTAATTTATGTTGAAGTACAGTAAAATGGTTTATAATTACTTTGTGGATTGACTTCAGATACTCTATAATGAAGGTCTAAATCTGATTGATCTATTTTGAGGTTGACGTTAACTGATCACTATAGACGACTAGTTGCCTTTTAGGACTGCTTTCAACTTGGTAGAGTATTGCACAGTTTAATCAGCTTGAAGTTTTCAGTGCTTCATATATTAATCCTAAAATTCTGTAAACTAATTTTGTAGTTATTTGAATCTTAGCCTTTTATGAAATAGTCAAAGCTTAGATGAGCTCGATAGTTGTGGATTTGTGATTGTAGTGAGCTGAATTTTGATTCTGGAAGTGAATTCTGAAACAACTTTCTACCTCTAATAGGATGGTAGGACTGTGGCATACTTTAATCCTGTTTTTGCAACCATTAAATTATTTTGGTACTTTCTGTTGCACACCTTTACACCATTAAAACAATAATGATTTCAGATACTTGGTGACACAAGGGATTTTCACACTGGCCTTTCACCTTTGGGACCTGAATCTAGTAAAAACTGATCGGATTATAGTCTTATCCCTCCCAGCATGAAGGGACATGCGTGAAATGAATTTGGTCTGTCTCAGCCCTGTTCTTAGTTGCAACAGCCCCACAGTTCAAAATTGCGCACTGTTTCTTGCAAACTGACACTGGCAGAAGGTTTCCTCTGTGTCAGCTGTGGCTCAGTTGGTAGCACCCTCGCCTCTGAGTCAGAAGGTTGTGGGTTCAAGTCCCACTCCAGAGTCTTGAGCACACAAATCTAGGCTGACACTCCAGTGCAGTGCTGAGGGAGTGCTGCACTGTCGGAGACGCTGTCTTTTGGATGAGAAGTTAAACCCTCTCAGGTGGACGTAAAAGATCCTATGGCACTATTTCGAAGAAGAGCAGGGGAGTTATCCCCAGTGTCCTGGCCAATATTTATCCCTCAATCAACATCTAAAGCAGATTACCTGGTCATTATCACATTGCTGTTTGTGGGAGCTTGCTGTGCGCAAATTGGCTGCCACGTTTCCTACATTACAGCAGTGACTACACTTTAAAAAGTACTTCATTGGCTGTAAAGCGCTTTGGGACATCTGGTGGTTGTGAAAAGCGCTATAGAAATGCAAATCTTTCTGTGCACTATGTGTAAGAAAATCGTAAACCTGTTTACAATGAATGAGTTTTCTGATTTTGTTACATAGCGCACAGAGGAACTCTTCCCCCTGTGGTGGCAGTCTCAGTCAGTAGTCATTAACTGGTGTGAGAAGTGGGAAGAATCACATGGGAATACCGCTGTTTTGCTGAAGTTGGGACAAAGACACGTTTATTGGGTCAGAATAGAGGGGCCTTTACTCTGCAGCAGACTGTGGTGTACCTGACGTGATTGGGTTTCATGCTGACACTGGGTAGTCACAGTAAAAAAGTATTTTGTTCCCCAGTACAGGCATGCTTGATGAATTTAAAATTGTAATTTTGTTTGTAATAAGGCATGGATATGTTGGGTTTGCAACCTTAAATTCCTGCAGTAGTCTATTGGTGAGGATTACATTTAATCACAGAAGTCACCCCTCTCTCCTCTTTTTCATTAGACATTGAGGATACCACTTAGTCTGAAGTATGCCTGCCCATCTGAAACTACATGGAAAATGGCTGTTTCCTCTCTTCTTAAAGTACTTTCTATTGGACTTCCAGTTGCTAGGCAGCATGCTTCCTCAAGAAAATTTGATACCATGTGGCCAGAGCTATCCAACACATTTGAAGACTTCTTGTTTACTAAAAGGTGCATGGAAAAATTATCTAAAATTGTGTTCGGTTCACAAACATTGTAGTTCTAGTATCCTTAAGATTATTCTACTTACAGCATGGTGAATGTATTACACAGTGATTAGTCATCTGAATGGACTAGAGTGAGAAAACTTTTGTCCGAACATTACTTATCTGCCTGTTGGATCTTGGGATTGTCCCATGTCAGCTTGGCTCATTTGGTAGGACTCTTGCCTCTGAGTCGGGAGATATAAAGGTGCAAGTTTTTATTCTTTATGTGCATAACAACTTAGTTATGTTGCATGTTGCATATTAGATCTCATGGGATTGGGGGTAATACACTAGCATGGATTGAGGACTGGTTAACGGACAGAAAACAGAGAGTAGGAATAAACGGGTCATTTTCGGGTTGGCAGGCTGTAACTAGTGGGGTACCACAAGGATCAGTGCTTGGGCCTCAGCTATTCACAATCTACATCAATGATTTGGATGAGGGGACCAAATGTAATATATCCAAGTTTGCTGATGATACAAAGCTAGGTGGGAATGTAAGTTGTGAGGAATATGCAAGGAGGCTTCAAGGGGATATAGACAGGCTAAGTGAGTGGGCAAGAACATGGCAAATGGAATATAATGTGGAGAAATGTGAAGTTATCCACTTTGGTAAAATAGAAAAGCAGAGTATTTTTTAAATGGTGAGAAATTGGGAAATGTTGGTGTTCAGAGGGACCTGGGTGTCCTTGTACACAAATCACTGAAACTTAACATGCAGGTACAGCAAACAATTAGGAAAGCAAATGGTATGCTGGCCTTTATTACAAGAGGATTTGAGTATAAGAGTAAAGACATCTTACTGCAATTATATAGGGCCCTGCTGAGTCCACACCTGGAGTACTGTGTACAGTTTTGGTCTCCTTACCGAAGGAAGGATATACTTGCCATAGAGGGAGTACAACGAAGGTTCACCAGACTGGTTCCTGGGATGGGGGGATTGTCCTATGAGGACAGATTGAGTAGACTAGGCCTATATTCTCTGGAGTTTAGAAGAATGAGAGGTGATCTCATTGAAACATACAAAATTCTTACAGGGCTTGACAGGGTAGATGCAGGGAGGATGTTTCCCCTGGCTGGGGAGTCTAGAACCAGGGGTCACAGTCTCAGAATAAGGGATCGGCCATTTAGGACTGAGATGAGGAGAAATTTCTTCACTCAGAGGGTGGTGAATCTTTGGAATTCTCTACCCCAGAGGGCTGTGGAGGCTCGGTCGTTGAGTATATTCAAGACAGAGATCGATAGATTTTTGAATATTAAGGGATATGGGGATAGTTCAGGAAAGTGGAGATGAGGTAGAAGATCAGCCATGATCTTATTGAATGGCGGAGCAGGCTCGAAGGGCCAAATGGCCCACTCCTGCTCCTATTTATTATGTTCTTATCTTATGTTCTTATATCAGTTTCCATATCATCCAGAATTAACATGCAGCCAGTCCATACCTGATTTATTCATTCATCCAAACGTTTCCAAATTGTTTGGCGAAATGGTGTCCTATTGTGTTAGTAATCAATTAACACTGAAGAACAACTCCTTAAATAACAAGTTGCCTATGAACACTGCCTTGTCACACTAACGATGGTTTGGTTTTACAGCACACCTCCAGATAATCTCTCCATTCAAGAATTTGAGAAAAATGAGAACATAGATGTTGAGGTGAGTTTAAATTCAGACTTTTTTTAAGTTATGCATGCTCAGCAAGCACTGATTATGTTAAAAATGGTCTTTGTAGATGCTTAAAAATACACCTACGTTAAACGTAGTATTTCTGTGAAATTATCATCTAGTTTACTAGTGTTTACTTTGACACAATAATACTTCGCACTACAATAACTTTTTATTCTTTTTAGGTTGTGCAGCTTATTAGCACAGATATATTGCCATATGCAAACTTCATTCCAAAAGAATTTGTTGGCCAGATAATGACAATGCTAAACAAAGGTTCAATCCATTCTCAGTCAACTTCATTTACAGGTACGTCACATTGTTAGTATTCACGAGTTGGACAGAAATGGATTAGAAGCTGGAGGAAAACTTATAGGCAAACACCATGCAACAGTAAATTATAATACCCTGTGAAAAATGGTAACCATTTTATTTAAATAAGAGACCGCAATGTCTTGGGAAAATGGGGAAACATGATGGTAAAAGATCCTAATTTTAATATTCCGAATCAACAATTAGTTATTGTCCTTGATTAAAAGGAAAATTTTCACTTAAAAAGATTGGAAAGCAGTAAAATCCAACTTTCATGAGACCAACCTAATAGCCAACGGCTCATGTCCCTTTAAATGATGCAGTTTTACTAAACGCTACATCACTGTCCTATATTAAGTCTGCTATATTAAGATCATTTCATTTTCGTCCTTTGTACTGGAAGAGCTTCATTATATTAAGACAGCAACAAACTGTCCACAGATGTGTGCTTACCTAGATTGAAATTTTAGAACCATTGTGTGGTGTTGGATTTTTTTCAGCTTTTTATCGAAAGGGCTATTTTACCTCCAGATATTGTCATTCAAGGATGTGTGGGGAAGAGATAAAAATCTGTAAATTATATTAGTTGGTGTGTGGATAGAGATTGCGATAATTGAATATATGCAGGTGAAACTTTAAAAAAGCTACATCAAGTTTGCAAGTTCTCAACTTTGAGCACATGCTATTTGACCCTGAAATAACCCCAAGCTCACCCCATATACTCTCCATTACAAAGCCTGCTGACTTGCCTGCCTCAGCTGCTGCTGAAACCCTCATCCATACCTTTGTCGCTTCCAGACCCAACGATTCAATGCTCTCCAGGCCACCTCTCATCCTTCACCCTCCGTAAACTTCAACACATCCAAATATCTGCTGCACATATCCTTTCTGTCACCAAATCACACTTGCCCATCACCCCTGTCCTCGGTGATCTACATTGGCTCCCAGTCCCCCAGTGCCTCAAGTTTAAGCTATTCATCCTCATATTTAAATGTCTTCATGACCTTTTCCCTCCCTGTCTCTGTAACCTCCTGCAGCCTTACGACCCTCCAAGAACTCTGCGTTCCTCTGACTCTGGCCTCTTGTGCATTCCCCACTTCCTTCGCCCCACCATTGGCAGCCATGCCTTCCGCCATCAAGGCCCTAAGCTCTGGAATTCCCTCCATAAACCTCTCTGCGCCTCTCCTTTAAGCTTTTGTCACCCATCCTAATATCTCTTTGGCTTGACGTGCGTTTTTGTCTTGCTCTGCTTCTGTGAAGTGCCTTGGGGCCTTTTTATCGATGTTAAAGGCACTATATAAATACAAGTTGTTGAATGAAAATGGGCACAATTAATTCGAGTAATCCCATTATCCCTAAATTTATCTCTATCAAAATCCACCAAACAAATCTCAGTGACTGGTTGAATAACTGCACTCAACAAATATGGGACTACATGATAGAAAAGAAACACCCCTGTATAAAAAGAAACAATATTAAAACAAACTGCAGCCCACAAAATACAAACTGCCAACAAAATAGTAATTATGCATTAGTGAAGCTGCAGAGGCACAGATTAACGCAGTCAAACCACTACAGAGCGATTCAGCAGTAAAACCGCAGAGGCACAGATTAACCCACAGTAAAGGAAACCACGACGGAGAGAAACAAAAACAAAACCTGCAAGATACCAAGAACAAAGAGACAACAAAAAATATTGGATCAAACCCCCCAAATCATGACAAAAGTACCTCATCAGGATATACAGATTAGCACCTAAGCTATTAATAAAGGAATTAACTCCCTGATGTAATATTAAGTAATGGCAAATGTGTAGATTAAATGTTATTTTTCTGCCTTTAAGCCTTTTTTAATACTTTAATATTTAGCATATTTTAAAACCATGTCACCAGTTTTATACATGGGCTTTGAAGGGTTTCTGTTTTTGTTCAGATTAACTGCTGAATGTGTGTAGCAATTCCAATCAAAGTGTAACACTTCGCAATGTAGTTATACATTTGTCAGGATTCAACTGTGTATGTGTGTTTTGTGTGTGTTATATATTAAATATATGTGTAGATTGGCATCTTCACAGGTTAAACCGAAGAAAGGCCAGTTGTCTTATCTTAGTTCATCTATTCAGAAAGACCCTAAATTCCCACAAGTAAGTTTAAATTCAGATTTCAGGCGTCCAGCATCCACGAGTCAGCTCGTTGCATTTACATTGATAAACTGATGCTAGCTCCCTTATCCTGGCAGCACACTACTATTTATTTAGCATATGCCGACTCAGCATACAGTTCCAGCCATTTTAGACACAGTCATCATCCAGAATCAAAAGCATGTAAGCCACCAGATAGCGTAGATACTGGGCATAATTCAACGATGTGGGACATGGTTTGTGTTTGTCAGCAAAGACTCCATAGGTGATGATTTGACGTACAGTGTCCCTGAAAATAGTTGATAAGCGGTCAGCTGAATCCTGGTTGACGGTCTGTCGGGTCGGAGATGATGTGTTGATTTATAGGAGCATCAGCTGTCCAGTCTTTACGCCAGTGAATTGGTAAGGAAAAGTCAAAGGAATCAGTAAAGGTTGACCACATTAGGTGTTGCGAAGAGAGTTGTGCTGTTCATGGATAGAATAAATCAGAATGAATTGGCAACATGATTTTGTCATGGAGTCCATTCGTCAATTTTGCTACTGCATCTGAACAATGAAGATGTGGAGGAGCTATGTTGCAGAGGACTGGTAACCATAGAAGGGGAGTAGGGCACAATGTGCCTGACACAAGAAGCATAGCAGCATGCAGTTGAGCATTCATCAGCTTGGTGTACAGTGAGTGAGCCCAAATGGGAGTGCAATATTCCGCAACTGAATAGCAGCGTGCAAGAGCAGATGAGCGTAAAGTGGAGGTGTTTGCTCCCCAGGCACAGCCGGCAAGTTTGGCGCTTAGGTTATTTCAGGTTTTGACTTTCTTCGCAGATCGAGAATGACACCCAAGTAAAGAGTGAGCATCATGCTTAAGAAGTTGACCATTTAGGATGATTGTGAGCTCACGAGAGGCACTAGCATTGTGCAAGTGAAAGACGGAGGAGACGATCTTTGTGGTACTTGGTTGAAGACGCTATTTCTGGCAATGCTCTGGCATAAGTTTCATATCATTACTGAGTGGTTTCCTGGGTAGAAAAGTCACCAGTTTGCGTTGCAAAGGTACTGTTATCAACATAGATGAATTTCTATGATCTGGGCACAGGCAGGCCGCTTATGTACAGATTAAAAAGGAGTGGTGCTGATAGGATCCCTGAGGGAGGCCATTGATTTGGTATCTCCACGAGCTGGTGCGATCAGCCATGTGTACACTGAAACATTGGACCCGTAGCAGTAATTAAAAACAAGCAGGTGGCCCAATATGGCAGGACTCTATATATTTAATAGAAGCATGAAAATCTGGGTCTGCCACCAGGATAAAGAAGCCTTATTTGGCAGTGTAAACGCTGGGTGCTCGCATCCAGAATCCAAATTAAAACAGGACCAATATAAAAGCAGCTGTAGCTTTTCTCAGTCTCTGGCTTTCCCACCTTCCCCGCCCCCATTGTCTTCAAGAGGCTGTGGTAAATTGATGAAACATATTCACTGCCAGTGTCCCTAGTTTTCACCTTGGCTGGATAGTGTTGGCTGGGCTACCAAATTGTTCAAGCAGGAATACTTTCTGTAGCAATAAACAAAATTTAAGACTAGAAAGCGAGCAGTGATTTTGAGGAGACTTTGCCTTCAATAAAATAACCCTGTACTGGTAGAGTAACTGTGCTTCTTCACTTCTACAGAGGCAGAAATTGACATTCGAATGAGAGAGGAGTTTTCCAAAGTCTGCTTTGAAACGCTGCTTCAGTTTTCCTTCAGTAATAAAGTGACAACTCCCCAGGAAGGGTATATTTCCCGAATGGCATTGTCTGTGCTCTTAAAGAGGTCACAGGATGTGTTGCATCGGTACATTGAAGACGAGAGGTTGAGTGGCAGATGTCCTCTCCCAAGGTTATAATTTACTTTTGAATTGCTGAAATTACTTGCATCTCACGATAAATGTTTTGAATCAAAATATCCTGAATCTAAGAGAGAGAATTTATGTAATTAGGAAATGTACATATTCCTGGCACCAGTGCTCAGTATAGGATACTATTCACCTTTAATTTTGGATGTGGAGGAGGTGCAGTCAAGATCCATTTCAAAGGAATACTCTAGCCTGCAAAAAAATATATATTTAAAATTAAAACTACTCCACCCTGAATGTCCTCTTTTGCCATTAGAAGGTAGTCTTTACCATATGCTACATTTAGCCCCACTTTGTCCATGTTATGCCCTTCTATAGTTCTGCATCATCTGTCTGATCTTTGTCCAGGTTATGCTGTCCTATAGTTCTGCATCATCTGTCTGATGCAAGGTTAGCGAAGGACCATTGTAACCAGGATAAAAAATCACCGTTCATATATTTTCATCATTTTGTAGTAATGTTCAACCCTAACAAATTAACTAAATCAGTGCTCCAGTAATACAGGACAAGAAAAATACAAACCTAAAGTATTGTATTGTTAAAAGGCAAATGGTACTTTGCAACATTATGAAAATGCAGCAACCTTGCATATAAAATTTGAAGAGGAGAGTTGAACAGGTGTATAACTGCGTACCTAGTGGAACTCTCTTAACAATGAACACTGCTGCAGATGTGATCAAAAATTAATCAATGAAAACATCACATTGTATTGTAGTGTTACTCAGAACATATTTCAGCACTGATCCTCAGAAATGTATTAAGAAATCGACGCTAATGTGGGGAAGAGGGTGAAGAACTGACTTTGTGACCAACAGTTTTTGAAGTTTTAGTACATGCTACCTCAGCTTTATGAAGTTAGTGGGGGTGAAATTAGTCTTCGCCAGTAGTGCAAAATGGGCTCATAGCAAATTGGCAGCCTGTTTTATTTTATTTTTTAAAAGTCAATATTTTTCTGTGTTTCTAAATTAATTCAGCTAACCTCATGCATTGAAATTTCTAGATGTGGCAAAATTGCAAATGTTTAGTAATTGCAGGATAAAAAGTGTGGGATGTGGTTGATGTTAATCGGCCGTTTCATTAGATCACTACATTATCCGTAGGGGCACTTGATTTCATCACTAATTTAAAATAGATTTTTCTTTCCATTTCCTTAGCATTCTGTCACCAACTTTTTGTGACTTTTTAGTGTGAACTTTTGAGCTCATCAAAGTGAAGGATATTGGTGTTGGGAATGGAATGCTTTCCATTTTTGTCAGACATTGCACAGCTAGGTGCAGAGTTAATCTTCCTCCGTCCTGTCCTAACAATATGACTAACCCCCAATCTCAGAAGAGCACAACATTTTTTGGCTTTGATCACCAGCCATCCATTGCCTGCCTATGAGATTGCCCATTATGCTGTGGGCTCCCGCTGAATTGAAACGGCCCAATCTCTCGCAGGAGACCGTCAGCACATTAGTGTGGGTTGGTGAAAGGGCAGCATCTAATCCACTCCATCCCTTGTGTTGTCTATCACTCTGGCTAGGATAAACTATTCTGGATTTTTTTTTATTTTTACAGGCAGTATCCCATAAGCGGGTTACAGGTTATTTGAGATGAAATTATGTGGTACGCATTACAAAACATCGGTTTAAAGTCTTTTACAAGAGTAAATGAGGCAATGTTGCCATCGTGTGGCCAGTGTTCAAAAGACAGGAATGAATATTATTTTTGTATGTTATCTGTACAGCACGTTTATTTAAAGAATTCAGGCACGTATGCTTTTGGTGGGTGTCTAATTTTTTGTCTCTTATTTTAAATACAGGCAGCGAGTGACAGAAATAGTTTTTGTTCTGAAAGCAATCAGTACTCTTATGGATTCGCTTAAGAAAACCAAGCCCGAAAATGGTAATTTTTTTTTAAATGTGTTCACGGGATGCAGGTAGTGCAGAGAAGGGCTGTATTTATTGCCCATCCCTTGTTGCCCGGACAACTGAGTGGCTTGCTTAGGTCACTTTGAAGAGCATTAAGAGTTTACCATGTAGTGTGGACTGAGTCATGTGTACACCAGATTGGGTGAGGTACACGAAGGGTCGTCGACCTGAAACGTTAACTCTCTTTCTCTCTCTACAGATGCTGCCTGACCTGCGGAGTATTTCCAGCATTTTCTGTTTTTATTTGAGATTTCCAGCATCCGCAGTAATTTTGCTTTTGTGTTCGATTGGGTGAGGTGTCTGGTTCCTTTCCCTGAAGGATATTCGTGAACCAGTTGGGTTTTTACAACAATCCAGCAACTTTCATGACCACTGTGTAGCTGATTTATTGAATTCAATTCACAACTTACCAGGGTGGGAGTGACCTCCAGGTTGCTAGTATTTGCCACTCCTAAGACATCTTTCCCATGATAAATGAACAGAAGAGCTTTAAAATGTAGCATGTTTTGCTTTCTTTACACTAAATATATCCAATGAAATTTGCTTGCAAAATGGGAGGTTGGAAGGCAATAAAAGCAATGGATTTTGCCCCTTAAATCTATCATTTTAAATTGTTCTGATTCCAATGGCTGTGCATGCGCTCAAACACAATACATATAAACTGGTGTTACCCATTTTCTATTTTTTTTTTAAATCTCCACCATACTTCCTTCACTCTTCGGACCATTTTGATTTAATTACGTTGCACTATTAACATTAACCATGTGAATTTAAGGTTTTTGTCTAGGCTGCATGTGGTAATGAAACAAACAGTCTCTCCAAAATTCTGCACAAATTAATGCATTTGTGGGTGTGCGTGTGTGCATATCTAGTGAGTGGCTTTCAGAATATCTGTGCAATTTTATGATGGATCGGTATCCCTGTATCAATCTGTACTGAACAGCCTTTTAGCATGTGGTTCTTTCTAGCAGCACGGAGGCAGATGTAGCACCTAAGTCTTTGGTAAAACGAGCCAAAATGCTCAACATTATTAAACAGTTTTCACAACAGTGTGGACCTGTCGCAGTTGCAACTTATAAATGATCTGTGGAAGCCTGGCTTCTGTTCAAGTGTTCCATTATTTCAATAACGGCAATATTCCTCCCAAACTCACCGTTATTGTTCATTTTTCTCGCTTGTTGTGTTTTGTGGAGAAATGCTTTAGTATTTATATACCTATAGACGTGTGAGGGGCATGATTATACAGAACCATTTAATTACATTACTGATCATGTGACTGAATTTAGAAATGTTACATGTTCAAATAAAAGTTAAGACAGTTATGCTTATTAAATTCTGCTATTGTTGTGCAGTCACCTAGAATCAAACAGCACAAAAGGAGGCCATTTGGCTCATTGTGCCTGCGCCGGCTTTATATAAGAGCTATCCAATTAGTCCCACTCCCCTGCTCTTTCCCCACAGCTCTGCAAATTTTTCCTTTTCAAAATTTATATCCAATTCCCTTTCAATGGTTACTAGTGAATCTGCTTCCACCATCCTTTCAGGCAGTGCATTCCAGATCCTAACAACTCAACATAAAGGTGAATTTTATAGAAAATCAAAGTTTATCCAACACAGTACTAGGTATGAAGGTTATCGAAGTCTGAAAAGGTGATATATTTGTTTGTTTTCCAGAGTTGATTTTCCTTGCATACAGGTTTGAGTTCAAAACTGAATTTAGACAAACCACTTGAGCCTTATTGTGAGGTTTCAGCGTACTGGGATGCAAGTTGGCATAATGTACAGCTGAACTGAAATGTGACACAACTTTTAGACATAATGTAGAAATATGCTGTTCAGTTGGATTCATACCTATAACCAGTGTTCTCCGTAATTTTTTGGGGTGCACGGCCCCTTTACAGTTTCGCGCATGTGCGAACTTTAACAACGCAAAAGCTGGTCCCGGGCTGCACGGGACCGGCAGAGAGCTGCGAGGCCGCACAGCTTACAAGAAACATTGCCTATAACTACAACCTTAAAAAAAAAAAGTGGAATAAGGGGATAAAGGAAAAAGTGAACAAATATGCATTATTTTAAATCGGCTATTTTAATGTATTGTGTGAAGGAGCTTAGTTCCTTAGTGCTGCAGTTATTGTTACTTCCTAAGACTTTCTTAGGAACCTGGCTCTAGAACTCTGGGAAGAAGTCTTCTGGAAGGCAATCAACCTTTAAAAACTAGTGCACAAGAGCCACTGTTGAATTATGCCAGCAGCCAGGTAGCAAACGATGCTTGTACTTGTGCATCAGTCACACCCTCCAGGTCTGCACATTATTAAAGACTTGTGCGCCAGATTTTATAGCTACTGCCTCATTGTTTTGCCATGGAATTGTATAGCAGAACTGTTTGACTGATTTTCTATTAGAGTTGAGCGCAAAGATTTTTAATTTTGTGCTTTTTTTTAATATAAATGTTCAATGCTTTACTTTCTATTTTTTTTTTCCCCATTACAGTTGATACCAACACCTGGTCGCAGGTAATTGCTCTGTATCCAACTCTAGTTGAATGTATTACCTGCACATCCTCTGAAGTTTGCTCCGCTTTGAAAGAGGCGTTAGTTCCATTTAAAGATTTTCTTCAGCCACCAATAGCCAAAGTGCAAAATGGAGAGTCCTGACAAATATGAGACTGCCACATCATCTGCGGTACTATTAAATGTTGATTCAGGCAGTTTACTCGCCAGAGCACAGTTCGGTAAAGGTCTGGAGCATCACTGAATGTAAAGATCTACACGTGCAGACTGGATTAAGTAACAATCAGGGGCCTTGCTTGGAAGCATCTTACTGACCATTGGGGTTGTTTAAACATACGTAGATTAAGACTCACTTACAAACTTGTATAGCTGCCCCACCATTTTTTTTTTTAAGTGAAGCTGGCCAGTGGGTATGTTTTTAGTTAATCAACCTAAATCTGGTGCAGTGATATGAAAAGTGTTTGAGGGAGGGAGGTGTATGTACAGGTTGTGTTAAAAATGTTGCTGATGTAATTAAAAAAAAAGATATATATTCAACATCATATATTTGAGAAATAGGCTGGCATTTTGTGCACTTTTTAAGGTACAAAAGTTGTGCACAGAACTATATGCAAGTGAGTACCATAACATTCCATGTCATGTGTGACCAGCCTTTCTAAGTAAAGGGAAATTATGTACTTGTGTGTAAAATAAATTGTCCACTTCTGTTACAGAGTATGACCTTTTTCTGTGATAGCTTGAAGGGGTTCTGGTGCTTCAGCACACTGATGCAGAGCAAACCTGTTAAATGATGAGTTTCTTCAGATGGTTTCTCTTTGTCATTCTCCGCCTCCCCTTCATGTCGGTGTTAATATTATGGAAATTAT
Organism: Squalus acanthias; assembly: GCA_030390025.1. Classification (NCBI taxonomy): domain Eukaryota; kingdom Metazoa; phylum Chordata; class Chondrichthyes; order Squaliformes; family Squalidae; genus Squalus; species Squalus acanthias. The sequence continues at coordinate 111,819,164 of CM059435.1, forward strand.
ATCTGATTTGTCATTTTTTTAACTGTTTATTGGAAAATACTTGGTACTTGACTCTATTGTGCTCTCATTGTGATGTCAGCTGGACTGCAGCCCTTTCCCATTACAGCTGTACATTAGTAACTATTTTGGTGCTCTGAATTAAAAGTAACATCTCAAGGGAGTGGCTTAACACTCCAACTTTCTAAGTATAATCTTCCAAACAGACTTAAGCTGAGATGCTATAAATATGGTCTGATTCAAACTGCAGTCCCTCTCCAGCTCTCGAGTTGTTCACATTTTTTTCCACTGACATCTGACTGCAGTGGACCTCAAAGCTTCTGCACGAAATATACTTCCAATTTTAAAAGCTTTTTTGGTATAGTACTGTAGTTGAAAAGTATCTAGTTTTGTTTGTGTGAAATGGTATATAGGAAGAAAATTAACAATTAAAATTACTGTTGGACTTGATTACTGTTGAGTAATTAAATCCAAATTCCATGCCCTAGGGAAATAGTGCAATCTGTATTCCCCTTTACGGCAGTTATTTAATTAATCGTGCCTATAGTTCACAATCTTAATGTAATTTTTTAAAGATACAACGCAGTCGTATCAGCAATTCCCAGAGGAAATGTTTCCTACAACTTCCCTTATAAGAGCACTGCAGGTCAAGGACCAAGTGTGTTCTTCCATCTAACACCTTGTTGTATCATCGTACTGTTTTCAGTTCCTTATCTTCCATCAGCATAAGCCACATATGCAGTGTTGTTGTGATCAATGCAAATGAAAACAGCTTTTTGGTCTGTAGTCATGAATTTAGTTTGTTTCTGCAAAATCTTTGTGCCGCACTAGCTAGTTTAATGACACATTTTGATTGCAGAAAGCTGTTCCTATCGCCAAGTGTCAAAACCACAGCCTTGCCTAATACTCAGCGAATAGTGCATTCCATGTCAGGAGGAATGACGTGGGGATGAACTGAAGCCACCTGCATCAGTGGAACTAGTTGTTGGGCACAGTCATTTCATTGTCCTAGTCTCTCTTGTTTATCCTGTAAAGGAAAACCAGCCACCCTATGCAGAAATAAAAACAAAAATTGCTGAGAATGCATAGCAGATCCTTAAGCATCTGGGGGGAAAAAACACAACAGGTTCATGTTTTGAGTAGGACTCCATATGTATTCTCCCCACCTATTATCCTCATGGTGCAGTAGGGATCTCTCCTAAGATATCAGTCTAAACTTGTATGAGGAATGGTCATTTGGGTGAGGTGCAGTTTTTTTTGTGGGAAGGGGAGGTGGAAGGATTTTTAACCCTCCTTCTCTCCCAAAAGCTCTTTATTGGCTATAGTTCCACAGATGCCTTCTGGTATTTTGTCCAAGTGGCCATTCTTAACGTGTAAGCCTCAATAGTGATTGTTATCAAGCTATGGGGCCATTGCACCCGAACCCAATCCTGACCTCACCCGCTGCACACTGTCCAGTGTGGGTCACTGCAGCGCAATGCCTGGCTGATTTTCCTCCTCTTGATCCAGGGGCATTGGAACCAATTGCTACCACTGCCATGGCAGAGATCAGCATTGGAGGTGTAAATTTTTAGCCTTGGAGGGAGTTCAGTATTGAGGATGCAATTGGACAGGAGTTAAATTTTTATAATTAATACTTGTGTGAAGTGAGCAGAGTTTGGTGGCAAGTTCAGGCCAACACTATCTACATTTTTAAATTAGACACACTTCTCAGCATCAGAGAGGATGATGGGTTTCTGCATTGTACTCAGGAATGTGGTCACCCAAGAGGCAATGCTAGATAATTCAGGACACAGGGTTAGTGTACAGACAAGCGGGTAATGATCCCAGGAGCAGCAGAGGGAGACAGGACTTCCATGTGCAGAGAACCCTTGAGTTCCTGGAACCATCCAAAATATACATAGTGTTGGACAAGTATGAGGTGGACAGTGGCTCAGAGTGGTCCTGGAACATTGTGGCACAAAGAAGCAAGGAACTGCCCAAGGAGATGAGGCAGGTGGACTATAAGAATAGGAGAGTGATAGCAGTGGGAGATTCTATAGTCAGAGGTATAGACAGCCTTGCAATCATGACTAGGGGGTCCCAAATGTTTTTTTTATATCTCCCTGATACCATGGTGAGGGACACTACAGAACAGGTGGAAAACTTCTGGAATGGGAAGGAGAGCAGCCAAAAAGCTGTCCATGTTGGAACCAATGACTGATAGAAGTATGCTTGAGGCGTCACAGAGGGAGTTTAAAGAGTTAGGCACTAGATTGAAAAACGAGACCTCAAGGGTGTAACCTCTGGATTGCTTCCTGTGCCACGAACGGGTCAGGTGAGAAGAAGAATGGGCAAGAGAATGCATGGCTGCAGGTCAGGTACAGGATGGAAGGATTCACATTATTGGAGCGATTTCTGGAAAAAAGGAAAGTATTGAAGGGACAGTCTTCACCTAAACCAAAGTGGCACCAATGCCCTTGCGTGGAGGGTAAATGATGTAATGGAGGAGGATTTAAACTATTTGGAAAGGGGTAGGGGGAGCCCAAGTTTGGAACTTAGCTGAAATAAATAGAGAGAAAATATTATCAGGAGAAAGGCTAATAAAGAGGCTTCGAGATAATGAGAACTGAAAATGCTGTTGTAGAAAGCATATCAAAAAATTAAATGAGAAAACAAGGAATTAGAATAAGGGTCAGGATTGAGTGGAGTGTACGCGAATGCACAAAGCATTCAAAACAAAATTAGAGTCAGAAGCACTAATGACTGGACGGACATGATGTAATAACAGGCTTCGGTTTGTACAGGGCTGGGAACAATATTCCTGGTTATAACAGTTTCAGAAGAAATAGGGAGGCAAATTGTTAGTAAAGTATTCTATCACAGTACTGGACACATTGAGGATATTCGAGGGTGTTGCATTATTCAAAATTCATGCGGATAGACTTAAGAAATAGGAAGCAAAGTGGTACAATTCGTGGTGTGCATTCCAAGCCACCAAACAGTAGAGATGAGATAGAGGAATGATCTGCACACAATTTAGAGAGATATATACAAACAGGCAATAATGTTGAGTGATTTTAACTGTCTCAAGATAAACTGGGTAAAGGTAATGTATGTGATCAAAGTGGGAAACATTTTGTAGAATCCAGGACTGCTTCAATGTTTCTAGTCCACAAGGAAAAAAAAGTGGCTTAATTTGGTTCTAGGAAGTGGAGCAATTAACTGATGTGAGAGTAGGAAAACAATTGGGAAATAGCGATCACAACATAGGTCCAATGTAAAAAAAAAATAATATAGGAAAAAATCATGAGTCAAAGATAAGGATGCTGGACTGAAAAAGGGCAATATTTAGCAAAATAACAAGGGATGTGGCCCAAATTAACTAGGTAGAAAAGTTAGCAAACAGGTCAAAAAAGCAGCAGTGGGAAATATTCAAGTATGATTTGAATAAATTACAAAATGAATATATTCCTTAGACAAAAAGGGGTGCATCAAAGAACAGAGTTCTGTTGATAAATAGAGATATCAAAACCAAACTGAAACTTAAAAGGGAGACATATGATAAAATTAGGGCTAACAATACTAAAGATAATCATGAGAAGTATAGAAAGTGTGGGGAGGTGAAAAGGAAGTTCAGAAGGTCTAAAAAGAAATTTGAAAAAGACTATCAGATAATAGAAAAGGAAATAGTACCACACAGGAATGAAGGGGGGAATCTAATTGTGAAGGATGAAGATTTGGCAGAATATTAAGTACTTTGCAATAGTTTTTACAAATGATGGTGGAAGTGAGAACGTAGATGTACTAGAGGAGGATATAGAACAATAGTTGGAGAATACTGTAGAAAAGGATTAGGTTATTAAAAAAAAAAATAGCAGATCTGAGTGGTTAAGTCACTGGGCCCTGATGACATACATCCTAGGCTGTTGTAAGAATTGAGAGAGGAGATAGAGCTCTGGCTGCAATCTTTCAATTCTCAAATATGCATATTTGTCTGACTGGAAAAACCATTGTTCAAGAAGGGAGAGAAGGATATATAGACCAGTTCATCTATCAGTTGTAGGAAAACTCTTAAAACTGATAATTTGAGAAATTTAATGAGAATTTAGAAATACATAGCTTAATCAAGAATACCAATTGTGGATTTGTTAAAGACAAATCATGTTTGCCAAGTTTAATAGAGCTTTTGGACCAATCAGTAATTGGATAGACAATGGGAATGCAGTAGATGTAGTGTATAGGAATTTTCAGAAAGGATTCTATTAGGTGTCTCACACGAGATTTGTTAGAAAATTTCAGGCATATGGTGTAAGTTGCAGCATGGATAGAAAGTAAGTTGTTGGATAGGAAACTGCCATTGGGGTAAATGGGTATTGCTCGGAATAGACGAAGGTTTGAAGTGTACCCCAGTGGTCAGTACTGGGTCCACTTTTGCTCTCGGTATGTATCGAAGATTTGGATATGGGACAAAACTTTTGAAATATGCTGACAAGTAGGTTTCACCAACGGCAAGGAGAACTTTAAAACACTTCAGTAAGACTTGGATTAGTGGAATGGGAAGACTGGTGGCAGATGCAATTTAATGGGGATAAGTTTGAGGACAGTGGGTTTATTTTTTATGTGCAAGGGATTTAAATTTATATTTTCAGTGACCTGACATTTCTTAATGTCTCTCTCTCTCTCTCTTTCCTCCCCCCCCCCCCCAAGAATGTTATTTCATCCTGCACTTTATTTGATATATAAACATATGAACAGGAGTAGGCCATTCAGCCACTCAAGCCTCAATTAGATCATGGCTGATCTGTATCTTAACTCCATTTGCCCATCTTGGTTCCATATCCCTTAATACCCTTAACTAACAAAAATCTATCAATCTCAGTTTTGACCTTATCCATCAATCAGTAAATTCTCTCCTCCTCTTCCCCCCCCCCCCCCCCCCCAAGAAAATCATACACACAACCCTAATCACCTTAGTACTGGATAAATTTAAACTAGTTTTCTACAGTATCTTTTTTCTACACTGTTAAGAGGTCCCTTTTTCACCTCACTTTAATTTTCAAGTTTCTCATTTCCTCTCTCCTCCACATTTACAGCACGGAACTGCTGTTGTACATCAGTTTTCTGAATATGCATGTTTGAAGATTACAATATATTTCAATACAGCTGAAGTTGCCACAACAGAAGCTGTGGGACTAATTTTAAGGCTGCCACTGAGAACCAGATGCCTAGATTCCTACAGCCCTGAGTGGTAACCATACCAAATTTTTACAGGTTTTATTCAGTATGCAATTAATCTTGCATATAATTACACTTATGTGCCACAGTAAATGTTTCAGTGTCAGGTTTGCTCAATTGGTAGCACTCTTACCTTTTGAGTCAGAAGGTTGTGAGTTCAAGCCCCAGTACAGGATTTGACACAATCAGTTCAGTACTGAGGGAGTGCCTGCATTAACAATTTGGATGAGGCGGTAAACCAAGGCCCAGTCTGCCTGTTCAGGTAGATATAAAAGATCTCATCGTGCTTTTTTGAAGAAGACCACAGTGTCCTGGCCAACATTCCTCCCTCAACTAACATCACAGAAACAGACTAACTGATCATTCATCTGCCGTTTGTAGGACTTTGTTGTCTGCAAATTGACCGCCTTGTTTGCTGCAATAACAGTGATTATACTTCAAAATTGACTGAGAAATGCTTTGCGATGGCATGGGGATGTGAAAGGTGCTATATAAATCTAGGTTTGTTCATTCTTTTCATTCACTGTGGGCTTAACGTCCAACCCCATTCTCAATGCATGTACAGTGATTAGACTAGGGTGTCCAAGCTATGGCCTTAAAACCTGATTATTCAGCCAGCAACACATTTCCTATTTGTGCATTGTTTATGTGCCATCGTTTTTCATACTTGAATTCTGCAAAAATCAATGCTGCTTAAATGAATTCCTAAATACATCAATGACACAGCAGCACTGAGAAGATCTGTCCAACCCATCCGGCCCACAAAATTGAAGTTGAAGAAACCAGCAGGGCAAGAAGTGTAAAAGGTTACATCGGGGAATACTGATCAGGCAACTGTGGAGAGTGGTCATGGGATGTAACACATTGGGAAGAACAGATCAGAGATAGCTATATCACGGTTGGAGGAACAGAGGCACAGCAAATGAGATGGGAGAGCAGACTGGACCTGCATATTCCGCAGAGGCAGAGTCTAGATTGTGGCCAGCTCATTGGGGAGAGCAGATTGGAAGAGGATCAAGGAAACGTGTAATTTTAGGGTATGAAAACCTTAAGAGATTATCTTGAAAAGATTGGGCAACAGTCTGAAAAGGTAAATCAGTAAATAAACTGAGTTATACAAGAAACTGAAATAGCAAATCTTATTACCAAAAAGAATCAAATTAATATAAATTACTGGGAAATTCTTCGACCAGGATGATTAACTGTAAAAGAAAATGTTTTCTTAAACCTTTTTCTGCAATTGAAAGTTTTACATTCTAAATTTATTCCATGAATTTGGTATTTTGCATTGTAATTGTTTATATATGGCTCCTAGGCTCCATAATATGCAACTAAGTGGCTCACTAAGACGAAAAGTTTGGACACTTCTGGATGAGACACTGCCTCAATGTATGGATAAGGATCAGACATTTTAAATAACTGCACCAACAGGAATTGCATGCTATTCCACCTTCAGTGCATCATCTGAGTTTGGTTGCTCTTCCTTCCTCAGTACACAAACCGTTGGATGATGTCCTTTTTTTTTTACTGCACCCTCTGTGATTGGACTCTGTCCTTCCCTCAGTGCATTGCCAGGAATCAAACCCCACCCTCCCTTCTTACTCCATGACATGCTCTGGTCAATGTTTGTTCCCTTCTCAATACATTTTGAAAGCTTGAAACATCCCTCACTGCATGATTTGTATTGTATGCAAGATCGCTGGAACTTGGAACTGATCCAATTCAAATCGTAACTACGGGATGCAGGTGCCACTACCTGGCTCCAGGTTCAGTGCAGGGAGGAAAAGAGTGTTAGCATTGCTTACTATTATTTAATGTTTGCTGTGGGTGTTGTTTGCTGAGCCCCAGCAGTAAAGATAGGGGACAAGGTTCAGGTTTGACAAGTGACAGCTTTGAAAACATGCAAATGTCTCAAATTGCATGATATCACATGCATATAATATTCTAAGTGGGTAATTCATTATGTGCAAGCAGTATATTACTGTTGCATAACATAGCATGCAATTTGAGAAATCTGTCCATTATAGGTGAGGGTCAGTTAAAACCAGGTACTTAGTCACATACAGTTAACCCCACTCACTGTCACGTGGTTAACTGCCAAAATGGGCCTTTAGGTTTTTAATCTTCAGTTTTGTCATAAAGCATCCAATTTCTTTGCTTTTTTTTTTATTCTGCACATATTTCTGAATGTCAAAATGCTCATGCTTTTGAAGGTCACATTACTGAAGGTACCATAACATTTTCCAGTTTTTCCTGTAAAAGTTTAGAATATTTTTAGCAAAATGTTCTAAAACTGCAGATGTCAGACTTGATGACAAACAGATCGATTTGTATTTGAATACATTTTAATTGAAAAATAAAACAAATAACATTTTTAACTAACATCAATGTTTAAAATGTCAGCAGAGTACATTTCAGGGAGGACCCAGATTTAATGCCTATTTTGTCGTTGTGTTATCAGCTGAATTCAGGCAGAGCAGCTGTGAAGCTACTACCACTGGCCTCCGCATTCCTAGGCCAAGGAATGGAAAAATCAGCAGGGTTCTCGCAACTGATCATTACCTAGTAATCCATGCTGAAAAGTGTATGTATCTTTGTTTGTCAGCTTTGGGTTTGACACTGCCTCTGATGCTCTTCATTATTGAATAGCCTGTCAATACTTGCTGTCCAGACGAATACAGGAAGGATGGCCACTTGGGTCAATGCAGCAGAGGACCCCCGCTAGCTAGGAATCGCCACGTTCAGGAGAGGACCAGTAAGGAGAGGGGGTGGGTGGAAACTGGCATGGTGTCAACTAATGATTTTATTGACTGATTTATTGAAAAAGTTTCAGCTCAGATACTTCCTAATATCCATACAAAATCCTGGCATAGAATGGTTACAGCACGGAAGAAGGTCATTCGGCCAGTCGAGCCCGTGCCGGCTCTCTGCAAGAGCACTTCAGCTAGTCCCACTCCCCCGCTCTTTCCCCGTAGCCCTGCAAATTTCTTTCCTTCAGATACTTATCCAACTCCCTTTTGAAAGCCATGATTGAATCTGCCTCCACCACCCTTTCAGGCAGTGCATTCCAGATCTTAACCACTCGCTGCGTAAAAAAGTTTTTTCTTACGTCGCCTTTGGTTCTTTTGCCAATCACCTTAAATCTGTGTCCTCTGGTTCTCGACCCTTCTGCCAATGGGAACAGTTTCCCTCTATCTACTCCGTCTAGACCTCTCATGATTTTGAACACCTCCATCAAATCTCCCCTCAATCTTCTCTGCTTTAAGGAGAACAACCCCAGCTTCTCCAGTCTATCAACGTAATTGAAGTCCCTCATTCCTGGAATCATTCTCGTAAATCTTTTCTGCACCCTCTCTAAGACCTTCACATCCTTCCTAACGTGTGGTGCCCAGAATTGGACACAGTACTCCAGTTGGAGCCGAACCAGTGTTTTAAACAGGTTCATCATATTTCCACACTTTCGTACTCTATACCTCTATTCATGAAGCCCAGGATCCCATAAGCCTTTTTAACTGCTTTCTCAACCTGCCCTGCCACCTTCAACGATTTGTGCACACATACCCCCAGGTCTCTCTCTTCATGCACTCCCTTCAGGATTGTACCATTTAGTTTATATGTCCTCTCCTCATTCTACCAAAATGTATCACTTCACACTTTTCTGCGTTAAATTTCGTCTGTCTTCCTGAAGTCTATCACTCTCCTCCTCACTGTTCACTATACTTCCAAGTTTTGTGTCATCTGCAAATTTTGAAATTGTGCCCTGTACACCTACGTCCAAGTCATTAATATATATTAAGAAAAGCAGTGGTCCTAGAACCAACCCCTGGGGAACACCACTATATACCTTCCTCCAGTCCGAAAAACAACCGTTCACCACTACTCTCTGTTTCCTTTCACTTAGCCAATTCCATATTCATACTGCCACTGTCCCTTTTATTCCATGGGCTTCAACTTTGCTGGTAAGCCTATTATGTGGCACTTTGTCGAACGCCTTTTGGAAATCCATGTACACTACGTTAACTGCATTACCCTCATCAATCCTCTCTCTTACCTCATCAAAGAACTCAATCAAGTTAGTTAAACATGATTTGCCTTTAACAAATCTGTGCTGGCTTTCCTTAATTAATCCCCACTTTCCCAAGTGACTGTTAATTTTGTCCCTGATTATTGTTTTTAACAGCTTCCCCACTACCGAGGTAAAACTGACTAGCCTGCAGTTGCAGTTCCGACGAAGGGTTTCGACCTGAAACGTTAACTCTCTTTCTCTCTCCACGGATGTTGCCTGGCCTGCTGAGTTTTTCCAGCATTTTCTGTTGTTATTTCAGATTTCCAGCATCCGCAGTATTTTGCTATCGTATCACTGCAGTTGCTGGGTTTGTCTTGACACCCTTTTTTTGAACAATGGTGTAACATTTGAAATTTGAAATTTCCAGTCCTCTGGCACCACCCCCATATCTAAGGAGGATTGGAATATTATGGCTAGTACCTCTGCGATTTCCTCCCTCAATTCCCTCAGCAAACTAGGATGCATCCCATTCGCTCCTGGTGACTTATCTACTTTAAGTACAGCCAGCCTTTCTAATACCTCCTCTTTATCAATTTTTATCCTCAAGTATCTCCACTACCTCCTTCTTTACTATGTTGCAGCATCCTCTTCCTTGGTGAAGACAGAGGCTTATTAAGGAAACAGTAACAGGACATTTGGATAATCATAATTTAATAGGACAAAGTCAGCATGGTTTTACGAAGGGGAAGTCATGTTTGACAAATTTGCTGGAGTTCTTTGAGGAATTAACATATAGAGTGGATAAAGGGGAATCAGTGGACGTAGTGTATTTAGACTTCCAAAAGGCATTTGACAAGGTGCCACACAAAAGATTATTGCTTAAGGTAAAAAATCACGGGATTGGGGGTAATATTCTGGCATGGATAGAGGATTGGCTATCTAACAGAAAGCAAAGAGTTGGGATAAATGGTTCATTCTCAGACTGGCAATCAGTAACTAGTGGTGTTCCACAGGGGTCAGTGCTGGGTCCCCAACTCTTTACAATCTATATTAACGATTTGGAGGAAGGGACCAAGTGTAACATATCAAAATTTGCAGATGATACAAAGATGGGAGGGAAAGTAGTGAGTGAGGAGGACATAAAAAACCTGCAAGGGGACATAGACAGGCTAAGTAAGTGGGCAGAGATTTGGCAGATGGAATACAACACTGGAAAGTGTGAGGTGATGCACTTTGGCAGGAAAAATCCTAGAGCAATTTATTATCTTAATGGCAAGAAACTGGAGAGTACTGAAGTGCAAAGGGATCTGTGGGTCCTGGTGCACGAAACTCAAAAGGTTAGTATGCAGGTGCAGCAAGTGATTAAGAAGGCAAATGGAATGTTGGCTTTCATTGCTAGGGGGATAGAATATAAAAATAGGGAGGTATTGCTTCAGTTGTACAAGGTATTGGTGAGACCGCACCTGGAATACTGCATACAGTTTTGGTGTCCTTACTTAAGGAAAGACATCCTTGCTCTCGAGGCAGTGCAAAAAAGGTTCACTCGGTTAATCCCGGGGATGAGGGGGTGGTCATATGAGGAGAGGTTGGGTAGATTGGGACTCTACTCATTGGAGTTCAGAAGAATGAGAGGCGATCTTATTGAAACATATAAGATTGTGAAGGGGTTGGATCGGGTGGATGCGGGGAGGATGTTCCCGATGACGAGTGAGACTAGAACTAGGGGACATAGTCTTAGAATAAGGGGCTGCTCTTTCAAAACTGAGATGAGGAGGAACTACTTCACTCAGAGGGTGGTAGGTCCATGGAATATGCTGCCACAAAAAGCTGTAGAAGCTACATCATTAAATAAATTTAAAACAGAAATAGACAGTTTCCTAGAAGTAAAGGGCATTAAGGGTTACGGGGAGCGGGCAGGAATTTGGACATGAGTCTAGGTTCGGATCGGTCATGGCCCTGTGGGTAGTGGAGCGGGCCCAGGGACCGTGTAGCCTGATTCTGCTCCTATTTCGTGTGTGCAATTCTGTTAGATGCAGGAGATGGTTCTGTGATAGATAGTAGATTGGCGGTTAGGATCAGATCAGCCATGATCTTATTGAATGGCGGAGCAGGCTCGAGGGGCCGATTGGCCTACTCCTGCTCCTATTTCTTATGTTCTTATGTAAGTACTTGTTTAGTACCTCAGCCATACCCTCTGCCTCCATGCATAGGTCTTTTTGGTCCCTAATCGGCCCACCCCTCCTCTTACTACTCTTTTACTATTTATATGCCTATAGAAGACTTTTGGATTACCTTTTATGTTGGCTGCCATTCTATTCTCATACCCTCTCTTTGCCCCTCTTATTTTCTTTTTCACTTCACCGCTGACCTTTCTATATTTTATATATATATATATATATATATATATATATAGCCTGATTCTCAGATGTATTTACAACCTGACATCTGTCATACGCACTCTTTTTATGCTTCATCATATTCTCTATCCCTTTCGTCATCCAGGGAGCCCTGACTTTAGTTGCCCTACCTTTTCTCCTAGTGGGAATGTACCTGAACCTATTCCTCTTTAAAGGCAGCCCATTGTTCCATTACAGTTTTGCCTGCCAATCTTTGATTCCAGTTTACCCGGGCCAGATCCGTTCTCATCCCACTGAAAATGGCCTTCCTCCAGTTAAACACTTTTACTCTAGATTGCTCCCTCTCCTTTTCCATAGCTAATCTAAACCTTATGATACTATGGTCACTGTTCCCTAAATGTTCACCTACTGACACTTGCTCCACTTGACCTACCTCATTCCCCAGAACCAGATCCAGCAATGCTTCCTCCCTTGTCGGGCCGGAAACATACTGATCAAGAAAGTTCTCCTGAACACACTTCAGAAATTCTTCCCCTTCTCTGCCCTTAACACACTTACGATCCTAGTCTATGTTGGATAGTTGAAGTCCCCCATTATTACTACGCTATAGTTCTTGCACCTCTCTGCAAATTTGCTCCTCCATATCTTTCCCACTATTTGGTGGTCTGTAGAATACACCTAGTGTGTAATGGCACCTCTATTACTTCTTAACTCTCGCCATCTAGATTCTGTCCTTGACCCCTCCACGACATCCTCCCTCTCCAGCACTGTAACATTCTCCTTGACCAATACTGCCACACCACCTCCTATCTTTCCTTCCCTATCTTTCCTGAACACTTTATAACCAGGAATATTTAATACCCAATCCTGCCCTTTTTTGAGCCAGGTCTCAGTTATTGCCATAACACCATATTCCCATGTGGCTATTTGTGCCTGCAGCTCAGTTAGCTTGTTTACGATTATTCGTGCATTTATATACACTGTAAACCCATCTTAGACCATCCTATATTCTCTTAGTTTGACCCCCCCCTAATACCTTACTATTTCTTACTTTAATGCTCTCTGCCTCTCCAATACAATATTGTGTACAGTAGCACTGAACCACATTCATTAATGGGTTTATTTAATTTCCAGTGAACACTCGAGATCCAACTACTGGAGCTAAATTGTGGCCTCATGGAGCGCGAAACACTGAGTAGTAAGCAAAAGCTAGAAACTAGTAGTATAAGCGATTTAGACATATGCATGGCGGGAATAATATCAACATTTGATATCCATGCCAAATTAAAGAGCATAGCTTAGGGTACAAGAGGAAAGATGTGGGAAACTGGGGAAGGACATAGGTTGGGGAAATACAGCATATATGGCCCAAGCCATTTAATGTAGATAAATGTGACATTTTGGAAAAAATGTAGATGTGACGTTTTGTAAATATACCCAAAGCAGTAAAATTCTCAATAGAATGGAAGAACAGAGAAATTTAGGGGTGCTAATGCACAGATCTTTGAAAGCGGGAATGCAGGTGGAAAATGCTATAAACGGGTAAATGGGATTCTGTTTTATTTTCTACACACATTGAATACAAAAGTAATGAGGTGATGCTGTATCTGTACAAGACATTGCTTAGCTACAGTTGGAGTACTACATGCAGTTTTGCACAGGATATTGAAGCCACGGAAAAGGTGGAGTGTAGATTAATTGGATGATACCAGGCTGGGAGACTTGGAAAAACTAGAGCTGCATTCACTGAAGCAGAGATAGTTAAGGGTGATCTCTCATGTGCTCAAAATGTTGAGTGTTTGCGAGGATAAAATGTGAACAATAGAAGTTTAACCCACAGGAGGAGGCCATTCGGTCCATTGTGTCTGCTGGCTCTTTATTAAAGCAATCCCAAACTAATCCTACATGCCCCACACTCTCCCACAGCCCTGTACCCTCCACTTAATATTTATCTAATTTTCTCTTAAAAGTTTCAATGGTCTCTACCTCAATCATTCCCTGTGGCAAAATATTTCATGCTCCAAAAGCTGTTGCATAAAGGAATTTGTCCTAACCTTTATTTTCACCCACTTAGTGATGAGGGGGTCATCAATTTAAATTCGTCACTAACACCCCAACTCGGACACCCTAAACACTTTTAAGAAAACCCTCTAACATTTAAAAAATGTCTGTTAAATCTCCACTTAACCTTCTCTGCTCCAGTGGAAATATTCCGAATATCTCAAGTCTCTCCTCATAATTATAGTTTCCCATTCCCAGTCTCATCCTGGCGAATTAACTCTATGCCTTTAATGTTCTTCCTATTAATGGGGCATCCAAAATTGCATACAGTACTCCAACTGTGGCCTAACCAATGTATTCTACAGATTTATTATTACTCTTGTGCTTTGTGCCCCTATTTATAAAACTCAAAATGCTGTTGGCCTTTTTTTATGGATTAAACTAACTCCCCTCGTACTTTCAGGAAATGATGTATTTGAACCCCTAGGTCTCTGTTCATCCACACCCTTCAACACCTTTCCAGAATTTTTCCTCCCAAAACATATTACCTCACACTAGTGAAATATTGTTTCCTCTGGTCAATGAATCAGTAGCAAGGGGGCATAAATTTAAGATTCATTGGTTAGAAGAATTTTTCACACAAAGCGTAATAATATGGAATACATTACCACAAGAGGCTATTCAAATCAAGTCAGTCATGGGACAGTGCCCATTATTTATAGCAGGTACATTGGGATTAACGTGATTAGCCCGCTATAAGTGTTGTCTGGTGTACCATCTTTCAGAGACAGTGAGAGAGAACAGGAACAGTGAAGGAATTGATCCCCGTGGTTATTAACAAAATTTAACGTGGAAAGAGAGCAACAGATTGCTTGTCCTGGATTTAAACCAAGGGTTTTCCCATGTTCTCAAATTACTGATTGAAGAATCGGGAGCTGGAGAAATGCAGGAAGGACAGGATTTCTTAAAACCCTGCAGCAGTTACTAGAAACTGAGCCATAGGTGGGATTCTAGTTCAGAATGGATGATTGTTAATAATGAGATCATGGGCTCAAAACGCAGACACAAAATGATCATTGGAGGAATTTAAATACAAATATGATAACGAGGTGTGAAGAGCTTATTGAACTGCCCGAAATAGCCGGCGCGCTCGGCATGTTATAAGAGACACCTTTGTAATTGACTTCAATGGTACTGGCAAATAGTTAGTGTATTTGCCTGATGTGTGGCTGCCCGTGATCAGCATGGACAGTACATAGAAACACAGAAGATAGGAGCAGGAGTAGGCCATTCGGCCCCTCGAGCCTGCTCCGCCATTCGATGAGATCATGCCTGATCATCCAAACTCAGTACCCTGTACCTGCCTTCTCCCCATATCCCTTGATACCTTTAGCTTTAAGAGATATATCTAACTCATTCTTGAATATATTTAATGACTTGGCCTCAACTACCTTCTGTGGTAGAGAATTCCACAGGTTCACCACTCTCTGGGTGAAGAAATTCTTCCTCATTTCTGTCCTAAATGGCTTACCCCTTATCCTTAGATTATGACCCCTGCTTCTGGACTCTCCGACCATCGGGAACATTCTTCCTGCATCTAGTTTGTCCAGACCTGTCAGAATGTTATATGTTTCGATGTGATCCCCTCTCATTCTTCTATACTCCAGCGAGTATAAGCCCAATCGACCCAATCTCTCCTCATATGTCATTCCTGCCATCCCAGGTATCAGCCTCGTGAATCTTCACTGAACTCCCTCCATGGCAAGAACATCCTTCCTCAGATAAGGCGACCAAAACTGCACACAATACTCAAGGTGTGGTCTCACCAAGGCCCTGTACAACTGCAGCAGGACATCCCTGTTCCTATACTCAAACCCTTTCGCTATGAAGGCCAACATACCATTTGCCTTCTTAACCGCCTGCTGCACCTGCATGCTTACCTTCAGCGACTGGTGCACAAGGACACCCAGGTCTCGTTGCACTTCCCCTTCTCCCAATCTATTGCCATTCAGTTAATAGTCTGCCTTTCTGTTTTTGACACCAAAGTGGATAACCTCGCATTTATCCACGTTATATTGCATCTGCCACGCTTCTGCCCACTCACCCAACCTGTCCAAATCATCCTGGAGTTTCTCGGTATCCTCCTCGCAGCACACACTCCCACCCAGCTTTGTGTCATCTGCAAACTTGGAGATATTACATTTTGTTCACTTATCTAGATCATAAATGTATATTGTGAACGGCTGGGGTCCAAGGACCGATCCCTGCGGTACCCCACTAGTCACTGCTTGCCACTCGGAAAAAGACCCATTAATTCCTACTCTTTGCTTTCTGTCCGCCAACCAGTTCTCTATCCAAGTCAATACCTTGCCCCCAATCCCATGTGTCTTAACTTTACACGCTAATCTCTTATGCGGGACCTTATCGAAAGCCTTTTGAAAGTCCAAATACACCACATCTACTGGTTCTCCCTTATCTATTTTCCCAGTTACATCCTCAAAAAATTCCAGTAGATTAGTCGAGCACGATTTACCTTTTGTAAATCCATGTTGACTTTGTCCAATCCTGTCACTGTTTTTCAAGTGCTCAGCTATTACATCCTTTATAATGGACTCTAGCATTTTCCCCACTACCGATGTCAGGCTTACCGGTCTGTAATTCCCCGCTTTCTCTCTACCACCCTTTTTGAATAGTGGGGTAACATTAGCTACCCTCCAATCCATGGGTACAGTTCCAGATTCCATCGAATGTTGGAAGATGATCAGCAATGCATCTACTATTTCTAGGGCCATTTCCTTAAGTACCCTAGGATGTAGATTATCAGGCCCTGGGGATTTATCAGCCTTCAATCCCGTCAATTTCCCTAACATCATTTCCCTGCAAATACTGATTTCTTTCAGTTCCTCCCTTTCATCAGACCGTATGTTCTCCAACATCTCTGGGAGGTTATTTGTGTCCTCCTTTGTGAAGACAGAACCAAAATATGCATTTAATTGGTCTGACATTTCTTTGTTCCCCATTATAACTTCCCCCGTTTCTGACTGCAAGAGACCTACACTTGATTTCTCTAATCTTTTTCTCTTCACATATCTATAAAAACTCTTAGTCAGTTTTTATGTTCCCTGTAAGCTTACTTTCATATTCTATTGTCCCCTTCTTAATTAATCCCTTTGTCCTCCTTTGTTGAATCCTAAACTGCTCCCAATCCTCAGGGTTACCGCTTTTTCTGGCCAATGTATATGCCCTCTCCTTGGATCTTATGCTATCTCTAATTTCCCTTGTTAACCATGGTTGAGTCACCCTTTTTGTTTTATTCTTATGCCACACTGGGATGAACAAATTCTGTAGTTCATCCATGCAGTCTTTGAATGTTTGCCATTGCCTATCCACCGTCAACCCTTTGAGTGACATTCCCCAATCAATCCTACCCAATTCGCGCCTCATACCATCGTAGTTTCCTTTATTTAAATTCAGGACCCTAGTCTCTGATTCAACTACTTCACTCTCCATCCTAATGAAGAATTCTATCATATTATGATCACTCTGACCCAAGGGGCCTCGTACTACAAGATTGCTAATTAATCCTTTCTCGTTACATAATACCCAGTTTAAGATGGCCTGATCTCTGGTTGGTTCCTCGACATATTGTTCCAGAAAACCATCCCGTAAACATTCTAGGAATTCCTCCTCCACAGTATTTTTACTAATTTGGTTAGCCCAATCTATATGTAAATTAAAGTCACCCATGATGACTCCTGTGCCCTTACTGCATGCTTCTCTAATTTCCCTTTTAATGCCATCCCCAACCTCCGTATTACTGTTTGGAGGTCTATATACCACTCCCACTAACGTTTTCTGCCCCTTGTTATTTCTCAGTTCTACCCATACAGATTCCGCATCATCAGAGTTACTATCCTTCCTTTCATTTGTGTTAATCCCCTCTTTAACCAGCAATGCTACCCCACCTCCCTTTTTTTGCCTATCTTTCCTAATATTGAATACCACTGGATGTTGAGTTCTCAGCCTTGGCCACCCTGGAGCCATGTTTCTGTAATCCCAATCAAATCGTATTCATTTACCTCTATTTGCGCAGCTAATTCGTCCACCTTGTTCCGAATGCTCCTTGCATTAAGACACAAAGCCTTCAGGCTTGTTTTTTTAACGCTCTCCGACATATATGAATTATTATTTACTGTGACCATGTTTGATTTAAACCGTTGAGTTCTTTGCCTTCTACTTTTGTTTTTCTCCTTCCTGTCTTTTGCTTTTATCCTTGTTTCCCTTTCCTCTGTCTCCCTACTCAGGTTCCCAACCCCCTGCCACTTTAGTTTAAACCCTCCCCAACAGCACTAGCAAACACTCCCCCTAGGACATCGGTCCCGGCCCTGCCCAGGTGCAGACCATCCGGTTTGTACTGGTCCCACCTCCCCCAGAACCGGTTCCAATGTCCAAGGAATTTGAATCCCTCCCCCTTGCACCATTCCTCTAGCCACGTATTCATTTGAAATATCCTCCTATTTCTACTCTGACTAGCACGTGGCACTGGTAGCAATCCTGAGATTACTACCTTTTGAGGTCCTATTTTTTAATTTACCTCCTAACTCCCTATATTCTGCTTTTAGGACCTCATCCCATTTTTTACCTATATCGTTGATGCCTATGTGCACCACGACAACTGGCTGTTCGCCTTCCCCCTCCAGAATGTTCTGCAGCCGCTCTGAGACGTCCTTGACCCTTGCACCAGGGAGGCAACACACCATCCTGGAGTCTCGTTTGTGGCCGCAGAAACGCCTATCTATTCCCCTTACAATTGAATCCCCTATCACTATAGCTCTTCCACACTTTTTCCTCCCAGCCTGTGCAGCAGAGCCAGCCATGGTGCCAGGAAGTTGGCTGCTGCTGCCTTCCCCTGATAAGTCATCCCCCCCAACAGCATCCAAAGTGGTATATCTGTTTGAGAGGGGTATGGCCACAGGGGACCCCTGCACTACCTGCCTGCACCTCTTACTCTGCCTGGTGGTCACCCATTCACTTCCTGCCTGTACACCCTTTACCTGCGGTGTGACCAACTCTCTAAACGTGCTATCCACGACGTTCTCAGCGTCACGAACGCTCCAGTATGCATTCATCCGCAGCTCCAGCGCCGCAATGTGGTCCATCAGTAGCTGCAGCTGGATACACTTCCCACACACATGGTCGTCAGGGACACAGGAAGCGTCCCTGATTTCCCACATATAGCAGGAGGAGCATATCACAGGGCGGAGCTCTCCTGCCATGACTTACCCTTTAATTAATTAATTAATTAAAATCAAATTACATGAATCCCACCAATTTCACTTCAATTAAATGATATACTCAAGGGCCCTTGCTTAACAGCAGTCCCCACTACACCACAGAGACTCTAGAAACTATAAACCACAGAATTTAAGTACGAGTGGTGAGGACTGTACTTCAGATGGAATTGGATAAACACTTGAAGAAAAATATTAAAGGATATGGAGAAAGACCAGGCAAATAGGATTAAAGTAAACATGTCCAATGTGGAGCCAGCACGACCACAAGTGCAATGGGCCAAATGGCATCTGTGCTGAAGTTACAGAACAGAAAAAAGTCTGCAGTGAGAAAAGCTCACTCGGCCCATCAAGCCAATATGTGATTTTCTATCGTGGATTTCTGCCCACCACATGTTTTCCTCGAATGAACGCTAATGTTCCTTCCCCTATATCCCCTGAAAAAACATCAAACCGTGCTGTTAATATATCCATAACCCTCAATCCCCTTTTTATACAGATAGCAATCTTGCTCCCATTTAAATAAGTCAATTTACCCCAGATCTCTGGAAATCTGTTCTACACGTCCACTATCCTGTGTGAAAGGGTTTTTTTTTCTAATCGCTAACTTTGCACAAGGCTTGTTTACTGCCCAAGTCAAATAGCTGCTTATTTCAACCTGAAGCTATGCCTTTCATTATTTAAAAAATGTGCATCATGTCTCCCCTCAGTCTTTTGTCCAGGGAAATTAAATTTAGTTTTTAGCCTTTCTTCATCGCCAAGATCTGGAATCATCTTGACCTTCTCTAAAGCTTTTCCAATGCATCTGTATAATTGCTGAGGTAGGGTGACTAAAACTGCATGCATTTAGCCTCGCCATTGATTTGTGCAATGCCAATGTAACTTATTCTGATTTTAATACAATGCCCTCTAGATAATCCCCGCACCCAAATAGGTTTATTGATAATTGTATCACACTGCACAGTATGTCACTGCTCAGTAATCACTCCCAAATCTTTATGGCTTCTGCCAGTGGTGTTTTTATTTTAGTTCCCTTTTTTTTAAAGTTTGTTTTGTTTAGAAACAAATTTGAGTGGGTCATTCCTCACTGGAATTTTATTGATGTCTCTCTTTTAAGGTGAGGCACCTGTCAAATCCGATGGGGCCGGGCTTTTCCCGATCCCTGTCCTACCGGCCTAACTTAAAATAGAACATTTTCTGTTCCATTTTCGTAAATGCACTACCCAACATTTATCCATGTAAAAAAAAAAACGGTTGCTGTATCATAGCTCATAGAATTATAGAATGATACAGCACAGGAGGCCATTTAATCCATCGTGCCTATGCCGGCTCTTTGGCAGAGCTTATCCAGGTAGTCTAACCCCCCTGCTCTCTCCCCATAGCCCTGTGTTTTTTTTTCCCTTCAAGTATTTATCCAATTCCCTTTTTTACTGAATCTGCCTCCACCACCCTTTCAGGCAGTGCATTCCGTATCTCACCATCTCGCTGCATAAAAAAATGCTTCCTCATGCCGCTTCTGGTTCTTTTGCCAATCACCTTAATTCTGTGTCCTCTGGTTACCAACCCTTCTGCCACTGGAAACAGTTTCTCATTATTTACTCTATCAAAACCGTTCATGATTTTGATGTTATCACATTATCAAATTTCCTCTTAACCTTCTCTACTCCAAGGAGAACAACCCTAGCTTCTCCAGTCCCTTCACATAACTGAAGTTCCTCATCCCCGAGACCATTCTAGTAAATTTCTTCTGTACCCTCTCCAAGGCCTTGACAGGACTTCCTAAAATGTGGTGCCCAGAATTGAATACAATACTCCAGCTGAGGCCTAACCAGTGATTTATAAAGGTTTAGCATAACTTTCTTGCTTTTGTACTCTATGCCTCGATTAATAAAGTTAAGGATCCCATATGCTTTTTTAACTGCCTCAACTTGTCCTGCCACCTTCAAAGATCTGTGTACATACACCCCCAGGTGTCTCTGTTCCTGCACCCCATTTAAAATTGTACCATTTAGTTTATATTGCTTCTCCTCATTCTTCCTACCAAAATGTATCACTTCTCACTTCTCTGCCTTAAATTTGATCTGCCCATTTCACCAGTCTGTCTATGTCCTCCTGAAGTCTGTTACTATCCTCCTCATTTGTTTACTACACTTGAGTTTTGTGTCATCTGCAAACTTTGAAATTGTGTCCTGTATACCCAAGTCAGGTCATTAATATATATCAAAAAGAGCAGTGGTCCTAATACCGAACCCTGGGGAATACCACTATATTTCTCTCCAATCTGAAAAACAACTGTTCACCACTACTGTCTGCTTTCTGTCCCATAGTCAATTTTGTATCTACGTTGCCACTGTCCCTTTAATCCCATGGGCTTTAATTTTGCTAACAAGTCTTTTAAGTGGTACTTTGTCAAATACCTTTGATTGTCCATTTCCATGGTATGAGGCGCGAGTTGGGTAGGATGGATTGGGGAGCGTTACTTAAAGGGTTGACGGTGGATAGGCAATGGCAAACATTTAAAGATCGCATGGATGAACTACAGAATTTGTTCATCCCTGTTTGGCATAAAAATAAAACAAAAAAGGTGACTCAACCGTGGCTAACAAGGGAAATTAGGGATAGCATAAGGTCCAAGGAGAGGACATATAAATTGGCCAGAAAAAACAGTAAACCTGAGGATTGGGAGCAGTTTAGGATTCAGCAAAGGAGGACAAAGGGATTAATTAAGAGGGGGGAAATAGAATATGAGAGTAAGCTTTCAGGGAACATAAAAACTGACTGTAAAAGCATCTATAGATATGTGAAGAGAAAAAGATTGGTGAAGTCAAGCGTAGGTCCCTTGCAGTCAGAATCAGGGGAATTTATAATGGGGATCAAAGAAATGGCAGACCAATTAAATACATACTTTGGTTCTGTCTTCACAAAGGAGGACACAAATAACCTCCCAGAGATGTCGGGGAACATAGGGTCTAATGAGAGGGAGGAATTGAATGAAATCAGTATTTGTAGGGAAATGGTGTTAGGGAAATTGACGGGATTGAAGGCCGATAAATCCCCAGGGCCTGATAATCTACATCCTAGGGTACTTAAGGAAGTGGCCCTAGAAATAGTAGATGCATTGCTGGTCATCTTCCAAAATTCTATAGACTCTGGAACAGTTCCCATGGATTGGAGGGTAGCTAATGTAACCCCACTATTTAAAAAAGGTGGGAGAGAGAAAATGGGGAATTATAGACCGGTAAGCCTGACATCGGTAGTGGGGAAAATGCTAGAGTCCATTATAAAAGATGTAATAGCAGAGCACTTGGAAAACAGTGACAGGATCGGACAAAGTCAATATGGATTTACAAAAGGTAAATCATGCTTGACTAATCTACTGGAATTTTTTGAGGATGTAACTGGTAGAATAGATAAGGGAGAACCAGTGGATGTGGTGTATTTGGACTTTCAGAAGGCTTTCGATAAGGTCCCGCATAAGAGATTGGCGTGCAAAGTTAAAGCACATGGGATTGAGGGTAAGGTACTGACTTGGATAGAGAACTGGTTGGCAGACAGGAAGCAAAGAGTTGGAATAAACGGGTCTTTTTCCGAGTGGCAGGCAGTGACTAGTGGGGTACCGCAGGGATCGGTGCTAGGACCCCAGTTATTCACTATATACATTTATGATCTAGATGAGGGAACTAGATGTAATATCTCCAAGTTTGCAGACGACACAAAGCAGGGTGGGCGTGTGTGCTGTGAGGAGGATGCAGAGAAACTCCAGTATGATTTGGACAGGTTGGGTGATTGGGCAGATGCATGGCAGATGCAGTATAATGTGGATAAATGCGAGGTTATCCACTTTGGTGTCAAAAACAGGAAGACAGATTATTATCTGAACGGCAATAGATTGGGAGAAGGGGAAGTGCAACGAGACCTGGGTGTCCTTGTGCACCAGTCGCTGAAGGTAAGCATGCAGGTGCAGCAGGCGGTTAAGAAGGCAAATGGTATGTTGGCCTTCATAGCGAGAGGATTTGAGTACAGGAGCAAGGATGTCTTGCTGCAGTTGTACAGGGCCTTGGTGAGACCACACCTTGAGTATTGTGTGCAGTTTTGGTCGCCTTATCTGAGGAAGGATGTTCTTGCCATGGAGGGAGTGCAGCGAAGATTCACCAGACTGATACCTGGGATGGCAGGAATGACGTATGAAGAGAGATTGGGTCGATTAGGCTTATATTCGCTAGAGTTTAGAAGAATGAGAGGGGATCTCATTGAAACTTATAAAATTCTAACAGGACTAGACAGACTAGATGCAGGAAGGATGTTCCCGATGGCGGGGGAGTCCAGAACCAGAGGTCACAGTCTAAGGATAAGGGGTAAGCCATTTAGGACTGAGATGAGGAGGAATTTCTTCACCCAGAGAGTGGTGAACCTGTGGAATTCTCTACCACAGAAGGCAGTTGAGGCCAAGTCATTAAATATATTCAAGAAGGAGTTAGATATATTTCTTAAGGCTAAAGGGACCAAGGGATATGGGGAGAAAGCAGGGACAGGGTACTGAATTTGGATGATCAGCCATGATCTCATTAAATGGCAGAACAGGCTCGAGCGGCCGAATGGCCTACTCCTATCTTCTATGTTTCTATCACCTGCACTACCCTAACCCTCATCAACCCTCTCCATTACTTCATCAAAGAACTCAATCAAGGTGGTCAATCACGATTTGCCTTTAACAAATCCATGCTGACTTTCATTTATTAGCCCATACTTTTCCAAATACCAATTAATTTTGTCCTGGATTATTGTCTCTAAAAGTTTCCCCACCAGCAACTGGCCAGTAGTTTCCGGGTTTATCCATCTCCCTTTTTTAAACAGGGGTGTAGCATTTGTAATCCTTCAGTCCTTTGGCACGACCCCTATATCTAAGGAGGATTGGAAGATTGTGGCCAGAGACTCCGCAATTTCCACCCTTACTTCCCTCAATAACCTAGGATGCATCTCATCCGGACCATGTGCTTTTTCTACTTTGAGGACTGCCAACCTTTGAAGTACCTCTTTATTTTTATCCTGTCCAATATTGCTAGTTACCTCCTCCTTTACTGCTACATTGGCAGCATCCACTTCTCTAGTGAAGACAGATGCAAAGTACTTATTTAGTACCTCGGCCATGCCCTCTGCCTCCACAAGATCTCCTTTTTGGTCCCTAATTGGCCCCACCCTTCCTTTGACTACCCTGTTACTATTTATATGTTTATAAAAAGAGTTTTGGGTTCCATTTTATGTTAGCTGCTAATCTATTCTCATACTCTCTCTGCCCCTCTTATTCCCTTTTTTAGATCTCATCTGTCCTTTCTGTATTCAAATTGATTCTCTACTGTATTATAAACCTTACATTTTTCTGTCTCATTTTAATCTCTATATTTTTAGACATCCAGGGAGCTCTAACTTTGGATGCCCTTTTGCCCTTGTGGGAATATGTCTATTCTGTACTCAAATCATGTCCTCTTTGAATGCCTCCCATTGTTCAATTACTGTTTTGCCTACCAATTTTTGATTTCAATCCACTTGGGCCAGATCACTTTTCAACTCACTGAAGTTAGCCCTCCTCTAGTTCAGTATTTTTACATTTGATTGTTCCTTGTCCTTTTCCATAACTATTCTAAACCTGATATTATGATCACTTCCCCAAATGCCTCCCTGCTGAAACATGCTCCACTTATTTTCCCAGAACTAGGTCCAGAACTGCTTCCTTCCTCGTTGAGCTGGAAGTACACTGATCAAGAAAGTTCCTTTGTACACATTTCAGAAATTCCTCCTCCCTTTGCCCTTAACGCTGTTACTATCCCAATCTATATTAGGATAATTGAGGTCTCCCATAATTACTACTCTAGTTCTTGCATCTTTCTGCAGATTTGTTCCTCGAACTCCTTCCCACTATTTGGTGGCCTATAGTATACACCCAGTAGCACAATAGCTCCTCTATTGTTCCTTAATTCTAACCAAATAGATTCTGTCTTTGACCCCTCAACTACATCATCCCATAGTTTCTTTGATCAATACTGCCAAGCCCCAACTTTTTTTCCTTCCCTATCTTTCCTGAATACCTTGTAGCCAAGAATATTAAGTTCCCCATCTTCCCCTTTGAGCTAGATCTCTGTTATTGTCACAATATCACAGTCCCATGTGGCAACTTGTGCCTGCGGCTCACCAACCTTATTTAGTACGCTATGTACATTTACGTCCATCTCATTCAAAAACAGGAGTTCAAGAACAGATCCCTATGGTTTATTTCCCCCAGCCAGAGCATTTTTCTATTGATCATCACACTGTCTTCTGTTGATAAGCTAATTTTAGATCTATAAAGTGGCAAATATTTATTTTATTGGTGCAGAATAACCCGTTACAGCAGTATACATTAAATACATCAATAGATTTATTTTTATTAGTTATTTTTATCATTGTTTGTACCACTGTTATCTCAGTTCTGTTCAGATAGGAAAGGGTTAACTGGAGCAAGAGGCCTGATTCTTCATAAACTTTGCAAGCTGATGTCGGATTTATTATGGTCTCACTACATTTGAGAAGTTTGAGTTCAGTACCCTTTTGTTGATTGCATTGCCATGGCAATGTACATTCTTTCCCCAGCCTTTTTGCACTCCTCCCCTCCAGGTCAGAAGGTAAGATATGCAATGGGTCCGTCCACCACAGGCTAGCAAAGCTGTCTAAAAATGGCCAGGAGTGAGAGTAGAAAACATTTCTGTGCCAGTTTAATAGTTAGAAACAGCAGATTTATTTTCTTATCTTGGTCTAGCTCTGATAACTATATCAGTATATTAGCAGTCCAGAGAGCAACATAGCTGCTAAATTACCATCGATGTAGCTTTAATACAAATAAGCAAATTAAAGCAGTAAGATTTTGTACCAAACTGGAATATATGCTCAAGTGGTTTGTAAAATATGTGCTTTGGAAGTCATTTTAAATGTCAAAAACAGATGCTCCTATGAGTTCGAAATGTTTTCTAAACTTACATTGTATATCCTGGAGATCACATGCAAACCAAAAGGACTGTATGTTCATTGATATGCGACCAGCTAGTGAAAGGGGACTCAGGAAAGCTGAAAATTGAATATGGTGATTGTACAAGACTGTGGAATCAGAGGTAGTGGGTGTGGAAAGCTACAGCCAGGATCTTGATCAAGATGTGTGCCTTATTTTACAGTTTGTTCTTCCGAGAAAAAAATTAATCCTGGTAACAGTAATTGAGCTGGAAATGCTGTACAACTGAGAGATTTTAGTTGAACAGTTTAGATTTTAACATTTGAAAAATCAGTAAGCTAGAAGTTACAGGAGAATATGCAACTAAAACATTATTTCAATGAGGTGTCACAGCTAGTATAAATACGTAGCTCTACAACTGATTAGAACTTTGCAAAACTACAAATGATAGTTATGGATCCGTCTAAGTGTGTGTGTGTGAGATGGGCCAGGATTAGGATGGGGGAAAAGGAACAGTTTTGCCAAAATTATTGTTGTTGTTTCGTATGATGGGAAAAACTTATAATGGAACATCATGGGGGAGCACAGCCAGAACACTTCGCACCGCAACAGTGGCCCTAGTCTACTCTGCTGCAGAATACTGCTCTGCCTCATGGTCCTGCAGCCGCCACACACAGATCGTGCACGTGCAGCTAAACGCCGCCATGAGGACGGTGTCGGGGACGCTCAAGTCCACTCCAACTGAATGGCTCTCGGTGTTGTCCCACATTGTCCCGCCTGCCATTCACTGCGACGCCACTGTGCTCTGTGAGATGGAAAAAAATCATGAGCAACGGAGACCTGGAAAACCCACCACGAAAGCGCTTAAAATCGCGCTGGCCATTCTGGGAAACCGCAGCCAATATTAACCCAGCTGGTATCGACCCACTATCCAGATTGACGGAATCGTGGGACGCATGCAACATAAAGAACCAACACCTCATAACTGACCCAAGAGCAGAAGTCCCTGGCTTCGACCCCCCTCGAAGACAGTGGACAGCGCTCAACCGAATCCACACAGGGAATGGACGAATCAGCCGCCTGCTCCACAAGTGGAAGATGAGGGATGGACCCAAAGTGCGACAGTGGCCATGAGTCCCAGACCATGGAACACATCATATCAACCGGCCCACTAAGATCTATTACGGGAGGCACCTCATTTCTCCACTCGACGTCTCAGGAAGCCATCGAATGGATAGCCAAACTAGACATCCCATTATTGTTGTAGTAAGTCATTATAGATTCATCTTAAGTTTAAATTTCTACATATTAACTAAAGTTAAAATATGTGGTCCCCACTTAATTCCAGCATACCATATGTTTTCAGTCCTATAGAGTGTAGATTTAGATCCCAGAGGGTCTACAAGATTATCAGATTGCTAAATGTGTCATCAGGTTCCTGTATTTGGTGACTTACTAGAATTTTATTTTTGTTGCTGTATAATTAAAAACATTTCCGCAATGATGGCGCTGTTCTCCTTTGAGTAGTTGACACTATCTTACAGAGATTGCGTCATTGTGACTGGCCAGGGAGGTGCCTTGGAATTGTGTCAATGTTTGTAGTCTACACACACAAACAAGTTTGCAAACTATTGCTGTTCACTCAGTAGGACAGGGAAAGCCAAGCATAATAAAAGCTGCAGTTGTGAACATAGAGGCCTGACCTGATTCTGTAAGACTAGAATGGGGTTGTTTACAAATAAGGCTGCAAATATGTGATACTTAGCTGTAATGGATGTAAAGCCAATGCTGTATAATGCAATACTTGAAAAGAAAAAAATTGCAGGGCCATGGGGAAAGAGCAGGGGAGTGGGATGAATTGGATTGCTCTTTGAAAGAGGCTCGATGGGCTGAATGGCCTCCTTCTGTCCTGTATGAGTCTATGATTTAGGCCCAACTTAAAAAGTCCCAGATAAAAACAGAAAAAGCTGAAATACTCAGGTCAGGCAGCATCTGTGTAGAGAGAAACAGAGTTAACGTTTCAGGTTTCGTCAGATCTGAAATGTTAACTCTGTTTCTCTCTCTACAGATGCTGCCTGACCTGCTGAGTATTTCCAGCATTTTCTGTTTTTATTTCTGATTTCCAGCATCCGCATATTTTGCTTTTGTAAAAAGTCCCAGTACTGCTTAAGTTGAGAGTTTTCTCCAAAATCATATTTAATTGTAATTGGTCACCCAGCTAAAAATTTAAATGATCTCTAACAACTTGTTAAAATATTAATGCTGCTAAGTCATTATAGTCCATATATTGAGGAGCCAAATTAACTGGGAAATCCCTTTCAGATATCTTTTTTGCAGGAGCCACATGATCTGGGTGGGCATGTGTGCTGCGAGGAGGATGCCGAGAAACTCCAGGATGATTTGGACAGGTTGGGTGAGTGGGCAGAAGCGTGGCAGGTGCAATATAACGTGGATAAAAGCGAGGTTATCCACTTTGGTGTCAAAAACAGAAAGGCAGACTATTATCTGAATGGCAATAGATTGGGAGAAGGGGAAGTGCAACGAGACCTGGGTGTCCTTGTGCACCAGTCGCTGAAGGTAAGCATGCAGGTGCAGCAGGCGGTGAAGAAGGCAAATGGTATGTTGGCCTTCATAGCGAAAGGGTTTGAGTATAGGAACAGGGATGTCCTGCTGCAGTTGTACAGGGCCTTGGTGAGACCACACCTTGAGTACTGTGTGCAGTTTTGGTCGCCTTATCTGAGGAAGGATGTTCTTGCCATGGAAGGAGTTCAGCGAAGATTCACAAGTCTGATACCTGGGATGGCAGGAATGACATATGAGGAGAGATTGGGTCGATTGGGCTTATACTTGCTGGAGTATAGAAGAATGAGAGGGGATCTCATCGAAACATATAAAATTCTGACAGGTCTGGACAAACTAGATGCAGGAAGAATGTTCCCGATGGTCGGAGAGTCCAGAAGCAGGGGTCATAATCTAAGGATAAGGGGTAAGCCATTTAGGACAGAAATGAGGAAGAATGTCTTCACCCAGAGAGTGGTGAACCTGTGGAATTCTCTACCACAGAAGGTAGTTGAGGCCAAGTCATTAAATATATTCAAGAATGAGTTAGATATATTTCTTAAAGCTAAAGGTATCAAGGGATATGGGGAGAAGGCAGGTACAGGGTACTGAGTTTGGATGATCAGCCATGATCTCATCGAATGGTGGAGCAGGCTCGAGGGGCCGAATGGCCTACTCCTGCTCCTATCTTCTATGTTTTCTATGATCCTGCTTTCTTGCAGACAAGCCATATTGCAATCTGCTACATTATGTAAAATGCCTTTACTCACAACATGTCAACCATGGTGGGATTTCTGCCTGATAGGTAAGAATTCTATTTTTATTTTGATGAATTCGGAGTTTCTTTGGATCTTGCTTTATGCTCTGTCCACCAAACTGATTCAGCAACTTTGCATAAAGGAAGGAAATCGTTTTCTGCTGACAGTCCTGACGGATCTCATCAGTACTTTATCCTCAACCACAGTGCTGCCTTGTGTTAATTTTGTGAATGTTTTTTGGAATGATTAAAATGGCAACTGCAACCTCTGAGTGAGAGGCGTCCTGGCTGGCAGCCGCAAGAAGCAGCATCATAATTTGGGGGACATAGATCAGTTTGCCTTCCTCCCACGTCCATTTTTCTAATAATGAAAAACGAAAGTATCAGAGGACTCTGCAGTGGGTTTGTCTGGGAGATTCCCCTGGGTAACCCCCGCTGTATCAGTGCTGATCTTGATGAAGGTCCACACTCAGAAGGTAAGAAAGCTCGAGGAAAGCACCTAACACACCAGACTATACGGCAATTGTTAACAGCTTTCAGTGCAGAGCCAGCTTGACACTGTGGTCTTGGCATCAGGACAGGCATCAGGTGCAGCATTCTGGAGTAAAAGCAGCAGCTCCCATCCCCTAGGAATCATGCCAGATGGGTCCCTGACACACCCCTCCTCTTATTTATGGGCACTGCATTACACTGTGCTCGACTCTCTGATTTATGCAGGTAATATGCAAAGTTAAATAAACATGCATTTCTATTGTGCTTTATTTCATCAAAACATCTGAAATGCAGTGACAGTGTTACGCAAGAAAATTAGTAACTGTATAGTATTCTCCGTATCATGGGTTAAAGTGCCTATTGTACACTCTGAGGATCATCCTCACAGCATGTCAGGAACTTGCTATCTGCGAAATGACATCTGCAAAGCCTTGCCACTGCATGGCACAACTATCCTGTGTTTAATGCTCAGTAGGTTAGATATATCCATTTTACCTGGCGAAAGCAGAATATTTTAAAAGTCAAATTAAAAAGAAGTCTGCATTATATTGAATATGTCTTGAGTTTTCAGTTGGTTTTATTTGTATTACATTTTTTATGAATAATTCAAAATGTAGTTTTTAAGGATGGAACTTTAGAAGTGTTATTTTATTCACTTTGATTTAATTTCCAGTCATCTTCTAGTGTATGCTCTTTAAAGAATTATAAGATTTAAAAACATTAACTTATCAAACATTAACATGAATCCAATATTTTATGATTTGCTATGTTTGTCCCTGTGTTGGATGCTGATCAGACATAACTTCTGCAGCAGCAAGAAAAACGAATTTATACACGGCAAGAAGAAAGAAATCAGTTGACTGAACTATGGTAGCTCACCAAATATCTTTCCAAGAACACCAAGTGAAAACTGAATCTGCAATAATTCAAACTTTAGTGACTAGCACATACTGGCTGGGACTTTCCCATTCTGTGTTCACTGGCCTGTGGTGTTCCTCCCATTCATTACAAATGGGTTGATAATCGCAGCCTGGCCAGTGCAGAAGTGGAAAAACCTGGTCATTTTGTCAGTCCTTTAGAATATAATGTGGAACGGGAAAAAAAAAACTTTGGCACATCAAGCAAATGCCTACCGCAGACCATGATGTACAATCATAAGACTCTACGCAACTCATTTAAATCTCCTGAGGAAAGGTTTTGCAAAATTTCTATCTGCCCCCAGAGGTAAAGCAGCAAAATTGCAGAATGCCTATCTAGTCTTACAATCCTGCATTTTACAAGCTGCCTTGGTTGACATGACATTGAATGGTCTCACCCATTCAGGAACCATCATATCCAAACAGCATTGATTATCTCGAGTTGTACTTATTCTTATCCGTAGAGCTCTTGTCCTGTTCTAATCAGCTATTTATCTCTCTTTTTAGTTGCTTTAATTTACACAGTAGTGACTACTTTATCTGTGTTTTCAAACCTTTCTGTGTGGAAGATTCCCTGTAAATATTAGCACACACTCAGGAACTCTTGTCCTAACTTCTGACAGGAAGGTTTATATTGGTATACAACAGCAGAAATAAGGTGCTAGTAAATCCACAAAAATACAGAAATCTGGTGGCCTCCTGGTTCCACAGGGATCCTATCTCCGATCAGGTTTGAAAACCTATGGTCTATTCCACATGCACAATTCTCTGGTTTAAAAGAAAGTAAAGTAAATTTACATTCTTGCTTGAACTTTTTAGTTTTATGCTCTGTGTTCATAATGCAAGTTAAATCATTTGTATTCTTGCAGCATTTTAAAACCTTTATTTTGCCAGCTCTTAGTCCACATTTCTCCAGTGACAAGTTCAGTTTTGCAATTGTTTTAATCTGCACCTTAATCTTAAAACTGCCAGCCTGAGAAATTTTAAGTATGCTGGGCCTGTTCTTACTTTTTAAAAAGTGTTTTTACTTGCATTGTGGCACTGAAACAACAAACTAAAATTGTAACAAATGTTAGAAGTAGCTTTGTTAACTCCACATCACAAAAATAAGGTTCCAGGTTTGATTCCCAATTTGTGCTGAGTTACCTGATCTTGGCTTGGGTGGCACATTACTGGGTCAGGAGGAGGAAATCAACCAGGGTTCCCACTACTTATAACTATCCAGCAACAAGCGGGTTTGTGTGGATTTCAGGTGAAGACAGAATCGGTGCCCTGCACTTGAAGTAGGCTGCCGGAAACCACTTTTTAAAAATTCATTCATGGGATGTTGGCATCACTAGCAAGGCCAGCATTTATTGCCCATCCCTAATTGCCCTTGAGAAGGTGTTTGTAACCCGCCTTCTTGAACCGCTGCAGTCTGTGTAGTGAAAGTACTCCCACAGTGCTTTTAGGGAGGGAATTCCAGGATTTTGACCCAGCGACGATGAAGGAACGGCGATATAGTTCCAAGTCAGGATAGTGTGAGACTTGGAGATGATAGTGTTTCCATTGCAGCTGCTGCCCTTGTCCTTCTAGGTGGTAGAGGTCGTGGGTTTGGGAGGTGGTGTCGAAGAAGCCTTGGCGAGTTTCTGCAGTGCATCTTGTAGATGGTGGACACTGCAGCCACGGTACGCCGGTAGTGGAGGGAGTGGTGGTGTTTCAGGGCTCAGTACCCCAGCAAGTCGTCAATGTCTTCAGGAGGTTTGTTATTAAATACTGGGACTGATCATGTGGAATGGACAAGTTCTCAAATCGTACTCATTATTTTAAGCTCTGTTGTGTAAACTTTCTACAACTACTGTAACTTGTTAAAGCTATGCTTATTCTAACAATACTCTGTCAGTGGTTACAATAGATTTTTTGGGATAAATCATATTTATTAAGGGTCTTGTGCAGTAGCCATATATGTAAAAATCAAGTATAATAGAGGCTGCAGAAGGTTTAATTTGGCAAAAGATGTATTTTATTACAGGAACTTCAAATACAGTTCTATTATAAATGTGTTAACACTTCTCACCTGCAGTATTCTCCCCAACAAGAGAGATGTGTGGCTGTATCGAGATCAGAGAAAAGAAAATAGAATGAAGAAAGGGGATGTAAAAGAAAATGTGTTTTTCTAATTTTCAGACCTTTTCTCCCATTGAGTCCTAAATGCACTGATTTAGTACAGTTCCACAGACCTCATACAAGTGACAGTTCATCGTGTGTGAGGCTAGACTGAGCATCGGCAAGTTTGTTAAATCATGGGAGAGGACTTCACACTCATGCCTGATTCTTTCTTCACTAGATGCTATATACATGTGCTTTTTAGCAAGAATCAGTGAATAATGAGTTAGAGTGGGATCCCTTGCTAATTTTCCCCTCCCTAACCCAGAGCCACCAAAGCAAATCATAGCACCCCTAATGCCAGCTCAGATAGGATCAACTAACTGAGCACAGGCTGGGAATGGAACCTGAATCTTTATAGTTTGTGTGGCTCGATACCACACCAGGCAGTCTATTTATCCACTGAACCATTAAAGGATCCATCAGATTCAATCAGCACCGAGCAGCTCTCTTCACTTCTCACGTGGATATCTAAATGGCAAACCCTGCATCCGCAGTGGGTAAAGTCATTCGGTTTGGATTATTGCTAATTATGTTTATTGAATTCTTCAGGGGCACAATGGTTCTGTAATCATTGACCAGACAAAGAAATAAATCCTGATGCAACCAGCATGAGTAAGGTACCTTATTCAAAAGTAACTGATTCCCACAGAAGATGTAACCATGTGTGGGAGGTCAGGGTTCTGCTACCTTCCTTGCAACTGCAGTGGATGACAGAGAACATATTAATTGTGCCAGTTTACCGTTTGGAGGTAGTGATATAGATTGTGCTGGGTGATGTGAGTTTTGATAACTATTAGAAGGACAATTAAATATTGCCCTTGTGGAGAAGTTTGCTTATCTGGTAAATGCTCTTCTGCCAGGCCATAAACTTGTTTGGTGGATATTCCAGGAAATTCCTTAATCTGTCAGATTAGGAGAGAGTAGATGGATCCTGGGAATTGTCAAAGAAAGACAAACATGCCTTCATATTGGTATAATGTTTACGGTTAGATCACAATCCCCTAGTTGCTGGACAGCATAATAGTCGTGACTGATCTTTGGAAGACAGAACCCTTTCCCTTTACTTTGACAGCTGTCGGCATTTCAGATGTAGTTGCAGCCTTT
The DNA here is from genome assembly GCA_030390025.1 of Squalus acanthias. Lineage (NCBI taxonomy): Eukaryota > Metazoa > Chordata > Chondrichthyes > Squaliformes > Squalidae > Squalus > Squalus acanthias. The sequence goes on from CM059435.1 coordinate 111,852,986, forward strand.
TGCCTGTGGAGAGGTACCTGCAGTTGTGCCTGCCCATGTCCTGAAGCTATTGGGCCGGAACCTGCTAGCATCCAGAATGAGTAGAGAAACAGATCTAACTTTAAGAAAAGGTGGCAAAGTGGATTAAAAAAACTCACAAGAATGTGGAGTTCCTACTAACTTAACTTCAGCTGCATTACTATGGGAAAGAACCAAATCGAGGTAAGGCACTTCCCCACTGCTGAGAAGGAGTGAAAGAAAATTGGCTGAAGCATTTGTTGGACTTTACACGAGCTCACAGATCTAGTGTGGAATGTGTTTTACAGCATCTTTTCCTTTTTGGTTTGCCTCAGGGTCAAACTGCTTTTTATAATATTTACACTCTCCTGTTAACTCCATTGGTAAAGGTAGCTAAATATTGAGAAGACCGACGCCATTGTCTTCGGTCCCCACCACAAACTCCGTTCCCTGGCCACCGACTCCATCCCTTCCCCTAGCATCTGTCTGAGGCTGAACCACACTGTTCGCAACCTTGGTGTCATATTTCACCCGGAAATGAGCTTCCGACCACATATCCGCACCATTGATAAGACCGCCTATTTCCACCTCCGTAACATCACCCAACTCCGCCCCTGCCTCAGCTCATCTGCTGCTAAAACCCTCATCCATGCCTTTGTTACTTCTAGACTTGACTATTCCAACGCACTCCTGGCTGGCCTCCCACATTCTACCCTACGTAAACTTGAGATCCAAAACTCTGCTGCCCGTGTCCTAACTCGCACCAAGTCTCGTTCACCTATCACCCCTGTGCTCGCTGACCTACATTGGCTAAAGGTTAAGCAACGCCTCGATTTAAAAATTCTTATCAATATTTTCAAATTCCTCCATGGCCTCGCCTCTCTGTAATCTCCTGCAGCCCCACTACACCCCCCCCCCCCCCCCCCCCCCCCGAGATATCTGCGCTCCTCTAAGTATGGCCTCTTGAGCATCCCTGATTTTAATCACTCCACCATTGGCGGTTGTGCCTTCAGCTGCCAAGGTCCTAAGCTCTGGAATTCCCTCCCTAAACCTCTCCGCCTCGCTACCTCTCTTATCTCCTTTAAGACGCTCTTTAAAACCTACCTCTTCTGCCCCAATTTCTCCTTATGTGGCTCAGTGTCATAGTTTCTTTTATAACGCTCCTGTGAAGCGCCTTGAGACGTTTTACTACGTTAAAGGCGGTATAGAAACACAAGTTGTTGTTGCTTATAACTGAGTCATACACATCATAGAATCATAGAAATTTACGACACAGGAGGCCATTCGGCCCATCGTGTCCGTATCGGCCAAAAAAGAGCTATCCAGCCTAATCCAACTTTCCAGCTCTTGGTCCGTAGCCTTGTGGGTTACGGCACTTCAAGTACATATCCAGGTACTTTTTAAATGCAGTTTGGGTTTCTGCCTCTACCACCCTTTCAGGCAGAGTTGCAGACCCCCACCACCCTCTGGGTGAAAAATGTTCACCTCAACTCCCCTCTAATCCTTCTACCAATTACTTTAAACCTATGCCCCCCCCCCCCCCCCCCCCCCCAGGTTATTGACCTCTCTGCTAGGGGAAATAGGTCCTTCCTATCCACCCTATCTTGGCCCCTCATAGTTTTATACACCTCAATCAAGTCTCTCCTCAGCCGCCTCTGTTCCAAAGAAAACAACCCAAGCCTATCCAATCTTTCCTCATAGCTAAAATGTTAGCTAAAAAGCTAGTATGTTCTCCTCACCATCAACCACATAGCCAATTTTTGTATTATCTGCAAACTTCTTAATCATCTCCCCTACATTGAAGTCTAAAGCATTGATATATATCACAAAAGCAAGGGACCTAGTACTGAGCCCCAGAACCTCACTGGAAACAGCCTTCCAAGTCACAAAAACACCTGTCAACCATTACCCTTTGCTGCCTGCCACTGAGCCAATTTTGGATCTAACTTGCCACTTTCCCTTGGATCCCATGGGCTTTTACTTTTCTGACCAGTCTGCCATGTGGGACCTTGTCAAAAGCCTTGTAAAATCCATGTAGACTACATCAAACGTGCTACCCTCATCAACCCTCTTTGTTACCTCCTCAAAAACATCAGAAGGTTCCAAAGTTGATTTCTTTCGGTGCTGGGGTTAGATGATCTAAGCCAGGATGGTGTGGGGGATTACAATTAGCTACTGCATCCCTGGGTGAAAAAAGTTCTCAACAAGGGGAAAGTCAGCCAGGCTTCCTGCTGTAACATTGCACGTCTACACCATTGTTATTAGTGGTGGAATAGCCTGTGGATGTTAGCTCATAGGTTGGTGAATTGCTGAAGGCAGAGAGGAGCATCCAAGCACTAGCCAATCCTGAAGGAGAAAATTGGTGAAAAAAGCACTTGCACAAAAGATAAAAAGGAATTCAACATGTTGTATATTTTATACTATTTGTTACTTTCACTAGGGAGAATTTATATGGCTGAATGACTTAAAAATCAATGCTAATATTTTAAAAAATTAATTCAATTAAGTTTTCTTTTGCATTAACACTGCTGCCTTAATTGGCTCGGGCCATAGGACCTCATTTACTGCTGCAAAAATGGCGCGCATTCTTGAGCGGGTCACGTGCCGGCCCGCGCGGTTTCGGAGGGGCGGGGCGGTGACGTCGCATGCAGATGGTGGGGCGGGGCCGGGGCGCGGTGCCTGATTGGCTGGTTGAATGACGGACGGGGAGGAGGGGGGGGAGAAAAGGGAGAGGCCTAGGCCGGGGTGGTCAGACGCAGCGAGAGACACGCACAGAACGACACGGATAGCGGGCGCCCTGCTCACCAAAAACCGCTGGTCATAAAGCAAGAAGTCAAGAGTCGAAGGGCCTCGGCCGGGTGTGTGATTGGGTTTGGGTGGATGTGGAGAGGAAAAAAAAAAGAAGCCTTTCATTTTTTTGTGTGTGTTTTATTTTAGGTCGACGGTGTGAGTTCGGTGGTGAAATGCGGCCCGCGGTGAGGAGAAAGGAGGAGGGAGGGGAAGAGAGCGGGGTGAAGAGAAAGGAGGAGCGAGAGTTTAGCTCTGCTCTTCTCTTCCCTCACTCGGTTACTGTACCAAAACGGCGTTGGGGCGGGTTTGGATTTACACGGCGATTATTATTATTTTACCTCACGGTTCGAAGGCGTCCGCCGTGTCCTTCCTGCGGCTGGCGGTGCGATGCGCGCTCTCCCCCCCCCCCCCCCCCCGGTGTCTCGCGGGGCGAGCTCGCGGCCGGGCACGTGTCCCGGGTGATGGAGCGGGCGGGCTCGCGCGCGCGGCGGTGGCGGCGTCCGTGTCCGTCGAGGGAAAAAAAAAACTCAGCAGCGCGATTTACTTCAGTCATTCTTTTTAAAGATTTTTTTTTTTTAATTTGTAATCTTCCGTACAATTTCCCCGTAGCTTTTTTTTCTTATATTTTAAACGGGAGCGAAGATCGGAAGCGGGAGGCTCAAGTCAAGTCTGTGTCTGCGCGGTTGCGGTTCGGACCGCATTCTTTCTGAGGTACGGCTAGTAATTGTTTGCAAATACTTAATTTCTAGGATTTGACAATGCAATTCTTCTCCGAGACGGGGAAAAAATTCTTTTTTTTTATATATATATCTATTGCGATCTGCTTTAATAAAAGTTAATTTTACAAAGGGGTTTCCTTCAACGAGTGAGCAGCGAGGCCTTTTTTTTCACTGCGGTAATTGTATTCGTTCCCCACACAATCAATCTATATGCATTTATTTTATATCTATTTTGTTTTGAGAATTGTCTTGAAATGAACCTTTTTTTTGTTTGTGTGTGTGTGGGTTTGCAGGTCGCCCTCACCGAGGACAATCCGTGCTGTCAGAAACTGGGCGGGGGTTGTCCTTGATGATCAGGAGAGAGGATTGGGGGGGGGGGGAAAGAACATGATCTGCTGCTGAGAAAAGATGGAGCTACAAACCTTTTTTTTTATATAAAAGGGGGAAAAATAATCTTCTGCTCCGTCAAGCCTTGGATTTTCCTGACCAGTACACTGGCTGAGGTAGTAGTTTGTGTTGTTGGAAGGGTCTGTGACACTGCCCAGTATGGAGATAACTGCGCAAGCTACTGCCTTGCTAGTGCTGGTGATCACTCCGCCGAGACATTCTTGCATTTATTTCTCTCTCCTTCAAATAAAAAGATTTAATCTGTAATTTCACTTTTTTGTCTGAACACTTTTTACTTGAAAATTGAGATTGCACAGACATTTGCAACGTGGGTTGATTTAAAATGCACGTGATTTCGGGCTTAATTTTTTAAAATTTGCTAGATATGTCTGTGTGTGTGTATATATGTTTGACTGTGTTTAGAGGCCTAAATTTGATCCTCCATTACTATGTAAAATCCCAGTCATGGGTTCCTGATCTCAATTGGAGCATAAAGGGTTGACTCTAAGTCCTTTTTTAATATTTTATCTAACCTGCAAAAACTTAGTTTGCACATTATGTAATTTTATTTTAGGTTTAAAATTATATGCATCTAGATAAAGATTTAGGTGATAGCAAACATTTTAATCAATGTAGAACATTGCAAAGAGCAGAAGCATTACTTTGTTTCAAGCATAATTTAGAAAGGAATGTGTTTTGGGGAGAGGAAAGAAACAAAAAATCTTGTTAGCATTTTGTTTGGACTGCTTTCCTTCCCCCCCCCCACCCCCAATTCAATATTTTAAATCAATGATTGTCTCTATCCAGTCTTGCAGTGCAGTAACAAAATTGACCACAATTCTGAGTGAAGGAGGGAACCAAACTAAATGGCAATTACATTGTCAGATGCTGTCATAACTCACTGTTGGCCTGGTCTGTGTTCAGACTGCAAAGTATGATGATCTCAAAATCTGATTTTGGTTTGCTGCTGTGTTCATAGTTTATTCCCTTGGGATTAAATATCTAATTTGTATGAATCAACTGTATTACCATTTCCTCTTTTTTTCTAATTAAAGTGGTTTAAATAAATACTTTACAATGTGATTTTTTTGTGGGACTAAATTGATCTGTGAGAAGTGGTTACACTCTAAAGAAATGATACACCATTAATATCAGTAATGGTTCAGTTGCTTATTATGCAGATCTGCTTCAACAGTTGCACCAGAGGTACGCCTCTGTTTGCCTGGCACAGGTGGCTGGGTTGGCAAGGGAGGTTAAAGTGCTGTCTATAGACAATGGACTACCAGTCAAATTGCATAAATGGCTGTGACCCACTTGCAGATTTTCAGGAGCTGTGCATGAATTTGACATACAATTGTGTGTTGGATGTATTCACCATGGCTATCTGTTACAGTAAACACCGTTGCAAGTATTGTGCTCAGATTGGGATGATCTGGTTGGAAGCATCAAGATTGAACACAAATGTATGGTAACTTTTCTTGTGAAAAAGGAATAGTGCACAACCTGAACACGTGTGAAAATGAAGCTGATTGACCACAGTGGACACAATAGTCACTGGAAGGGAGTATTAGAGTGCTGTCATGGTGGGCTGGGGGAAGCAAGCCGACTGAGGATGTAATGAAGAATTAAAAGCAATTGCTTTGATCTTATCTTTGGTTATTGGCAGGGATGACATTTTGGAATCAGATCTTCAAGCAGCTAGGCTATCCCTGTATGCAAAAGAACTGAGTAGCTGTAGTTTACCGTGTTCCAAATTTTTTGATTTTAAGATCCTCTTACAATTCACATTGATGTGGATAAAAAATGTTTAAGGATGTGCTGATCTGACCAAATTGGGAGGATCTCAAGGTGATTTGAAGCACCTCCTCCCCAAAGGCAACTTTCTTAAAGCATACTCAGATTTAAGTTGAAAGCCTGAGGTTTACATTTAAATAATGGGCTATGTAGGTTGTAATTTTAAAATATAATCAGTATCCTGTGGCTTGATTTTTTTTTAAAGGAAAATGTATTCCCAGCAGATACCTATATTGCCAGGGATGTACCTGTGCACTGCTGTCTTCAGATGACTGGAGTGAAAGGCATAATGGTGAGCATGTCTTCATTGACCCAAGTGCAGCTGATGAAGCTGGGTCAGGCTAGGTATAGGAAAATAGTAGCTACGGAAAGCAGGAGTGCAATAATGCAGACAGCTGTATTTTTTTAATTGGTACAATTTCAGTTCAAGAACCTCATTGCCAGCTAAGTAAATTGAATAATCATCTCAAATAAACTTGTACAGTATATAAAATACTGTAATCTGAGAGGACTTCCTGAAATATATAACCTCTTCATACTTATGTAATTCACTGCACTTCCACTGATTTTTTTTTTTTAATCCAGTTTGATTAGTTGGACTGGGGTAGATGATGAATTGTCACTTGGGACAATATCTTGGAGAACAACTGATTTATACCCAGTAAGGAGTTGAAAGTTAATAAGTTGAAAGGGGCGGGGGAAGAACCCTTGGTTGCTAAACAATTTAAATGCATATATTTTCTTTATATAGATATAATTTAGAAAATTGTTACAAAATATGGGTTGGTAAAATGCATGTGTTGCTATGGAAGAAATTTCTAATATATATCTCCCTTGACCCTCCATGTACTCCCCCAATGGTTAGAGTCCCAGTTTTGTGACAATTAGGAAACTAGTAGCTTTTATTCTGCATCCTTCCAGCAGTGAACTCAACAGTATTTCAGGCATAGCCTGAACAATGATCTATCAAGTGGTAGGATTACCTCCTTTGATCTGTAATTTTTATACAGGCTAGCATTCAATTTCCTTTCATGACCGTGGCTTGATGTTTTGAGGATCCATCTATTATGACATGCTTTTGTGCTATGTGTCAGTATTTCCCTACAAATCCTATAATCCCAATGATTATTTAGTATCCCTAAATGCATGACTTTACACTTATCTATGTTAAACTATCTGCCAATTACCTACCCAGCTTGAAGATGAAGCGACCAACACCTTCCAGATCACATGTAAAAGAAAGCTGAATACCAAACCCCTGCACATCACACCCTTGCAGCCAAAATACTTCCCATTTATACAGACTTGTTTCCCATCATCCTACCACAATTTGATCCATCTTAGTATGCTACAACCAATACGGTGCCTGCCTAAAAAGTTAGAGATGTAACATTTTTAAGCAAGTACAGGGGGAGGAGGGGGGGGGGGGTGAAGAACAAAAGGGAAGGTCTGTGCTAAGGTGGAAGGCAGGAGAGATTAAAAGACAAGGGATAATGGTGCAAGGCAAAAGGAGATAGTAATGGGACAAGTTAAGAACCGAGATGAGATGGGAATGGCAGAATCATCAACAGCTGCCATGTGGAAAAAAAAATTAGGGGCAGAAGTTATAGTCTGAAATTGTTGAATATAAGCAGGAGTAGGCCATTGGGCCCTTAAGAGTCTGCTCTGCCATTCAATAAGATCTTGGCTGATGTACCTCATCTTTACTTTCCTGCACTATCCCCATATCCCTTGATTCCTTAATATTCAAAAATCTATCGATCTCTGTCTTGAATATACTCAACGATTGATTCTCCACAGCCCTCTGGGGTAGAGAATTCCAAAGATTCACCACTCTGAGTGAAGAAATTTCTCCCCATCTCAGTCCTAAATAGCCGACCCCTTATTCTGAGACTGACCCCTGGCTCTAGACTCCACACCACAGCCAGGGGAAACATTCTCCCTGCATCTACCCTGTCAAGCCCTGTAAGAATTGTGTATGTTTCAATGAGATCACCTCTCAGTCTTCTAAACTCTAGAGAATATAGGCCTAGTCTACTCAATCTCTCCTCGTAGGACAATCCCAGGAACTAGTCTGGTGAACCTTCGTTGCACTCCCTCTATGGCAAGTATATCCTTCTTTCGGTAAGGAGACCAAAACTACACAATACTCCAGGTGTGGTCTCACCAGGGCCCTATATAATTGTAGTAAGACATCTTTACTCTTATACTCAAATCCTCTTGTAATAAAGGCCAGCATACCATTTGCTTTCCTAATTGCTTGCTGTACCTGCATGTTAACTTTCAGTGATTTGTGTACAAGGACACCCAGGTCCCTCTGAACACAAACATTTCCCAATCTCACCATTTAAAAAAAATACTCTGCTTTTCTATTTTTCCTACCAAAGTGGATAACTTCACATTTATCCACATTATATTCTGTTTGCCATGTTCTTGCCCATTCATTTAGCATGTCTATATCCCCATGAAGCCTCCTTGCATCCTCCTCATAACTTACATTCCCACCCAGCTTTGTATCAGCAAGTTTGGATATATTACATTTGGTCCCCTCATCCAAATCATTGATGTAGATTGTGAATAACTGAGGCCCAAGCACCCATTGAGGTACCCCACTAGTTACAGCCTGCCAACCCGAAAATTACCCGTTTATTCCTACTCTGTTTCTGTCCATTAACCGATCCTCAATCCCAAAATGACCCGTTTATTCCTACTCTGTTTTCTGTCCGTTAACCAAGCCTCAATCCCATGAGCCCTCATTTTGTTTAATAATCACTTGTGTGGCACCTTATCGAATGCCTTCTGAAAATCCAAATACACCACATCCACTGGTTCCCCCTTATCTATTCTGCTAGTTACAACCTCAAAAAACTCTTAACAGATTTGTCAAACACGATTTCCCTTTCATAAATCTGTGTTGACTCTGCCCAATCCTATTATTATTTTCTAAGTGCCCTGTTACCACGTCCTTTATAATAGATTCTAGCATTTTCCCTACTACTGATGTCAGGCTAACTGATCTGTAGTTCCCTGTTTTCTCTCCTTTCTTAAATAGTGGGGTTACATTTGCTACCTTCCAATCCACGGGAACCGTTGTAGAATCTTAAATTTTGGAAAATGACAACCAATGCATCCACTATCTCTATAGCCCCCTCTTTCAAAACCCTAGGATGTAGGCCATCAGGTCCAAGGGATTTATCGGCTTTCAGTCCCATTAATTTCTCCAGGACTTTTTTTTTACTAATACTAACTTCTTACAGTTCCTCATTCTTGCTGGAACCTTGGTTCTCCACTATTTCCGAGAAGTTTTTTGCGTCTTCTGTGAAGACGGACACAAAGTATTTGTTTAATTTCTCTGCCATTTCCTTATTCTTCATTATAATTTGGATACAGCAAAGGCTATGGGGCCCGACAACATCCCGGCTATCGTGCTGAAGACTTGTGCTCCAGAACTAGCTGCGCCTTTAGCCAAGCTGTTCCAGTACAGCTACAACACTAGCATCTATCCGACAATGTGGAAAACTGCCCAGGTATGTTCTGTCCACAAAAAGCAGAACAAATCCAAACCGGCCAACTACTGCCCCATCAGTCTACTTTAATCATCAGCAAAGTGATGGAAGGTGTCATTGACAGTGCTATCAAGCGGCACTTACCAATAACCTGCTCACTGATGCCCAGTTTGGGTTCCGCCAAGACCACTTGGCTCCCGACCTCCAAACATGGACAAAGAAGCTGAATTCCAGAGGTGAGGTGAGAGTGACTGCCCTTGACATCATGGCAGCATTTGACCGTGTGGCATCAAGGAGCCCTAGTAAAACTGAAGTCAATTGGAATCAGGGAAAACACTCCACTGGCTGGAGTCATACCTTGCACAAAGGAAGATGGTTGTGGTGGTTAAAGGTCAAACATCACAGCCCAAGGACATCGCTGCAGGAGTTCCTCAGGGCAGTAGCCTAGGCCCAACCATCTTCAGATGCTTCATCAATAACCTTCCCTCCAACATAAGGTCAGAAATGGGGATGTTCGCTGATGACTGCACAGTGTTCAGCGCCATTCACAACTCTCAGATAATGAAGCAGTCCATGCCCACACGCAACAAGACCTGGACGATGTTCAGGCTTGGGCTGATAAGTGGCAGGTAACATTCGCGCCACACAAGTGCCAGGCAATGACTATCTCCAACAAGCGAGAGTCTAGCCACCTCCCCTTGACATTCAACGGCATTACCGTCACCGAATCCCCCACCATCAACATCCTGGGGCTCACCATTGACCAGAAACTTAACTGGACCAGCCACATAAATACTGTGGCAACAAGAGCAGGTCAGAGGCTAGGTATTCTGCGGCGACTGTCTCACCTCCGACTCCCCAAAGCCTTTCCACCATCTACAAGGCACAAGTCAGGAGTGTGATGGAATACTCTCCACTTGCCTGGATGAGTGCAGCTCCAACAACACTCAAGAAGCTCGACACCATCCAGGACAAAGCAGCCCGTTTGATTGGCACCCCACCCACCACCTTAAACATTCACTCCCTCCACCACCGGCGTACTGTGGCTGCAGTGTGTACCATCTACAAGATGCACTGCAGCAACTCGCCAAGGCTTCTTCGGCAGCACCTACCAAACCCGCGACCTCTTCCACCTAGGACAAGGGCAGCTGGCGCATGGGAACACCACCACCTCCAAGTTCCCCTCCAAGTCACACACCATCCTGACTTAGAAGTATATTGCCGATCCTTCATCGTCGCTGGGTCAAAATCCTGGAACTCCCTACCTAACAGCACTGTGGGAGTACCTTCACCACACGGACTGCAGCGGTTCAAGAAGGCGTCTCACCACCACCTTCTCAAGGGCAGCTAGGGATGGGCAATAAATGCTGGCATTGCCAGCGACGCCCAGATCCCATAAGCGAATTAAAAAAAAAAAAATTCTCCTGTCTCAGCCTGTAAGGGACCCACATTTACTTTTGCTAATCTTTTCCTTTTTACATACCTATAGAAGCTTTTACAGTCTGTTTTTATGTCTCTCGCTAGTTTACTCTCATTCTATTTTCCCTTTCTTTATCAATTTCTTGGTCATCGTTTGCTGAATTCTAAAATCCTCCCAATCCTCAGGCTTACTATTTTTGGCAATATAAGCCTCTTTGATCTAATACTATCTTTAACTTCTCTTGTTAGCCACGATTGGACCACTTTTCCTGTGGGGTTTTTGTGCCTTAAAAGGAATGTATATTTGTTGTAAATTATGTATTAATTCTTTAAATGCTCTCCATGGCTTGTCTACCGTCTTACCTTTTAATGTAGTTTCCCAATCTACCTTAGCCAACTCGCCCCTCATACCTACGTAGTTTGCTTTGTTGAGATTTAAGATCCTAGTTTCGGATTTAACTAAATCAGTTTCAAACTCAGTATGAAATTCTATCATATTCTGGTCACTCTTCCCAAAGGCCCCTTTACAGCAAGGTTATTAATTAACCCTTCCTCATTGCACAATACTAGATCTAAAATAACCTATTCCCTAGTTGGTTCCTCAACATACTGATCGAGAAAACTATCTTGCATACATTTTATGAATTCGTCCTCCACACTTTTACTGCAAATTTGGTTTGCCCAATCTATATGTAGATTAAAGTCCCCCATGATTACTGTATTACCCTTGTTACATGCACCTCTAATTTCCTGATTTATACTCTGCCCTACATGACAACTACTGTTTGGGGGCCAAAAACAACTCTCACCAATGTTTTCTGCCTGTTGCTGTTTCTTAGCTTCACCAAAACTGATTCTACTTCTTGATTTTCAGAGCTAAGATCCTTTCTCTCTCTACTGTCTTTATCCCATCCTTTATTATCAGGGCTACCCCTCCTCCTTTTCCATTTTGCCTATCTCTTCTAAAAGTTAAGTATCCTGGAATATTTAGTTCCCAACCTTGGCCACTTTGCAACCACATCTCTGTTATGGCTATTAGATCAAACCTGTTAATTTCTATCTGCACTATTAATTCATCTATTTTGTTGCGAATGCTTTGCGCATTCAGATATAGTGTGTTTAGCTTTGACTTTTTTCTACTTTTCCCTGATGTCACCTTAGTCACTGATGCCCTATTACCTTTGTTACTCTCTCTGTCCGTTCCTGACCCACTCTGCTTATTTTTACCCAAAACTCTACTTTGCTCTAGAGCCTTGACATTTCTCTCGCTGCTTTTAAATTTACTCTTTCCTGAATCCTGCCCCCCCAGCTTCATTAGTTTAAAGCCCTGTCTACTGCCCTAGTTATTCGGTTCGCCAGGACACTGGTCCCAGCCCAGTTTAAGTGGAGCCCGTCCCAACGGAACAGCTCCCTCTTTCCCCAGTACTGGTGCCAGTGCCCCATAAACTGAAACCCCTTCTTCCCACACCACTCTTTGAACCACGCATTTAAATCTCTAATCTGTTTGTCCTTATGCCAATTTGCGCGTGGCTCAGGTAACAATCTAGAGATTATTACGTTTGAGGTTCTGCTTTTTAATTTGGATCCTAGCTCCTCAAACTCCCTCAGCAGAACCTCATTCCTAGTTCTACCTATGTCGTTGGTTCCTACGTGGACCACGACAACTGGATACTCCCACTCCAAGTTCTTCTCCAGCCGCGAGATGTATTTAACCCTGGCACTGGGCAAGCAACACAACCTTCGGAACTCTCGGTCGCAGCTGCAGAGAAGAGTATCTATCCCCCTGACTATATTGTCCCCTACCACAACTACATTCCCTTTCACTCCCCCCACTTGAATGGCCTCCTACACCATGGTGCCATGGTCAGCTTGCTCATCCATCCTGCAGGCTTTTCCCTCATCCACACAGGCAGTAAAAACCTCATACCTATTGGGCAAGGGCAAAGGCTGAGGCTCCTCCAGCACTGCACTGGGGTCCCCTTACCTGCCTGAGTTGCAGTCACACCCTCCTGTCCCTGACCACTAACCAGACCTGTACCACTACCTAACCTAAGGGGTGTGACTGCCTCCTGGATCAAAGTGTCCAGGTAACTCTCCCCATCTCTGATGCCCCACAAAGTCTGCACCTCAGACTCCAGCTCAAAAACTCTGAGCTGAACTTCCTCAAGATGCAGGCACTTACTGCAAACGTGGTTGTCCGGGATCACAATGCTCTCCACAAACTCCCACATGCTGTAGTTGCGGCACACCACCTGCACTGCCATCCCTATATGACTTTGTTTTATTTAATTAAATTTGTATTTAGGTAACTTCGTTTACAGTGTAGTTTCTTGGCTACTCACTTGATCCAGATTAAGTTAAGGGTACTGAAATTAAATATCTACCTGTAACACAAAGCACTACAAGTAGTGTAGGCAAAAAGCAACAACTTTTTCCCCCTCTTTACCAGAAATTCCCACTCTTTCCAAATTCCCAAATAAAACACTGTTCAAGCCCACTCCATTTAATCCCACTCTGTGCAGAACTCGATGTTGAGTCCAGGAGGCTGTAAAGTGCCTAATTTTTGCTTTAATACTGTGCCTGCCTATATATATGTTTCTAGTTTTCTGTGTGATGCCTTCTATAAAGCTTTACTAAAATCCAAGTAAACCACAAGAGAAAATGTGTTTGTGTCCATCATTTGCATTATTTGGTTAATTATTGACAAGACTGACCATTCACATAACATGTCAAGACTTGCTGTTTGTAGGCTGCTCATCTTGCCCTGTCTTTTAAAGTAATGGAAAATTACTACAAACACTACGATTTTTAGGGCTTTGGCAGTGAAAAGTATTTTTGCTTTAATACATCAAAACTTTACAGCACAAGATTTTTTTATGAGTTGATTCTTCACAAGAAAAGCATTTTTTATTGAAGCAGCCATATGTAAGTTTTCTAGATACACCTCTCATTTCCCTTCATCTTCTTGGGAATTCTATTTTTTTTTACTCCCAATGGGCAGAGAGTTGAATGAATACATTGCCCCCATCCCTTTTGTCACTACTGAACAAAATAATTATGCAGTCCTTGCAGCTGACAAGAAAGCTAGTACATGAGTTAGTAGACTGTAAATGTATCCTGCCCATCTGGCATGCATTTTGGTTGGCCGCCTCACTTGTCAAGTTGAGGGCTTGTTCACCCAGCCCAATAACTTCTTGGCCCATATTGAGAGTCTTTTGGCCTACCTGTTTGCTTGTCCATCCCAGCATTTGCTAGTCCGCATGCTTGCTCGCCCAGAACACAGTCGCATGAGTGTTGCCAGACCTCATGACTACTTCCAAATCCTATGCTCCCATTTCATTCCAAGGTGAAGCTCCTATACGCCAACCCCCTGCTTTATCTCAGCAGTAATCTCAACTCTCCGAACTACTCGTAGCAGCAGCTCTCTGACCGCCACTTCTCACTCGGTGTTAATCGCCTTCTGCCTATGTGAGGCCTTAGAAAGGTAAGCAATTTCCTACATTACGACAGTGACTACACTTCAAAAAATACTTCTTCGAGTGTAAAGCACTTTGAGGTGTCCAGTGGTTGTGAAAGGCGCTATATAAATGCAAGTCTTTCTTTTCAAAGAAATATGAAATATATACATGGACATAAGAAATAGGAGCAGGAGTAGGCCATACCGCCCCTCTAGCCTCCATTCAATAAGATCATGGCTGATCATCGAGTCTAAAAGTCTATCTATCTCAGCCTTGAATATAGTCAGAGACTTGGCAGAGAATTCCAAAGATTCACAACCCTAAGAGTACAGGGACAAAAGCAAAATATTGCAGATACTGGAAATCTGAAATAAAGAGAGAAAATGCTGGAAACACTCAGCAGGTCAGGCAGCATCTGTGGAGAGAGAGAGAAACCGAGTTAAGGTTTCAACCCAATGGCCTTTCATCAGTGTACAGGGTCTGTTAGGCCATCTGGGTGAGAAAGATTCCACATTCACATCGCAAGGCTTGTTGGCTGATAAAATCCCCCTCTTTATGATCATTCTGAACTCTCGGCTACAATATGCTGGTTCAAAATATTAGGGTACAGTTTCACCTTTAGCACTCTTGTGCAATTTAGGCACAAGCCCAAAATCCGGATGGGACCCTGTCGAGAACCTCGGTCTTTAGCAAGTGGGTGTATTCGAATGCAGTGTAATGTAGCTCTACCTCTGACCTGTGCTCCCAGGAGGGAGTGCAGACTGAACTTAACCCGGTATACACTCCTGCTATACAAAGTCCTGCCCTGGAACATTAATAACAAAATTACCCATTGAGTCTTGTTTCAACGAAAAAAGAAGACACCAAGCATTAGCTGGATGGGGTACGAAAACTTGGATTTATCTGAGTAGTTCACGTTGTTTTAAGATGCACAGAACACTTGGTGTTATATAATAGCAATTTGTATAATGCATTGCTATAAGACAACTTGTCCTCCATGAGCAACACCCCAGAACATCTGCTAATATATATTATTATTATACATATTATTACAGATCTTGCATAGGTTGCCCATGTACTTTCCTTTCTGTTGCCATGAGTTTTGGTCATATTTATATTGCTAGGTCAAGATTTCCCACTCAATTTTGCTATGTTAACCGTGGCTCTATGGAAATGAGTTTAAGAACACAAGAATATAAGAAGTAAGAACAGGAGTAGGCCATACGGCCCCTCGAGCCTGCTCCACCATTCAATAAGATCATGGCTGATCATCGACCTCAACTCCACTTTCCCGCCCGATCTCCATATCCCTTGATTCCAAAAATCTATCTATCTCAGCCTTGAATATACTCAAAGACTCAGCATTCACAGCCCTCTGGGGCAGAGAATTCCAAAGATTCACAACCCTCTGAGTGAAGAAATTCTTCCTCATCTCAGTCTTAAATGGCCTACCCCTTATCCTGAGACTATGCCCCCTAGTTCTAGACACTCCAGCCAGGGCAAACAACCTCTCAGCATCTACCCTGTCAATCCCCTTCAGAATCTTGTAAGTTTCAATGAGATCACCTCTCATTCTTCTAAACTCCAGAGAGTATAGGCCCATTCTACACAATCTCTCATCATAGGACAGCCCTCTCATCCCAGGAATCAATCTAGTGAACCTTTGTTGCACCGCCTCCAAGGCAAGTATATCCTTCCTTAGATAAGGAGACCAAAACTGTACATAGTACTCCAGGTGTGGTCTCACCAAGGCCCTGTACAATTGCAGCAAGACTTCCTTACTCTTATACTCCAACCCCCTTGCAATAAAGGCCAACATGCCATTTGCCTTCCTTATTTCTTGCTGTACCTGCATGCTAGCTTTCTATGTTTCTTGCACGAGGACACCCAAATCTCTGAACACCAACATTTGAAAGTTTCTCACCATTTAAAAAATATTCTGTTTTTCTATTCTTCCTACCAGTGAATAACCTCACATTTCCCTACTTTATACTCCATCTGCCACCTTACTGCCCACTCACTTAGTTTATCTATATCCCTTTGCAGACTCTGTGTTCTCCTCACAGTTTACTGTCCCACTTAGCTTTGTATCATCAGCAAACTTTGATACATTACACTTGGTCCCTTCATCTAGGTCATGAATAGCGATTGTAAATAGCTGAAGCCCCAGCACTGATCCTTGCAGCACCCCACTAGTTACAGCCTTCCAACCTGAAAATGATTCGTTTATCCCTACTCTCTGTTTTCTGTCAGTTAACCAATCCTCTATCCATGCTACTATATTACCCCCAACCCCATGAGCCCTAATCTTGTGTAATAACCTTTTATGTGGCACCTTATCGAATGCCTTTTGGAAATCCAAAATTACTACATCCACTGGTTCCCCTTTAGCTACCCTGCTGGTTACATCCTCAAAAGACTCTAATAAATTTGTCAAACACGAATTCCCTTTCATAAAACCATGTTGACTCTGCCTAATCATGTTATGATTTTCTAAGTGCCCTGATACCACTTCCTTAACAATGGATTCCAGCATTTTCCTGACGACTGATGTCAGGCTAACTGGCCTGTAGTTCTGCGTTTTCTCTCTCCCTCCTTTCTTGAATGGCGGTGTTGCATTTGCGACCTTCCAATCCGCTGGGACCGTTCTAGAATCGAGGGAATTTTGGAAGATCAAAACCAATGCATCCACTATCTCTTCAGCCACCTCTTTTAGGACCCTTGGATGTAGGCCGCCAGGTCCAGGGGATTTGTCGGCTTTTAGTCCCATTAGTTTCTCTAGTACTTTTTCTCTACTTATACTAATTACGTTAAGTTCCTCACCCTCATTAGACCCTTGGTTCCCCACCACTTTTGGTATGTTTTTTGTGTCTTTTACTGTGAAGACAGATACAAAATATTTGCTTAACGTTTCTGCCATTTCCTTACTCCCCATAATAATTTCTCCTGTCCCAGCCTCCAAGGGACCAACGTTTATTTTTGCTACTCTCTTCCTTTTTACATACTTGTAGAAGCTCTTACAATCTGCTTTTATATTTCTTGCTAGTTTTCTCTTATATTCTATTTTATCCCTTTTTATCAATTTTTTGGTCATCCTTTGCTGGTTTCTGAAACTCCCAATCCTCAGGCTTACTACTATTTTTCACAAAATTATAAGCTTCTTCTTTCAATCTAATGTTATCCTTAACTTCTTTAGTTAGCTATGGTTGGATCACTTTTCCTGTGGAGTTTTTGTTTCTCAATGGAATGTATTTTTGTTGAGAATTATGAAATATTTCTTAGCCACTGCTTATCTACCGCCATACCTTTTCATCTATTTTTCCAATCTACCTTAGCCAACTTGCCCCTCATACCTATGTAATTGGCTTTATTTAAGTTTAAGACTCTAGTTTCGGACTTAGGCAAGTCACTCTCAAACTCAATGTGAAATTCTATCATATTATGATCACTCTGCCCCAGAGGATCCTTTACTATGAGATTGCTAATTAACCCTGTCTCATTACACAATACAAGATCTAAAATAGCCTCTTCCCTGGCTGGTTTCATGACGTATTGTTCTAGGTAACTGTCCCGAATGCGTTCCATGAACTCATCCTCCAGACTACCATGGAGACAGACAAGAGACGGAACGGAGAAATGATTCATACCGTGAGTCAGGAGCAATCAAAAGTGTGATTGCCACAGAACGAAAATGGTAGAGGACAAGCATGGTGAGATTTAGAGTGGGAAAGAAGCAGAGGCAGTTACCAGACCAGATTTCCATGTGCAATGCCAAAGGAGATCAGCTATATTATAGTGCATTGTATTACATGGTAATTATAAAACGGTATCCACTGATTCAGTGAGCAAAACCACGTGGAATCTGTTATATAGGCAAAGAGAAACAGAAATTATCAAGGAATATAAAAATAAATAGTAATGTATTCTACAGACAAATTACAAGAAAACTCTGGTAAGGGCCACTAAGTGATAAAGATGATAAACTCAGGTAACGACAGCAAAATAGCAGAAATATTAAATAATTATTTTGCCTCAGTATTTACCAGGGAGACTAACTTGATGGACATGACATTAGAAGAAGAGATCAAAAAAGATATAAAGACAATTAAGATAGAAAAGAATGAGATAATTGATAAACTAATCAAACTTAGGATAAAACTCCTGGTCTGAATGGATTGCATTGTCCCATATTAAAAGTAGTTGGGGAAGAGATAGCAAAGGCTCTATTACATATAAATGCATTAGAAAAGGGAATAGCCAGAGGACTGGTGGACAGCTAATGTGATTACTATATTTAAAAAGGGAGATCGAACAAGTCCAGGGACCTGTAGTCCAATTAGCTTAGCGTCGGTGATAGGAAAGATAATGGCCTATTTCTATGCTGTAAATACTATGTACTCTACAGGGCATCTGGCATCTGTGTGAACAGGGCAAGCAGCTGTGCATCTCCTTAACTAATCAGATTGAAGAATTGTTAATGAACAGCACAGTGTCTGAACCAGGAAGTGTAAGTTAGAATAGTGAATTCAATGTCACATCAGGTACAGAAAGCAAAATAAAGAGAGGAAATGAAAGATTGAATTAACAGAGAGAGAAAAAGAGACAAGAAGAAAAATGATTTTAAAAACATTTTAATTAAAAAAAATGTCTCCAACAATTAAAACCTGAAGGAATGAGACTCTATACTTGTAAAAGTTAATGTTCAGTGCTAGAAAGGTTGTTTTGAAATAATTAAGACCTACCACAACGTTAAAAAGGGTACTTAGACTGAAATGGATAAGCCCTAATTTTCTGTGGTGAATTTAGTTTGTATTTACGATGCAAGTACAGGAATTACATAACATTTACAGCACAGAAACAGGCCATTCGGCCCAACTGGTCTATGCCGGTGTTTATGCTCCACATGAGCCACCTCCCACCTTACTTCATCTAATCCAATTCCTTTCTCCTTCATGTACTTCTCTAGCTTTCCCTTAAATGCATCTATGCTATTCGCCTCAACTACTCCAGGTTCCACATTCTCACCATTCTCTGGGTAAAAAAGTTTCTCCTGATTTCCTTATTGAATTTATTAGTGACTATCTTATATTTACGGCCCCTAGTATTAGACTCCCCATAAGTGAAAACATCTCTACACCTACCTTATCGAACCCTTTCATAATTTTAAAGAACTCTATCAGGTCACCTCTCAGTCTTCTCTTTTTTTAAAATTCATTCATGGGATGTGGGCGTCGCTGGCAAGGCCAGCATTTGTTGTCCATCCCTAGTTGCCCTTGAGAAGGTGGTGGTGAGCCGCCTTCTTGAACCGTTGCAGTTTGTGTTGTGAAGGTACTCCCACAGTGCTGTTAGGGAGGGAGTTCCAGGATTTTGACCCAGCGATTATGAAGGAACGACGATATACTTCCAAGTCAGGATGGTGTGTGACTTGGAGGGGAACTTGCAGGTGGTGGTGTTCCCATGCGCCTGCTGCCCTTGTCCTTCTAGGTGGTAGAGGTCGCGGGGTTGGGAGGTGCTGCCGAAGAAGCCTTGGCGAGTTGCTGCAGTGCATCTTGTAGATGGTACACACTGCAGCCATGGTACGCCGGTGGTGGAGAGGGTGAATGTTTAAGGTGGTGGATGGGTGCTAATCAAGCGGGCTGCTTTGTCTTGGATGGTGTTGAGCTTCTTGAGTGTTGTTGGAGCTGCACTCATCCAGGCAAGTGGAGAGTATTCCATCACACTCCTGACTTGTGCCTTGTAGATGGTGGAAAGGCTTTGGGGAGTCAGGAGATGAGACACTCGCCGCAGAATACCTAACCTCTGACCTGCTCTTGTTGCCACAGTATGTGGCTGGTCCAGTTAAGTTTCTGGTCAATGGTGACCCCCAGGATGTTGATGGTGGGGGATTCGGTGATGGTAATGCTGTTGAATGTCAAGAGGCAGTGGTTAGACTCTCGCTTGTTGGAGATAGTCATTGCCTGGCACTTGTGTGGCGCGAATGATACCTGCCACTTATCAGCCCAAGCCTGAACGTCGACCAGGTCTTGTTGCATGCGGGCATGGACTGCTTCATTATCTGAGGAGTTGTGAATGGCATTGAACACTGTGCATTCATCAGCAAACATCCCCATTTCTGCCCTTATGTTGGTGGAAGGTCATTGATGAAGCATCTGAAGATGGTTGGGCATAGGATACTGCCCTGAGGAACTCCTACAGCGATGTCCTGCGGCTGTGATGATTGACCTCCAACCACCACAACCATCTTCCTTTGTGCTAGGTATGACTCCAGCCAGTGGAGCGTTTTCTCCCCGATTCCCATTGACTTCTGTTTTACTAGGGCTCCTTGATGCCACACATGGTCAAATGCTGCCTTGATGTCAAGGGCAGTCACTCTCACTTCACCTTGGGAATTCAGCTCATTTGTTTGGACCAAGGCTGTAATGAGGTCGGGAGCCGAGTGATCTTGGCGGACCCCAAACTGGGCATCAGTGAGCAGGTTATTGGTGAGTAAGTGCTCTGTCGACGACACCTTCCAGCACTTTGCTGATGATTGAGAGTAGACTGATGGGGCGGTAATTGGCCGGATTGGATTTGTCCCGCTTTTTGTGGACAGGACATACCTGGGCAGTTTTCCATATTGTCGGATAGATGCCAGTGTTGTAGCTGTACCGGAGCAGCTTGGCTAGAGGTACGGCTAGTTCTGGAGCACAAGTCTTCAGCACGACAGCCGGGATGTTGTTGGGGCCCATAGCCTTTGCTGTATCCAGTGCGCTAAGCCGTTTCTTGATATCACGTAGAGTGAATTGAATTGGCAGAAGACTGGCTTCTGTGATGGTGGGGACCTCAGGAGGAGGCCGATATGAATCGTCCACTCGGCACTTCTGGCTGAAGATGGTGAAAATGCTTCAGCCTTGTCTTTTGCGCTCACGTGCTGGGCTCCACTATCATTGAGGATGGGGATATTCATGGAGCCTCCTCCTCCCGTTAGTTGTTTAATGGTCCACCACCATTCACGACGGGATGTGGCAGGACTGCAGAGCTTTGATCTGATCTGTTGATTGTGGGATCGCTTAGCCCTGTCTATAGCATGCTGCTTCTGCTTTTTAGCATGCATGTAGTCCTGTGTTGCAGCTTCCCCAGGTTGACACCTCATTTTTAGGCATGCCTGGTGCTGCTCCTGGCATGCTCTTCTACACTCTTTATTGAACCAGAGTTGGTCCCCTGGCTTGATGGTAATGGTAGAGTGAGGGATATGCCGGGCCATGAGGTTACAGATTGTGGTGGAATACAATTCTGCTGCTGCTGATGGCCCACAGCGCCTCATGGATGCCCAGTTTTGAGCTGCTAGATCTGTTCTGAATCTTTCCCATTTAGCATGGTGAAAAGAGCCCTAGCCTGTTCAGTCTTTCCCCCCATAACTTCACACTGTTCAATGCATTTGATTTGAGAGTCAGGCAGCGAGATGCCATTTTCGGGAAGCTAACGGCAGAGAGGCGTGTGTCGGACAGCAACTTCCAAATTTTTGCATTTAACCACACATCTGCCCTCACCTGAAGTTGCTGTGCAATTTGTGCATAAATAAGGGTGAGCACCGTTAGCCTCACTGTTATTTTGACAGAAAAATGCAATCCAATGTGTTAGTCTGCTGCTGAAGTTCTGCTGCTGAAGTGTGGGTGGTGTATCCCCTTAAAACTAGAAAGTCTAATTGATAAACAGTGGGTGAGTTCATGCGAAGGTTAATTGCAATTCAGGTTGGAGATCATAGCCCAACTTTGTGGGACGCTCAGTTAAGAGCCTGCAGATGTTGTGACTCACATATTTTGTGCTCCTGAGCTTTTCTGTACATTGCAAATGGTTATCACAAATTTGCATAAGGTGCTGTCTAATGTCTGAAGTTTGAGAGATATCTTAAGTGCGACAGACAGGACGTGCATGCATAGGTAAAGTTATGCACAGATAGATTGAACCACTTGCACAAACTAATCTAAGTTGGTATATTATTTGCCCATATGCTGTTACATCTGTGTGGTGAAGTGAAATATAAACTTTGCTGAGCTTTGCTATGCTGTCAAATGATGCTGTCTTCAGTTATATAGAATAAATGTATATGTGAGTGTATTCCTACATATGATAAAGCCAGCTAGTCTCAAATGTGCAGTTGAATTCCCAGCTTTTTCATTGAAATACATTTAAAAATAGGTAGCAGTGGCGCCCTCTCCCCCTCCCCCTCCAAAATGGACTCATCATCCCTTTTCTCTAGATCCAGAGATTGGCATCAATTATGTTTGCACTAAAGTGACAATTCAGTCAACTTAATTTACATTGTATTTGAATAAAACATAGGTTGCTTTCTTAGTAAAACATGGGTGCACATTGTATTAGCACAAATTATAGCAATAGCAATTTAGGAATCATTAAAGGATTTGATGTATTCCGTTTCCAAATTGCAAATGTTTGTCATTAACAACTTCTGTGGTTTTTTTACTTGTTACCCATAATTTATATTAAAACGGTCTTAATTCCGCTATGCATCTCACACATCAGGCATCACACTTCAAAGTGTTATTTACAGATGCAAAACAATCTTAAAAAAGAAAGAAAAAGTTAATCATTGACTTACAACCTGAAATTTACAGGCAGTTACAACTGCTCTTTGATTGACCTTAGCAGTTTAGAAGTAGCTACAGTTACCTGGATTTGTTATACTATTAAGGGCAGTGGCCTTAAGACAGGCCAAATTAGCAGTCAACATTACAACCATGCTTCAAATCCCAGGCTACCCACAAAAAAATCCACTAGTGGATTTTCCGATGTTTCAATATATTGTGGACCAGGCAAAAATGTGCTTTTCAGTATTCACAAAGAAACTGGTGCCACTTGTTGTGATTTAATCTTGAACTGTTTAGCTATTATATTTCAAAGCTCGGCCTACTAAAACATTTTTTTAAATTCAGATACCGATTTAACTCTGGGTACCTCCTAAGAGTGGTGCAGAGGCAACATGTCTAATTTATACTACTGCCTTGTCTGGAGAAGCAGAGCTCTGCAGATAAGCAAGCATCCCAATATAGAGGTCTGCACACTAGAGTTGAAATGCCTAGTTATATTTTTGTGTTTAAAAAAAAAATAATGGTCAACTCTTCCCTAACAATTAGAAAGCTTCAAGCCTCTCAGATGATCCAAACAATTACTTGAGATCTTTGAAAGTTGCTTTGCATTGGTTGCAATTTTAGCGCAGTCAGTGCAAAGCCAATATGGTCTGAGGCTACCTCTTCGACATGATCTCATGCTGCTTGAAAAATGCAAAGCATCATTGATTCAGCAACTTTCTGCATAGTTATGCTACAGATCTTGGAAGCCCAAATTACTTCGCATTGATGCAAGATATGTTGTAAGGCTTATAGAGCATTCCATTTTCAAATTAAAGATTTCACAATACTTCAATAAATGATTGTTACCAAAATTAGTACCATTTATATGATTTTTAATTAATTTATGTAATTGTATGTTGCAGTTTTATGTGTTGCTGTTACAGCAGTTGCACTGTACACAAGCTGTTCTATCTTGGAGGATTAAACTGATAAAATATTTCACAAATGTAAATAGAATTTGAGCAGAAAGTCACCGAGTAACTGTTGACTGATTATGCTTACATCTGGGTCTTCCAGACTGCTTGCTCTTCAGATGGCACCAGTGTCTCAACTGTGGTGAAATAAATCAGTCTCAAGCTATTAAATCCATGGCAATAAATCAGAGTGTTGTTTTTATAGCCCCTTGTGAAAAATTCACTGGCTACCATTATTATCGCAGCTGCATAAAAGTGCAGCTTGACCAATTAAGCTAGTTGTGGCGGAATACACATTTTATTCCTGTTTTAAAAAAAATCTCAGTCAATGTAGTTTTACATCATGCACATAGCTCAACTCCATCCTGCCCACTCTTGTTTAAATTGCACACAGCTGCTTAAATTCTGCTGCATTGATTGCTTTGGTCCCCAGGTGCAGCTTCTCCATCTGCACTAGTCTGAGAGACTATTTACAGAAAAAGGGTAGGCTAGTGATTGCTGGGATGGAAAACTAATTTCTCAGCCTGGCTTTTATTCACCTGATATTAAAGATCCCTTCACTCATGTTGGGGGTTGCAGTGAGGTCCTGGATCTCTGCCAGACAACAAAAATTAGTGTTGGTGACAGATGGGCTGTTTTCATTGTAACCTTTCACCTATATTTATATGAGAAAGGAATTGTGTCAATTCCTAAAGGGGTGTTAGAGTGGCGGTGGGGGAGACGAGATGGTCAACAATACCACTGTAATTGATCAAGAAAATAGACAGTTTTAAACATAAGAGTTTGGAGTATTTAACAGATCCAGTAACTGTTGAAAGCCTACAAATTTAGATCAGAGTTCAGATCCAGAAGAGAGAGCACTACCAAATGATAAATCACAAAAGGAGTGGGTGTGTGCAGGGTGGTAGTTAAATATTGGCATAATAATCAGGATGATGGTCATTATTTAGGTGGCCATGTTGACTTTTAAAAATATGTGTGTGTGTGTATATATATATATATATATATATGATAGCTCAAATATTGAACAGGACCTAAAGCACCAATGCAAGTTTCAAACTTGATTTTGGCTACCCGTATCTTACTTTAGCCACATGGATTTCAGAATTGTTCTACGACCTTACCTGTTCAAAATCTCAATACTAAATGCTCAATATCAGTACGTCAGTTCATTTTCTAAACATTTTTTCCATTGCTGGGTATAGGTGTTAATACAGTGCGATATTTATAGAGACAATATTTACCCACTTGTAGAACAATTTGATTATTCATCTTGCTTTCATTGTGAAGGAGGATGCTAGCAAGATTTTTCTTTAGAAGCAGATACTGGCCAGGCAGTAGAATTGTCCCTCTACCTTTGGTCAGCCAATAGGACCTAACTTTGGTATTGTTTCCACAGTATTAGTGCTGGACTTCAAATACCCCAACTGGAGTCCGAAATTGCAGACATCTGGTACAAGAGCAATAATTCTATTCTCTATGAGTGTGTTGGGAAGAATATTTGTTTTAGTATTATCCATCTGTTTGTAAACCCTCTCATTGAATTTTAGCCAAACTATGGATGTGATTTACAGAGAGGTCATGGAGGAAACCACACACACAGTTTGTTTGTGTCTGCAAATATTGAGTCATCACTATAGCTTAATTCCACTGGATTTTCTTTCTTTATCAGCCTCTGAATTCTTTTTGAAAATCAGCATCTTGAAAATCATCATAAACAACATTATGTTGCAATTTGGCATCCCAATTACTATAAAATATAGGAATTATTTCATCAAACTTGATCAATAATTTTTCAGAAATGGTATTCCAGAAGTCATATGCATTCATATTTACTGATACTTAAAAATATTGAATTGTCAAAATAAAAATTGATATGCCTGTTTTATTTAATTTAGAAAGTTATTTCCCATCATTATTCTCTTAGTTCTTTTTGAAAATGGAGCTATTGCAAATGCAAATCTGTGAAATATAACCTGTTAGCTGAAGTATCTTTAAGGCAGTGCTGCTGTTACAAATTTGGGTTTGCCATAGGTACCTTCTCGGGTTCAGTGCTTTCAGTTGCTCCCATAAAGGTCGGAACGTCTTTTATGGGAGTTGACTCACACTGGTGAGATGAAGAATGATATGAATTGTTAAGCTGCTTTATTTCACTGCAAGATGTACATACAGAACAGCCATTATGATCAGATTCACTTAATTCTTTCAAATCCATTCTGTGAAAAAAGTCCAAAAACACAAAATGTGACAGTTGCCTTAAAGGGACCAGACACTCAAAAGCCACTTCCTTATATCCCTCACCACCCATATTCCCCCTACCCTCTTCCCACCTCACTTCCTCCTGCATCCATCCCTGGAATATGCTCCTCAACACCGCACCCCCCCCCCAAGTCACATACAAACTCCCAACTGCCTAGACTTTGGCGTCCATTCAGCACAATACTTTTGCAGCTTACGATCTGCTCAACGACTCCCTCTCCTCCACCTTATTGTCTCCCATCCTGGTCACGGCCCCCATCTTTGCTCTCTCAAATCCAAGGGACGCAGACTTGAGGGTATCTAGTGCACAACTGGTTGAGCCATCCATCACCAGATCTGGCTAGGCCATATCAAGCACTATTGGGCCTCACTCTCTTCTGCCAAAATCACTCACTACTCCAGGATCATCCTGGAGAACAAAAATTACCATGACTTCTTTTCTCCCAATGCCAACCATCTTTTTCAACCTTTCTCCCTTGCCCCTTTCAAGTGCATGGAACTCATAGACATCTTTATCACTAACATCACTAAGATTATCCATTGAGTTGCCTTTGTTGCATTTCCCCCTATCTTTCCTTGCAACTCCATGTTTGAATCTTGCCAATCAGATTTGGAAATTACTTGATAACGTTGAATTTAAAGTTCAGAGGTCACCAGCCTTAGAATAAAGTATTGATTATATTAAGTATTCAGTAGGTTTCTCCATAACAACCTTCCACTTAATATTGCATAGGATCAATATGTGTTACTTTTTTGAATGGAGGCTTTAGAGTCTTTGGGGGAGAAATTCAGTATCGCCCCATGTGGGGCGCAATTATCGGCCGGGCGCAAAGATTAGCGCCTGGCGCTAATTATCGCCTCCGACTGCAAACTTGACTTTTATCGCCCCTGTAGGTGATTGGAGCGCTAAATCAGGCGCTACACATCTGTCTTAAGGCGCAAAGGCCGAGGAGCGAGGCGCTAACTCAGAGCGCTGGCGAAGCTCATGTGATGTCAGTCAGCAATGGAACACAGACACAATTGCGCCGGCCAGTTCTTAAAGGGGAGGGTTGATCTTGTTTTCCATCCACATCTGCTCATTGCAGCTTTGAATCTCGGCCTGAAGAGACCTGTACATCAAATCTGCTGGAAAGAACAATGGAGAGGCCCAGGGAAAGAGCTCAGAGTGCAGCCCCCACAGTCTCTTCTAAATCGATACAAGGAAGGGCAAATCAAAATGAACCTGCAAAGTGCTGCTCAGTTTCCAAAACTCCTTCACACAGCGTTGAATCTCTCCAGAAGTCTCTCTCTCTCTCTCTCTCTCTCTCAGAATGCGTGGTTCAAAAATGTCACCAACAAAAAAAGGCAGGAAGCGGTTGCCTTTAAATAGCGCTCCCCCAGTCCCTTCCTGACTGCAAAACGCTCCCCTCAACCTGTCGTTGCTAGCGGCAGGCGATAAGGCAGGGGGCGCCACTCAATATCCGCTCCGGGGCGCTATCGGGGCGTTGTGCACTTGACTGACGTCACGATTTGCTGCCGCAAAATGTCTAGTTAATTTCGCGAGCGGCGCAAACATCGCCGCACCCGGACGCTAGTTGCTTTGCGCCCCATTAGCGCCCTCTTAAGGCGCTAACGGGAGGCGCAACCAACTGAATTTTCCCCCCATAGAGTTATACAGCACAGAAAGAGGCCCTTCGGCCCATTGTGTCCACGCCGGTCATCAAGCCCTGTCTATTCTAATCCCACTCTCCTACTTCTGTGTCAACCGTTGGGAACAGTCCCCAGCAATTGGGATGGAGGACCGGGAAAGATATAGGAGCAGAAGCGGGGGTTCGGACCGGCAATCGGGAGGGAGGAAGAGACAAGGGGGCGGCGGGGGTGAGAGCAGACTGGCAATCGGAAGGGAGGGAGGGAGAGATCGCGGGACAAGAGGGTCAGGATCGTAGGTTTGGGGTGGTCGACCAATTGAGGCAGAAGGTTTGCTTGAGGGTTTGGGGGGAGCACTCCTGCAGGCATGTACATGGCAGGTTGGGGTCGCGTTATGCAATTTTTAATTTTTAACCCCCCCCCCCCTCTCTGCCTGTCGTGGGGGATTAAAATCCCCCCCCCCCCCCCCACCAAATGTGATTGTGGAGTTTAACCTACAAAGTCATCTTCACCTTAATATTGTTTTACAAGCAGCTATTATGTAGAGGATGTCCATCAATTAATTATAAATCCAATCAAGTGATTTAGACGATATAAAAGAGCCAGTGCTGACTTAGATTGAATTGTAGGTATAATTTTAATATGTAAGAGATTGTATATTTTGGTTAAACTGTGTTCCTTCCATTCTGGTGATTAATTTGTCTTTGGTGATTTAACTTTGTACTCATGAAGGTGAATGATGTCAATGCTCAGAAATGGAACACTCCTACTTCTGTGTCTACTGTCAGGATGAAACAGTCAGGTACAATTCAACAAAAGCAAAATACTGTGGATGCTGATGCAATTCATCCAGATGCAGGGTAAATCTCCCTCTGCTCTAGTCTCTGCACTATTAAGGTATTCTGTTTAGGGCTGAGTGTTCAGTCCCAGTCGCCACCCACTAGCTTAAAGACTGCTTACAGCTGAAGAGAATGTCAGTGAAATGCGCGGTTTTTGTATCGCACCACAGCTGAGTATCTTATGGCAAATGAAAAGGTAGTCTCATTGCCAGAGATGGAGAGCCGCAGACTTGGCTTGTTTTGCATGTTCTCTTTCCTTTGTCAGTCTGTGTGCTTGAAAGGTAGGCACATTCTTCAGCTGTAATGCTATTTGCTGGTGTTCAAAGCATGACTTCCTCGTTAGTATAGTGGTCAGTATCCCCGCCTGTCACGCGGGAGACCGGGGTTCAATTCCCCGACGGGGAGTATATATTTTGCTTAAAAATGTGGAGAATTTCCCTTTCTCTTTTTTTTATGACGTAAAGGTTAAAAAATGTGGCGAATTTTGCATTTTTAAGACTAAAGCGTAAAAATGTGGAGTTCTTTTGGCGATCAGCAGTAAATTGCCTCCTTCTGTGCCGTATGATACTAAAGTTTATTTCCCACATTACAACAGTGACTACACTCAAAGTACTTCATTGGCTGTAAAGTGCTTTGGGACGTCCGGTGGTCGTGAAAGGCGCTATAGAAATGCAAGTCTTTCTTGCCAGTTTCTCTCTCTCAAACGAAGATTAATGACAGGCATCAGCACAGGAAATCAAATGGCTTTCTATCGGTCTCGCAGTCAGGTTGTTACTTATCACTGAAATTTACAAATTAACCTGAGCTTGATTCACAATTACCCATTATATAATCAGCGTTTCTAAAGCGGGTTAGTAACTCCACATCATAGTAACTTAAAGGATGGACTAGTTTAAAGTGTTTTTTTTGTGTGTGGTTTAAAGTGGTTGCTGGAGAACAACTCGGATACATACTGTCAACAACAGTTTGACGAGATCTGCTGCTACATTCCTCCTGAGCCCCGATTATCTGAAGTCGGCAAAAAGGGAATTGAGCCAGCCTGGTTGTAGGCTTGCAGAGGCAAGTATGTCATTCTGACCAAAGCTCTACCGGAATACTTCATCCTCCAAACAGAAATTCACTGAACAGTCCCGCACATTATATGACTATGGCTACATTGTGACAAGACGAGAGTATTATCATAGAATTGTACAGCTCAAGAGGAGGCCATTCGGCCCATTGTGCCTGTGCCGGCTCTTTGAAAGAGCTGTCCAATTAGTCCCACTCCCCTGCTCTTTCCCCACAGCCCTGCAAATTTTCCTTTTCAAGTATTATATTGAAATACAACATCAAATCCTGGGTCACAGTCGGGATGACCATCTGGAGCAAAAATCTCATGTCTCAGAAAAACATATATTCCTGAAACCTACACATAATGGTCAAAAAAGCTACTTGTGAAAATTAGATTGTGCCACACTTGAGGGAGCTGAAGACTGGTTTTCTGATTTGCTTGATAAGTGAACGCTCAGACTACAGTGAAACACAACTCACAATAGAGTTAGCAATATTAATTCGCATAAAAAGTTTTTTAAAAATCTAAAGGGGCAAAAGAATAGAGACTGGTGAATCCACCTTGCCTGAAGATTGTATCTATAGTTCAATAGCCCTAATTAGTTAAAAAGAAAAAGAAAACCGTTTTGCCTATTAAAGAATTAATGTTCTACTCCAACAATTACCAAATCAGTTATTCACTCAGTGAGGCAGCGTATCCTCCTCAATGTCATGGAGCCACAAGGCTTTGTCAACAAAAACCTATTAATTGTAGAAGAGAGGTGATATTAGTACTGGATTAAGGAATGATGGAGTATGAAAGGCAAAGGGCTTTAGACACCTGCCCCCAAACCCAGCTAGGTTTGAAATGTTGACGTTGTATAGTCTAAGTCGCTAGTTGTAAACTCGATCCTGGAGAAGACATGCATGCAAGCCAAGGTTCCACAAGATCCCCGTGGCTCTTTACCATTCAAAAACACGACAAACTAGAACTGAAAATCACATTCCCAG
This sequence comes from Squalus acanthias, assembly GCA_030390025.1. NCBI lineage: Eukaryota > Metazoa > Chordata > Chondrichthyes > Squaliformes > Squalidae > Squalus > Squalus acanthias. Next base: position 111,883,364 of record CM059435.1, read on the forward strand.
GTATTGAGTGGCTGATCTGCCAGAGGTCCAGAAACTGGGATCCATCTCCTATCGCTAGCTATGGTAATCAAACGGGAACCTGGGACTGCTGTAGAGGTGGCGGGGACATGGCGATGTATGCATCTAGATGGTGAAATACGAACGGAAATCCCACAAGAACAATGCAAAAAAACAAATTATGTGAACCCATGGTGGCCAGAAGAGACTGTTGCAGCCAAAACAGCTTCTGATGCCAATATTTAGCTGCTTGGACAGAATGTGGCACCTTGCTGCACTGAATATGGTCTGTCTAGTCTGAGCCCGATGAAATCTGAATTGTTGATTGGCCGGTGTGGGATATGAAATGTATATGGGTGTTCTGAGTTTCAGATTAAGGGATATTGCTGGAACAGTCTCGAAGAAGTTTAAATTGCAACTAATGTGCTATATCTGACCTGAGAATACTGACACTAGGTTTAAAAGTCATGATGTGGAGATGCCGGTGTTGGACTGGGGTGGACAAATGTGAGAAGTCGCACAACACCAGGTTATAGTCCAACAGTTTTATTGTGATTTCAAATAAAACTGTTGGACTATAACCTGGTGTTGTGCGACTTCTCACATAGGTTTAAAAGGTTATATGTTCTATTCACCTGCACTTAACCTCCCTGATAAGCATAGGAAAAACACCAAATTTAAATGAAATGCATAGCTATTGAAATTATGGGGTTCAATCACTCCAAGGTTAGTATGCCATTTGTAGTGCAGAAATCCCTGCATACTGCCCCAATAATGTCCATTAATCTCCGAATACCTTCTGCTGCACTGTGTAATGTCCATTTCCTGCAGAATAATCTCCAAGAGTGAAACCAAACAATTTATATTTATTTACAATCAGTTTATGCTCAAGATTTGCATCTATTGGTTGAGGTTTAACAGCTAGAGAGAACTCCCTCTGCCCCAACTCTGCTTCTGCAGCGCAAATTGGACACAGGGGGCCGATGTCGGCCAGAATCCTGGCGAGACCCGGGAATGACTGGTCACTGCTCAGAATATTGCTGGCTGGAAATTTGTGCAGGGGCCTGGGGCGGGTGCACCTCCTATCCGCCCCCAAACACGGCCCCTTAAATCAGAGAGGACGGCTGCGGAGAAGGAATTCCTACGCTGGCAATTTCCTCAGCTCCAGCCTTCCCTATCGCCAATCAACCTAGCATACAGGTCCTCTCAGCCGTGTGGTTAGTGCTCACCGGTCCTGGCCTGGAGTCTCATTAAAATCCCAGCGCCATTATTCTTTTAGGCCCCCTTATAAAGGGCAGGTGAGGCCACAAAAACAACAACTTGCATTTATATAGCGCCTTTAACATAGTACAACGTCCCAAGGTGCTTCACAGGAGCATTATCAAACAAAATGTGACACCGAGCCACATAAGCAGACATTAGGACAGATGACCAAAAGCTTGGTTAAAGAGGTAAGTTTAAGGAGTATTCTGGAGTTTAGGGCCTAGGCAGCTGCAAGCAAATAGTTTTCCACAACATGGCTTTCCAGTGCTGCGTGTCACACCCCCCTCCTCGGGCAGGCACCCAAGATCTACCTAGTGGCATAGCCACCTGCTGGCATTTATATATGACCACTGGACATCTCAAAGCGCTTATACAGCCAATGAAGTACTTTTGAAGTGTAGTCACTGTTGTAATGTGGGAAATGCAGCAGGCAATTTGCACACAGCAAGCTCCCACAAACAGCAGTGTGATAAAGACCAGATAATCTGTTTTAGTGATGTTGATTGAGAGCTAAATATTAGCCAGGACACTGGGAAGAACTGCACTGCTCTTCTTCGAAATAGTGCCATGGCGATCTTTTATATCCACCTAAGAGAGCAGACAGGGCCTCGGTTTAACATCTCATCAGCACCTCCACCACTGTAGCACTCCCTCCACACTGCACTGTCAGCCTAGATTTATGTGCTCAGAGTCCCTGGAGTGGGACTTGAGCCCACAACCTTCTGACCCCAGAGGCAAGTGTGCTACCCACTGAGCCACAGCTGACACTAACAGATAGGAAACCCTGCCCAGACCCCAGATACTGCAGCAGGGACAGGAGAGCAATGATCACTGGTGCTCACTGTGCCCCATTTCTGTGTGGCTGAGGAATTTCAGCCCCATACACTCAGTCTGTGTCGGATGAACCTGGTCCCAGATACTAAAACTGAAAGTACATTGTTCTAACTCATTGTACCACAAGATCCCTTGGGAGAATTTTGATCTGTTCTAAAAAAAAAGTAACATCTTAAAATTGCACCATAATATGATTTCACAGTAATGAGTCGATTCATATTTCTAAGGGTTGACGTCAAAATATTAAAAATTTCACTGGGGTCAGCAAAATTGTTCATAAGCATAGACTTACTGTCAGTCAAATTGGCAGCTGTGGAACCCATGCAGACAGTTGTAATGGTTTACTCACAACTGATGTGCAGAAGTATTCAAACTAGCTGGAGAGAGTTAGCTTAGATCCCCCGTCAGCCTACCAATACCTGGGGGTAGAGTTTCTGCTTTGGGTGAAATCGGCGATCCGGGCGCAAATTGCGCCCAAAATTGTGCCCGTCTTGAGAAGTATTTTTTTCTCTCGTGTTTCCGCTCAAACTCATTTGCATATCGGCGAATGCAAAATCTACCATGATCATTTGGGCAGCGTTTTATAGCGTAATTTAAATAAAATAAATTTGCTTTAAAAAATATTCCTTGATATATTTAAGAGTGGTAACGGTGCAGTTTGATTAGTACAGCTGGAAATGGGTTTATCACAAAAAAATAAGCATTTAAAATCACAGTGTCAATCCACCTGTGAGTAACCCGATTTTAAATGACTGAAAATGTCTGTTCTGACGAAGGGTCACAGACCTGAAACGTTAACTCTGTTCCTCTCTCCACGGAAGCTGCCTGACCTGCTGAGTGTTTCCAGCATTTTCTGTTGTTATATAGAACCATTTGCTAGTTATATTGGGGTACAGTAGTAAAGTTTAAAAAAAAGCTTTTGCTTGTGCCCAAAAGAACCAGCTTAATTTTTAGCGCCTCCTTGAAAGCCTGCAAGCAAGCGCAATTAGCAGAAACTCCCAATGGCGATTAATTAATCCCTGGGTGCGTGGCCAGTTTTGTGGGCGGGGCCAGCTTTTCATGCAGTGATTTTTAAACTAGCGCAAAAAACTCGAGTTGCGCTGAATGTAATTTGCGCTTCAAATTCTGCAATTTTTTTGCGCAGGTTATGCAGATTTCGAATTGCACCAAAAAAACCAGCGCAACCGAGCAGAAACTCTAGCCCCTGATGTCTCCCCTCACCACCCTTCTCGCCATTCTACAGTAATGCAGCCGGCTCGACACCTCAAACGAGTTGCAGGAAACGTTGGAGTTGTTCCAGTGCGTCTGTTGTATCACTCAGCTATTGACGTCCCCAGCACTGATTCAAATAACTCAAATGTGTCTAAAACACCCAGACAATGGACGAGTCCAACCATTTATCTTCATATTGTAAAATGTACAAAATTGTTTTTATTTTAGAACTTCACTTTATAGTTGGATGTTCTTCATTTTGGTTGTAATCCTTTTTGTAATTAAAACTTCAATAGGTAAAAGATGATTCTGGAGCAAGAAGTCATGCAATGAGATTTTTTTTGATGTGTTGCATTTTCATGTTTTAATTTAGCTATGGATTATGTACCACACTTTTTCTTATAGGTCCTTACTGTGAACTGACTTTTGCTTGACTAATCAGATTAGTTTTGACTGACCTAGTAGTATAACAGATATAGGCTGCGGTCACTTTAAGGCCACCATGCAACATAATAGAAGTGACAGTAATTTGTTGCGATTGTGAACATATTTCATTCAAGTATTGTTTATGAAGCTTAAATAGCCATAGGCTTTGACTGTCACTTATAGTTAAGTACAACTAGGGTACAAATCCTTGCCAAGGTCAAACCATTGTCAACAAGACTGCTTTCTTAAAATATTCATTAGATATTAAAAGAGATAAAACTGAAAGTATTTCTTCCAATTTGCCACAGTTAAGCAGGTGTAATTTTTCTTGAAACATTCACTGAGTTTTACTGCTAATTAATGAAATTTGACAGTGCTTCCTTGTCATCTGCACTGCACAGATCCTGTTTACAAAAGAGATTGGCAATAAGTAGCAATGTGTTTCTGAGTACACTTTTATGCTCGTCTGGTGATAGTAAGATGAACTTCAAGTAACTATTAGTCATTAATGCCAGTTAGAAAAACAGGAACTGATAGTAATTCAGCCACAAGTAAATCTACCATCCCTCAAAATGTTCCCACTGATAACCTCTCTGATGTTCCTTACAACAGAAAAAAGTTCTTAATTGCTAGTTATTGGTTCTGTTAAAACAGATTGGGTCTCTTCCTATACAGCTTTGACCATGTAAAGGGAATTATTTTTCTTTGTGAGTTTCTCAAGATTTACTTTGTTTTATAGAATTACAATGCTTCTTGCCCATTTTATCAAGTATAGATCAGACATTGGCCCAGCATGGTCACTCATTCCAACATTGGTTAACCCGACCTCAACCACTAGCTGATGCCAGTTCCCAATTGTACAATCAAATTGAAATTTCACTGACTCATGTGACACCGGTGTATACTGTTTTTCATCAGCACATGATTTTATTTTTGATTTTCAACCCCTCCCCACCCCCAGGAATCGCTGTCCCTCCTACTCCAGGACAATGGTACTGACCCAACCAGGGATATCCCCAGACCCTGATGTTGCCTGATGTGAAGGATGCTTCTAACTTCAATTAAGTTCCTCAATGAAAGTGGTTATCAAGCAGAACTAAACAGACTTCCCCAACTTCTCTGGCGACAAAGAAGAGACTTACACTCCGTTCCTTTATGCTATCTGGTGTTGTGGGGCTGATTCTGTGGTACCACTGCTGCTCTTTATGTGCCACGAGTATACTGATCTGATCTCTCCCAAGTTCACAAGGCCATTTGGATGAGCAGAATATGCTCCCTGTACATACTGACCCAAGTGTAGGGAGCATGCTGATAGAGGGGACAGGATATCACACACATTTAAATGGCCACTTAAAGGTAAGTGGCCACATGGAGAGGCAAAAATTCTTCCAGTCTTTAGGAAGGTTGAAAATAACTTTTAAGTAGTTGTCCGCCTTTCCAAAGACAATGGTGGAATTTTAACCCCAAGAAACGGACGAGTTTGGGTCGGGTGGGAGGTTAAAGAGTTGAAATCTGAATCCCAACCCCAACCCGCCTCCAAACCATCCACTTCCAGTTTTACCAGGGGCGGATGGGGGCGGGAGGCCAACTCGCTCCCAGGAGGCAGGTTGGCACTTTACATATTATAATGTGTTTGTATGCCTCATTTTGAATCTCCATTTTAAATTTAACTCTGGACGGCCAGGTTTCCCGGGCCTCAGGGAACCCTGCAGCTAAAGGAAGGCGAAGACTGCTGGATCCAGGAGCTAAGTGCCTTTCCTCTTACCTGCTGGATCCAGCGTTTCTGACTCACCAACCCCCCACGATTGGACACTCCCCCGACCTTCCCCACGAGGCCTCCGACCTCCCCCACGAGGCCTCCAACGCCCCCCCCCCACCCACGAGGTCTCCGATCTGCCCTCCGGCCCCCGACCCCCCACCATCCGGCCTTCCGATCCCCGGCCCCTGACCACCTCCTCCACCCTCTGATCCTCGGGCCCCCAAACCCCCCCCTCCAGCCTCCAATCCTGGCCTTCCACACTCCCCCATCCCGGCCTTCCGACCTCTCTCTGATCCCGGCCTTCTGACCTCTCGCCCCGCCCCCAATCTCGGCCTCCGATCCCTCCCTCCTTCCTCTTTGCTCCCCAGCTGCGGTTTACTGCTACCCCAGATTAAGCTAAGAAAGTTCTCCTTGATCACTGGCAAGTAAATGTACTGAGGTCTGCAAATGTAGTTTGATGCTTGCTGGCTTGCCTCCTTTCATCCTGAACTACTTCAACCATGACATACTGTATATGAGGCACTCTTAAAAACAAACTTAAGGAGTAAGAAAAATTGGTCCCAAAAGTTTTTTTCTGATAAAAAATATGAATAAATATTTTAGTAATATGGAAAAATGTCTAACAAAAAACACTGGAAAGAGCTATAAACATTGTTAAAAAAAACATGGATCACTTTAAAAGCAGCTTCTACCATTATGCTTTCATTGGTCCCATTTCAAATAAGTACAAGGAAAAAAAAGCAAGCCTGAGGCAAATCACATACTGAAAGTAGTAATTTGGGGGTAGATTCCCTTCTGTCCATTCTCTGTAGTGAAACTGTAAATGATTGTCCAAAGAATAATTATGATTTTGCTACAAGCTCCAAAGGAAATCTTTCCCCCTCTGTTGGTTTCATTTTTAAACACTGAAGTCAGTTAATTGACATCATCTTATCATGTGAAATCAGATAGAAAGTGACAGTTAAGAGATTGTAGTATGCAGAGCCCAAATTATTGTGCAACAGTGCTGTGTATGCCCCAACCTTTCCACCTCAGCAGACAGTTGCTTATATTCAATTAAACCATTTTTGGTCTTTTCCTGGCTTGTTCCTCTGCTTGTCAAAGCTGTGTTTCTTCAAGTATGACCCTCTAATTCTAGATGATCTTATTATCATTCCTGCCACTGCTCCCTGCCCTGGTGCTGTTTATTCTGGTTTCATTTGATGGAGCTCTCTGATATGAGAGTGAATCCTGTAGTCACAGACTGAACCCTTAATGAATCTGGCCTCCAATTGACTGCAGAACCATGTGTTCTCAGCCTGCTAATCATCCATCTGCACCAACCACAACATTGTTTAAAATTATGACAAAGAGCCCTCTTTTACCAAGTCCGAAGGGCATATATCATAAATAAAACATCCTGGGGGTCACCATTCACCACAAACTCAACTGGACCAGACACACCAATACTGTGGCTACTAGAGCAGGTCAGTGTTTGGGTATTCTGCGGCTAGTGGCTCATTCCCCAAAGGCTCTCCACCACCCACAAGGCACAAGTCAGGAGTGTGATGGAATACTCTCCACTTGCCTGGATCTTTCTGTATTTTAGCATTGCATCTCAGAAAATTCACGTTTCACCCATTCTTTCCAACCACCAGGGTAATGTGAAGTGCTCTTGTAGCCCACTGATACGACAGTGTGGAAATGGAAGAAGTAGTGTAAACTGAAATAAAATGAAGGAGTCAGTCACCATGTGTAAGGGACAGTGGATAAATAATGCAGAGGTTCAGTAATGTTCTGAAACAGAGGGCTCATAGGTAACCTCGTCAGACACGGGTGAGGTCACTACAGACACCAGTTAACAAACAATGGGTCAATTAAAGAAAATGGATGAAGACAGACATAAACTAATCAAGGAGATGGGACAGGTTGTAGAATAGGATAAACTAATCATCAGGGCACAGGACAGAGGGAACAAATGTGTAACCAAAGAGATGGGACAGATTATAGAATAGTATAAACCAGAGGAGAAACCCTAGATAGAGAGCGAGAACCTAGAGAGCGAGAACCTGGCAGAGAGAAACCTAGGAGCAACACTCGACAGCAGGGACCTGGGAACAGACACCCTACGTAGCGGTTTGGACAGAGCTTGATCGCCTCGAACCAAATCGGGTAATATCAATATAAGTTGTGAGTCTTATATTTTGGAATTGTACTTTAAACTACGAACGGTGTTTGTTAAGCATTTATTAAAGATAAATCTTTGTACGTGAAAGCTGTTGCCTGTGTGTTTGTTCAGACCAAACTTACATTTGAACCCTAAAAGGAAAAGTTGCTAACCTATTTGTTCGATCTTTCGAACATCTAGCGAATTCGGAGCAACAACAGCAGCTAAAGCCTTCTTGCTCATTGATTCCTGCCAGACATAAGGTGCAACCATTGACTTTTGCACTACCAGTGTGCAACATTGCATCCTGGGATCACACGAGAAAGAACGAACTTGCCTTTGTGCAGCGCCTTTCATGACCACAGGATGTCCCAAAGTGCTTTACAGTCAATGAAGTACTTTTTGAAGTGTATTCACTGTTGTAATGTAAGAAATGTGGCAACACAGCAAGGTCCCACAAACAGCAATGAGGTAAATGACCAGATTATCTGTCTTAGTGTTGTTGCTTGAGGGATAAATATTAGCCAGAACATTGGGGAGAACTCCCCTACTCTTCTTTAAATAGTGTCATAGGATCTTTTACATCCACCTAAGGGGTCAGGCGGGGATTCAATTTAATATCTCATCTGAAAAATGGCACCTCCGACAGTGCAGCACTCTCAGTACTGCACTGATGCGCTAACCTAGATTACATGCTCAAGTCTCTGATGTGGGGCTTGAACACACATTTTGGTAGGAAGAATGAGGAGAGAAAATACAAGCTAAATGGTACAATTTTAAAAGGGGGTGCAAGAAGAGAGAGACCTGGGGGTGTTTGTGCACAAATCTTTGAAGGTGGCGGGACAGGTTAACAAAGCAGTTAATAGAGCATATGGGACCCTGGGCTTTATAAATAGAGGTCATGATGCGGAGATGCCGGTGTTGGACTGGGGTGGACAAAATTGAGAGGTCGCACAACACCAGGTTATAGTCCAACATGTTGGACTATAACCTGGTGTTGTGCGACCTCTCAATTTTATAAATAGAAGCATAGAGCACAAAAGTCAGGAAGTTATGCTCAACCTTAATAAAACTCTAGTTTGGCCCCTGCTGGAGTATTGTGCCCAATTCTGGGCACCACACTTTAGTGAAGGCTTCGGAGAGGGTACAGAAGAGATTTGCCAGAATGGTTCCAGGGATGAGGGAATACAGTTACATGGATAGACTGGAGAAACTGAGGTTGTTCTTCTTGGAGCAGAGAAGGCTAAGAGGAGATTTGAAAGAGGTGTTTAAAATCATGAAGGGTTTAGATAGAGTAAATAAAGAGAAACTGTTTCCAATGGCTGAAGGGTCGATAATCAGAGTGCACAGGTTTAAGCTGATTGGCAAAACGACTAGAGGCGAGATGAAGAAAAACCTTTACGCAACAAGTGGTTAGGATTTGGAATGTACTGCCCCTGATAGGGCGGTGGAAATCGATTCAATAGTAGCTTTCAAAAGGGAATTGGATAAATACTTGAAGGAGAAAAAATTGCAGGGATATGGGGAAAGAGCGGGGGAGTGGGACTAACTAGATTGCTCTTCGAAGCAGTGCAGACTCGATGGGCCGAATGGCCTCCTTCTGTACTGTACTATTCTATGATTCTAACCCACATCCTTTGGACTCAGAGGCGAGAGTGCTACCAGCTGATCCAAGGCTGACATACTAGAATATCAGGTGCGGGGGATTGTCTGCCCTTTACACAACCCGCCTGATTTTCCATCCATTAAAATTAAATTAACGGAAAAGAGGATGTGAGTTCCTCTGAGCCCCATATTCCGATATGCACTCTTGGTACTGGAAGGGTAAAATGCGGAAAAGTTACTCCTATCTGCCTGCAGTTAGTTATCCTGTAACTGGCAGCACGGTACTGGAACTCCTTAAGTTACAATAATAACTTAACAGGTGCAGTATTATACATTTAGAATTAATAACCCTCTCCAAAAAAGTGTGAACGTCATAAACAAATGCTTTGCAATAAATATGGGATATCATGTTTGTAACAGAATATTACAGATTTTAATTCATAATTTTGAAAGAATAGTATAACTAATTTCCCAATCATGGATGCACTATTATGGATTTTATAATCTATCAATGCATATATTCACTGTGACCAATATTACTTGCAATTCAAAATAGATTATGTTTTTAGCATTTTTTCTAAGTGCTTTGTTTTATTGAAAAACAAATCAAAATTATATAGATTTACATGAACGTACGCAAGTACCTGGTATCCATGTTTTAAAGAGAGTAACCCACACAGCAAACCTTTCACTGAAAGGTGATCTGCTGTTGAAACTTTTGAGATTTTAACTCAAATGTCACTGCAACAGATTCCAGTTAAATTATTCATTAAACCCTAGCAATCAGCAACTTGGGATTATTGAAAGCAGCATTCTGTGCCACACATTCTGACTATGACTTGGTGTCTCAATGATTATTGTGAATTTTTCCTGAAGTATTCGCCAACATCCTGTTATTTCCTCAGCTTTCAGTAGCAGCCACGGTTTTATAATCCAATCCGCCTGTATATAACAAAAGCAGTGGACAAAAATCATGGACAACTGGGATAAGTTGACAGACCGTAAGGCAACTCCTGGAGGTGTGTGACTCACTGGTGCCGATAAGCAGTGGTTGAATTACTAAATCCCAATCTCCTCCATGCCCTTCAATTCAGAAATTAAAATCTTATTCCTTTCAATTTTTATCAAGACTGTTCCTTCATATATCTAACCATCAGCTTCCACCTCTTACCTTTGTTAGTTCTTCTTCATTGATTGATATCCTTGGTCTCCCTATCTTCTCTGAACTCAAATTGAACTCCCCATTGATGAAGCTGCCTTTAACAAGTTTGGTTTCCTCTTTCATGTCAAGTACTTTTCCCCCTCCATAACATTTTATAAAGCCTCACTCCATCCACAGCTTGAGCCCTATTACTATTTCTGGCTCCATCAGTACTCTCTGAACAGGATACAAGAAAAAGTCTTCAGGAAGAGTCTTCTCTTGCCTTTAATCCTGCACCTGAAGAATGTGGATCTCCTTGTCTCTCAGCTTCTCAAAATCCAAATGTGGCTTCACCTAATCACTGCTGTTTGATTTACCTCTTCAATTCTTTTCAACCTTGATGCTATGTAAAACACAGCTCTGGGAGCATGTCTGGGAGTGTTCCCTGGCTATCCCGGGAATTCCACCTGGTAGGTCCTCATTTGGTCCAACAAAACCTATGCCAGCTGAGAGTCCCAAGACTGCCCCGAACAAAGGTAATTGATTGTAAGAGTTGATTACCTTTGAAATGAATGCACTTTGCTCCCTTTGGAACTTTCTAAAAAAAAATTGACCTGATTTTTAGCATCGGCTCCAGGTTCCCACTATCGGCTGCTCCAACTGCTGGCGACACAATGGTCAGGCACCTTTGACCTGCTCATAGGGGTGGGCTGCCCTCTCCGACTATGGAAGTGATGTTGTCCCACGGCACTATTATTAGAAGAGCAGGGGAGTTCTCCCCAGTATCCTGGCCACCATTTAACCCTCAACCAACATCACTAAAACAGATTTATCTAGTCATTTATTTCATTGCTGTTAGTGGGACCTTGCTGTGTGCAAATTGACTGCTGTGTTTCCTACATTACAACAGTGATTATACTTCAAAAGTGAAGTGCTTTGGGATGTCCTGAGGTCGTGAAAGGCGCTATATAAATGCAAGTCTTTCTTTTTGGATACTGGAACACAATATTAGTTTTACCACCCAATGTTGCTAAGGCATATATAAAGGAAAATACATTGGATGAGCTATTTCCTTCATTTACGTGACCTATCAATTTACTCAGGGGCAGAAGTGTTTAGTGCCCCATCCCTTCTAGAGGAAATTTTCCAAAGAGGCAGATCCACCAGGTGATATGCAAAACTACTTCCTAGCTCACATCACCTGCTAATTGGTAGTAAATAGAAGAAAAATCCAGCCTGAAATGTCTATTTGGTATGTTTCAGGAAGGCTTTGTTATGAGAATATAGTTACCATTGTTCTTAGTCGAAGAAACATCTCACAATTCATCAAGAGTGTTTGAAACAGGTCAATTTCATCCCAGGAAGGGGCCAAGCCATTCAGTTCAAATACAAACATCTTATGGGAATTTGTAAGTGTATGTTTGATTGGCAGCTCTACTTGATTTTGTGACGTCTTAATTTTAATTATCACAACAGCTAAGATGGTAAACTTCCCTCCCCCCATGAAGTGTGCTACACTGGACCTGAACTCGCCTGTATTTTCAGATTCAGGTCCTTTCAATTGGGTTGACATAGGAACAGGAGTAGGCCATTCAGTTTCTCGAGCCTGTTCAGCCATTCAATGAGATCATGACTGATCTGTATCTCAACTCCATCCACCCGCCTTGGCTCCATATCCCTTAATGCTCTTGGCTAACATACCCTTGGCGCAGGTGCAAAAACAGTAACCAGAAGACACCCATCTTCAGACTGGCTCCAACGGTTTTCACCCAGGCCCTTTGTGCTGTGTGCAAGCAATGAATCTAATTACCGCTGGGCATCTCCACGTTTGGACCTTTGATCAAGTAGAGAACCAGGAAAATGAAGCGACAGATATCATACCTAGACCATTACAATGTATTTCCATGCTTGTGCCAATGTAGGCACCACTGCGCCACCCCCCTCCTCGGTGATACCCCCAGGAATTCTCCAGGGCAACGCAAAGGGATAAAGACCATATTATTGGTCTCCACCCCCTTTATACTCTGTTCTGCACCTGGGAAACAAGTGTTGCTGGGATGCTAAGTAGGGGACAATCAGCCCCAAGACATCAGCCATTCTAACACAACAGGTACATTTTGTTGCAGAAAAATGCATGCCGCCAGATCCCATCAACATAACAAGTCATCAGAATTCCCTCAACCTACAGCCCAAATAGGAAAATTATGTGGAGCAACCATCAGTGGTCAGTTGGCCAAGATCATAAAAACTAAGCAGGAAAGGCCCTCACTTACACAGAGATTGAGGTAAGATTAATATTTTATCTTACCAACCCCTTTGATTTTCTGAACAACCATAAGACACTATGAAGCACAGGTGATTTTTTTTTTTAAATGTTCATTCTTGGGACTTGGGCGTTGCTAGCAAGGCCAACATTTATTGCTCATCGGCAGTTGCCCTTCAGAAAGTGGTGGGGAAGCCGCCTACTTGAACCGCTGCAGCTGGGTGGTGAAGGCACTCCCAAAGTGCTTGTTGGGTAGGGAATTCCGGGGTTTTGAACCAACGACGATGAAGGAACGGCAATATATTTCCAAGTCAGGATGGTGTGTGACTTAGAGGGGATCGTGGCGATGATGTTGTTCTCATGTGCCTGCAGCCCTTGGCATTCCAGATGGTAGAGATCAAGGGTTTTGCAGATTAAAAGGAACTATTTTCTCATGGAGTAGTGGATATGTGGAACGGATTCCCAGTCAAAGCAGTTAACAGTATATTAAAAGAATTCTTTTAAAAAGGGGGATGGATAAATATTTGGGTGGGGGAGGATTGCCTCTGTGTATTACATGTAATGAAATCATAAGCGCGTCTTTGAAGAACATGTTTATGATTTTGTTACACTTAGCACACAGAGGAATTGTTCCTTCCAGCTGGGATTGGGATTGAAGGTTAGAAGGATAAGTACAGATGTAGATAAGATTTTTTTTGTGGAAGATGTTCATTCATGTGCTGCTGGGACCAAAGAAATGACACGTCAAGGGAAGTAACCTGTCAGGGATGAATAATGTAGCGTGCAAGGTCAGAGAGATCTACTCAGTATACATTCAAAGACAACCCTGTACTAACCATTACAAAATGCTATGGATGGTTTCCTGAAACATGGCTGGACGAATAGATATTAATTGGATCACGTTCAAAACAAAGCTAATTTAGACCCCTTGCAGCCAGGATGTGTCACCACTACTGTTAACATAGCTTTGACTTTTGTTCATTGATGAGCACTTCAGGAGGTTTAGGGTGAAGCCGAGCCTTAAGGGTAAAAAAAAAATGCCATTTGTTCACAGATTAGCATTAGGTAATCAGAGCGATTAAATATTTGGAATAATGCAAGAACTGCGTGGCAACACACATTAGAAGATTGACATTTTACCTTTGGGATTCCAAATCATGAATACAGCATTATCACTGACTGGAATTTTCCTCCAATTTAAGAGTCCACCTTGCAGACACCGTTGAGAATGAAGAAAGTGACGCATGAAAATGTTACACAGGCACAGTAAAGGGTTCATTTCTGTTGCTGCGATGAGCCACATTGTTAGATCAGTGTTGTGGAAACTGCATTACATTTGATCTGGGATTGTTTAATGCTGTCACTATGTGGGAGATGGCAAACCAACTCTACCCTACAGTACCCCATGAAGACATGTAAAATTAAAAACAAATACTGGTAGTAAAAATAAATTTGGTTTGTCTAACGCAGATGTTAACCCGTTTATTGCTAATAATTTCAAAATTGTTTTTTTTTTCCATGTTCCTCGCCATCCAATTTGATGTATGGAATGCAGTATGGAAATAGAGGTTATTTACAAAGTAGAAAAATTCAGAAAGATTTACATTAAAATCTCCAATTGCCTACAGTGTGATCTGCGATTAGAAAGATAACTGTATAAAGTGTTTAAACATGAAGCAAATTTAATTACTGTACAGTGCAAAACATTACCTTCCTTTTACAGACCACCTTTATGAACAGACAAATACAGCACTACATAATTTATTCACATCTTCAATCCAGCCTTCTTATACAGTACTTTCAAGACTCAAAACACAAATAAAACTTCAAATGTGGCTGAATGTAACATTGCTTTGGAATAAAAATATGTTTCACATTTCAGTCTCACAGAAATGAATTAAACGTTTTTAAAAAAAAAATCTTATTTCACTTGGCACCTATGAAATATTTCAGAGTAGCACAGATCAAACTTGAAATATTTCAATGAGATGAATATCACTCTTGCAGAATACTTCAGTCTAATAATGCTGCTTCTGTGTGAGATTGGCATGAGTAGTGTGTGATTGTAGCAGCATAATGACACTTGCCAAGCATATAGTATCAGTGGAAGAACCAAAGAACCGAACTGTGCAGCAAAAAATCATTCTTCAAGTTGAGTGCAATATATGTTGAATATGACAACAGACGGAAAGCCTGTAGGTAATCTTGGTCAGTGTCTACTTAATAGCCAAAGAAAATCATTTTACAAAAATAACCAGCAGATTCACATATCTTGCTCTGCAGTTGCCAATATATACACACAACAGTTGGTGCCTTGTGTCATTTTTAAATGAACCGTGGTGACCAACGGACTTCATCTTTAAACAATGCCATAAAAAATTGAAACAATATTTACTACATTATTACAGCATATTTCTGCTAGGAGACTGCCATACTGATTATATGAAGAACTCTAAAACACAGCACAAAGAATTTTCCCCCACTAGCAAAACAGCACTTGGAAAATATACATCAAAATTCTCATACTTTATATAACGCAAAGACTTAATATTTAAAGACTCTAAAGTTTTTGATAAATATACATCCTTTTTGATTTATACAGGATATATTTATTTGATTGCAGGAAAAAAAAATTACATCCAACTAGAACAGAAGTGGAATTTAAGGATTGTGAAATTTGAACGGAGAACGGAATCTGCCAATATGCAGTTTATTAAACTCCCGTCTTTTCATAAGACTTGCTTGAATCAGTTCTGGTACTTCTGCCTCTCATTTTCTGGTCACCACAGGGGGAAGATTTCCTTTTGTTTTCTATTTGTAGTGAAACGGCATTGATGATTTTTTTGCTACAAGTAGCAAAACAAAAAGAAATCTTTCTCCCATCAGTATTGTTATAGCAGCCAGCAACAAATAAGCAAACCTGACATGATGTGGTCATTATCATGTCAACTTATTTCCAGGCAGGAGAGGAATGACGTACACGGAGATGTCGTCGCCTGAGCCGAGCCTGTCATTTGATATCCTCCATCCTCGGTCCTTCAAAACTCCTCTGGCCCTCATCACCAAGTCCTGGGCTGCCAGTGTGTACCTGTGAACCATTAATGTAAGCGTGAAGTATACAGCTATAAGTTACCACAGTATGAGATTTTGACTTTGATAAACTGCTAAAACCATAAACAACAACATTTGTTTCAGCACCAGAGTGTTTACCCAGTAAATCTATATAATAAAAAGTTTTGTGACTGTAGTAACCATCACTTTTATCTGTCCAATTTTCTCAGATTTCATTGACCCATTGGGGTAGATTTTGACTTTGAGTGATAGCCTAAAATGGGCGATAGCGAATCGGCAGCCCATTTTATATCTGTCTTGTTGACTTCAATGGAAATAAAAATCGGGAGCGATGTAAAACGGGCTGCCGATTCACTATCACCCGTTTTACATTATCACACAAAGACATAATTATCCCCATTATCTTTAATTGACAGGCGTTACAATTTTCAGGTCTGCCTGAGATATTCTCTTGGGAACAGCAATGCTGCTCACTCCTGTAAGTGGTCAGAGTGCCTTATGTTGAGATGTGTGCCTGTACTGCCCAGTATCTAACTGTATGATAGCGTAACTCAGGGATGGAACAACAGGACTCCCTTGCGAACGGAACTGGATATTGTGTCTTTTACCCGTGCCCTTGTGTGTTTCTCCGATCTTTCCAAAGGCCAACTGAAACATGGTGCGAGAAGCAGCAGATATGAATCGTTAAACCGCTTTCTCTCACCATGCAAAGGTACAGAGAAACTGTTAAAGCAAATTCCATTTACTTCATTCAATCTCACTTCTCTCCTTGAAACATGGCAAAAAATAATAAACCTCGTTTCCTGGCCCTCTCGTGGGCCGACTTACTTCTTTTTGGCATTCCCTTCCTTTCTAGTCAATTTCTAACTGCGAAAACTGACCATCTGCATTTTAGCTTCCAGCTCCGAGTGCCAGACCTACACCTTGCAGTCTCCTGTTTAAACCCTGACTGCCCATGTATCCCTCGGTCTTTTTCTCTCTTGCGGTCCCAGCCAGGGGCAGGACTGTGATGTTGACTTCTTCCCTGGTCAGTGATTCACCAGTAGGCCTCTCAATAAAACTGGCTACCTTTCCCCCACCACCCACCCCCCACCTATCCTTGTGACGTGGGTTTAAATATCTTCTGCTATTCTCAAAATGAATGAGGACCATCCTGGCTAATGGGTCTGGGATGAGACAACTGATCCTCACTGAATCAGGTTGGAGTAGACAGTGAGCTGTGACGCTCTGCCAACAGGCTCGTCTGGCTTTCATTCAATGCCTACAGCCTGTGTCTTGCTTTATAAACTTGTACAAATTCACCTCGTTTTAAAGCACAACATTTGCCATGGCTCTGCTGGAACTGCAAAAGAATGGTTGATATTGGGGTTAGTCAGCCCACATTACAACACAGTGATTCTTGAGACCCACTGTGAGTGACGCCTTAGGAGATCCACTCGTAATGTAAAACACTTACACATGTTAAAAATCTAGAAACAAAATTGCATAATCAAACTGAGGAAAAAGTCACGGGACTACAATATTTCCACACAAGGTGGAAAAAAATGGCTTCTTGTTGCACAGAACAAAAAACATCAAAAATCAATGGGTGAGCAGAATTTGGTATTTGGACTTCTTCTAGCAGAAGTGGAGCATGACACTGGAGATTTCTGGAAGCATAGCTTATACCATTTGCACTTCATTTTGTCATTTTTGGAACCATTCAATTTAGGCAAGAAGTTTCTCACATTCTCCTGGCGTAATGGCAAAAATAAGCTGAGGTAAAACTAGTAAGTGTACAATGTAAATAGCTGTCACAGAGTTTGGGTGACTATTAGCACCAGAGTCAAAACTGTAGTACTATTAACAAACTCCTAAAGTACAGTTGATTTATGTGGAAATAGAAATTTCATTTTGCAATTACAATGAAAGAAAATCAATACTAAAATCATTACAAAACCTTCATTATCCTTTTATCTTTTTGACATTTGTAGGACTAAAAGTTGGCAGGAGCCTCAGAGTTAATTACCCTCAGCCTTGATGCAATAGTTCCCACAATAGAATATCTCTTCAAGAGACAATTTTAACTCCTACTCAATCAGTTATTTTTCAACAACATCATGATGACTACATGGGTGCAGTTAATCACACCCTGTACTTGGGGGGAAGCTTGCTATGTTTGCAAAACCTACAGCCCTTTCCAGCTGGTTTCTGCTGTCCACGGCGAATGTGATATACTGGTTGGCCTTTACGAAGAGGCCATTAGTCACCTGCTTGATACAGGCGTGGACGGCAGATTGACTAATATTACTTATGTCATCTACTGCAGCCTGGAAAGAGCCCGAGGTGAAAAAAATAAATTGAGGGCCGTAGTGACTTTCACCGCCGCATGCGGGTCTTGCTGCACGGGGCTACACAGATCTGTGACAGCCTCTCTGGAGAAGTGCAACCTCCTTATGCACTGTTCCTCTGGAGGTCGAAGACTCTGGGCTTATAGACACTATGGGCAGGATAAGGACGCATGCGAGTCGCCCTCTTCCTCTGTAAACTCCTAGCAGCCTCCACCGCAGCTCCCTGAGGTTCCCCAACATGTTGCTGTTGTTTGGACGTTTTACTATGTTAAAGTCGCTATATAAATACAAGTTGTTGTTGTTGTTGCTTCTCTTCCTCCAACCAGTATGGAGCAGCAAGATAACTCTCATGCTCTTCAGTAACGAGTACCTCCCTCAGCTTCCTGAAGGTCTTGAAACAAATTCAAGCAGAAATGCAGTGATTTGCAAGTCAAAGACACCTGTATAAATCAAGCAAGGCTTTTTCCAAACAGATTGCAATGATCTGAGTACTTACAAGTGAGTGCCCAGAGATGTCGGGGAACATAGGGTCTGATGAAAGGGAGGAACTGAAAGAAATCAGTATTTGTAGGGAAATGGTGTTAGGGAAATTGAAGGGATTGAAGGCCGATAAATCCGCAGGGCCTGATATACTACATCCTAGGGTACTTAAGGAAGTGGCCCTAGAAATAGTAGATGCATTGCTGATCATCTTCCAACATTCGATGGAATCTGGAACTGTACCCATGGATTGGAGGGTAGCTAATGTTACCCCACTATTCAAAAAGGGTGGTAGAGAGAAAGCGGGGAATTACAGACCGGTAAGCCTGACATCGGTAGTGGGGAAAATGCTAGAGTCCATTATAAAAGATGTAATAGCTGAGCACTTGAAAAACAGTGACAGGATCGGACAAAGTCAACATGGATTTACAAAAGGTAAATCATGCTTGACTAATCTATTGGAATTTTTTGAGGATGTAACTGGTAAAATAGATAAGGGAGAACCAGTGGATGTGGTGTATTTGGACTTCCAAAAGGCTTTTGATAAGGTCCCGCATAAGAGATTAGCGTGTAAAGTTAAGGCACATGGGATTGGGGGCAAGGTATTGACTTGGATAGAGAACTGGTTGGCAGACAGAAAGCAAAGAGTTGCAATAAACGGGTCTTTTTCCGAGTGGCAGGCAGTGACTAGTGGGGTACCGCAGGGATCGGTCCTTGGACCCCAGCTAGTCACAATATATATTAATGATCTAGACAAGGGAACTAGATGTAATATCTGCAAGTTTGCAGACGACACAAAACTGGGTGGGCGTGTGTGCTGCGAGGAGGATGCCAAGAAACTCCAGGATGATTTGGACAGGTTGGGTGATTGGGCAGAAGCGTGGCAGATGCAATATAACGTGGATAAATGCGAGGTTATCCACTTTGGTGTCAAAAACAGAAAGGCAGATTATTATCTGAATGGCAATAGATTGGGAGAAGGGGAAGTGCAACGAGACCTGGGTGTCCTTGTGCACCAGTCGCTGAAGGTAAGCATGCAGGTGCAGCAGGCGGTTAAGAAGGCAAATGGTATGTTGGCCTTCATAGCGAGTGGGTTTGAGTACAGGAACAAGGATGTCTTGCTGCAGTTGTACAGGGCCTTGGTGAGACCACACCTTGAGTACTGTGTGCAGTTTTGGTCGCCTTATCTGAGGAAGGATGTTCTTGCCATGGAAGGAGTTCAGCGAAGATTCACAAGGCTGATACCTGGGATGGCAGGAATGACGTATGAAGAGAGATTGGGTCGATTGGGCTTATACTCGCTGGAGTTTAGAAGAATGAGAGGGGATCTCATTGAAACTTATAAAATTCTGACAGGACAAACTAGATGCAGGAAGGATGTTCCCGATGGTCGGGGAGTCCAGAACCAGGGGTCACAGTCTAAGGATAAGGGGTAAGCCATTTAGGACAGAAATGAGGAGGAATTTCTTCACCCAGAGAGTGGTGAACCTGTGGAATTCTCTGCCACAGAAGGCAGTAGAGGCCAATTCAATATATAGATTCAAGAAGGAGTTGGATTTATTTCTTAAGGCTAAAGGGATCAAGGGATATGGGGAGAAAGCAGGGACAGGGTACTGAATTTGGATGATCAGCCATGATCGCATTGAATGGCGGAGCAGGCTAGAGGGACCGAATGGCCTACTCCTGCTCCTATCTTCTATGGTTCTATGATTCTATGATTCTATGAAAAGCACTGAAAATGGCTGTACCACCCAGTACTACTGGGCAATCCAGCACTGCGCGTTCTTCTCGCTAATTCGCCCAAAAATGGCATTGGGGACCTATTTACATCAATGTATTCTCTGAAATATAGAAGGTTAAGGGGTGACATGATTGAGGTCATTAAGATTTTGAAAGGAATTGATAGGGTAGATAGAGAGAAACATTTCCTGCTGGTGAGGGATTCTAGGATAAGGGGATATAACCTTAAAATCAGAGCCAGGCCATTCAGGAGAGAAGTTGGGAAACCCTTCTTCAAGCAAAGGTTGGTAGAAGTGTGGAACTCTCTCCCACAAAAAAGCCGTAGATACCAGCTCAATTTTAAATCTGAGATCGATAGACTTTTGCTAGACGAGCATATAAAAGGATATGGAGCCAAGGCTGGTGGATGGAATTAAGATACAGATCAGCCATGATCTCAATGAATGGCGGAACAGGCTCGAGGGGCTGAATGGCCTACTCCTGTTCCTATATTCCTTTGCATACTGTAATGAGGCTCCCACCTGCTTCTGGCAGCTGCCTATCTCAAGAATCCCACCAAAATGGTGGCGCCTGGAGTGGCAGCGAGAACGAGGCAGTAAGTACTGCGCCGCAATGTTCAGCCCCGCTCCCGCCCAAGAATTGGAATGAAAATCAGCCCTCCCTTTGTCTTCAGGTGGTTGTGAAGTTATTAATTCGTAGAGCAACTTAATGTACAGAGCAGCCTACGGCATTCTGACATTGTTGGATTTAGGGAGTGGCAGATTCCTGGTGTGATAAACACTGGGGAAAATTGGATTTTGCCGTTAATATTTTTTCATGCAATCTCCTGCATTCTCATCAAGCAGGATTTCACTTTGAAGAATGAGAGTCACAGCATCAACACTGATCTGAACCCTTAATTTTTCATGTGGACCTGAAGCTCTTTTTAGAATTTAAACAGAACAGCAGCAAGGCAACCAAGTACTGCCAGGATAATATTACCGAATTGTCTGGAATAATCTGCTGAAGACTTGTTTCTGATAAAGTCCTGACCAGAGTAAACTAGCTTGGCCTGTAACTTCTCGAACCTGGATGGCAGCATTTTAACCAAGAATTTACGTTCCCCATTTATTAGGGAAATCACGAGGTAATTAGAACATTTTAATGGACGTCTTACTTCTTTAGTATGTAAAGAAAGCAAGGTCAGCACCATGGATGCCTCCTTCAAGCCCCACCTGAACACCTTGTGGGATGGGCAATAAGTGCTGGCCTTGCCAGCGACGCCCAGATCCCATAAGCGAATTAAAAAAATTGCCAGCCCAAGCATGTTAAAAGCAATGGGACTAACTGGATTGCTCTTTGAAAGAGCCGGCGCAGACTCGATGGGCCAAATGGCCTCCTTCTATGATTCTAGTGCTGCATTCCTGTGCGTGCTATTTTCACACAGACGATAGCCCATTTATTTTAACACACAACACTCACAGGAATGTAGCACAGGCATGTTAAGCACTCGTGCATGACCATGGCTGATCATTCTACATTAGTGGGCCACTCAATTCTTTAAAGGTTTTACACCCATGGTTTAATTTTTTTTTCTGGAGTACAGCTTGCGGCAGCGAGTTACCAGAGACTGCGATTCCCCAAACGTATGTAGAAAAAAAAAGACAACATACAAATGTCAACACAGCAAGACCCCTATCTTCAGGTAGAGGTGCCAAGAGGAGGTTTGCAGTAGCTTTTTGAGCCTGTTTCTCCCCAAAAAAGGAGTTGTTTATTGTACAAAAACAAATCTCAACTCAATCTGAACACGGTCAAATTAATTAATTATTGGGAGTGCATTAACAAATTTCACTACAATTTAAAAAAAAAGTTTTCATGTCTAGTGAATATTTGTATTGTGGAAAATATGGCCAAGGGTTTCTGCTTTGGGCGCAATTGAGGTTCCGGGTGCACATTGTGCTCAAAGTTGTGCCTGTTTTGAAAAGTGTTTCTCTTGCTCAAGTTGCTGCTCAAACTCATTTGCATATCGACGAACGTAAAATCTGCCATGAACCAGCACAATCGGCAGCGATTTAGAACTTAATTTTAAAAAATAATTTTGCACTCAAAAATATTCCACGATAAGATTAGCAGTTTCATTAATACAGCTGAAAATGGGATTATCACAAAAAATAGCATTTAAAAAAAAAATCAAGAGTGTCCAGTCCACCACCTGTGAGTAACCCGATTTTAAATAACTGAAAATGACTTTAAAAAACTATACAGAACCATTTATGAGTTATATCATCTTCCAAAATTCTATAGACTCTGGAACAGTTCCCATGGATTGGAGGGTAGCTAATGTAACCCCACTATTTAAAAAAGGTGGGAGAGAGAAAATGGGGAATTATAGACTGGTAAGCCTGACATCGGTAGTGGGGAAAATGCTAGAGTCCATTATAAAAGATGTAATAGCAGAGCACTTGGAAAACAGTGACAGGATCGGACAAAGTCAACATGAATTTACAAAAGGTAAATCATGCTTGACAAATCTACTGGAATTTTTTGAGGATGTAACTGGTAGAATAGATAAGGGAGAACCAGTGGATGTGGTGTATTTGGACTTTCAGAAGGCTTTCGATAAGGTCCCGCATAAGAGATTAGCGTGCAAAGTTAAAGCACATGGGATTGGGGGTAAGGTACTGACTTGGATAGAGAACTGGTTGGCAGACAGGAAGCAAAGAGTTGGAATAAACGGGTCTTTTTCCGAGTGGCAGGCAGTGACTAGTGGGGTACCGCAGGGATCGGTGCTAGGACCCCAGTTATTCACAATATATATTAATGATCTAGACGAGGGAACTAGATGTAATATCTCCAAGTTTGCAGACGACACAAAGCTGGGTGGGCGTGTGTGTTGTGAGGAGGATGCAGAGAAACTCCAGTATGATTTGGACAAGTTGGGTGATTGGGCAGATGCATGGCAGATGCAGTATAATGTGGATAAATGTGACGTTATCCACTTTGGTGGCAAAAACAGGAAGGCAGATTATTATCTGAACGGCAATAGATTGGGAAAAGGGGAAGTGCAGCGAGACCTGGGAGTCCTTGTGCACCAGTCGTTAAAGGTAAGCATGCAGGTGCAGCAGGCGGTTAAGAAGGCAAATGGTATGTTGGCCTTCATAGCGAGAGGATTCGAGTACAGGAGCAAGGATGTCTTGCTGCAGTTGTACAGGGCCTTGGTGAGACCACACCTTGAGTATTGTGTGCAGATTTGGTCGCCTTATCTGAGGAAGGATGTTCTTGCCATGGAGGGAGTGCAGTGAAGATTCACCAGACTGATACCTGGGATGGCAGGAATGACGTATGAAGAGAGATTGGGACGATTGGGCTTGTATTCGCTAGAGTTTAGAAGAATGAGAGGGGATCTCATTGAAACTTATAAAATTCTAACAGGACTAGACAGACTAGATGCAGGAAGGATGTTCCCGATGGTGGGGGAGTGCAGAAGTAGGGGTCACAGTCTAAGGATAAGGGGTAAGCCATTTAGGACTGAGATGAGGAGGAATTTCTTCACCCAGAGAGTGGTGAACCTGTGGAATTCTCTACCACAGAAGGCAGTTGAGGCCAATTCATTAAATATATTCAAGAAGGAGTTAGATATATTTCTTAAGGCTAAAGGGATCAAGGGATATGGGGAGAAAGCAGGGACAGGGTACTGAATTTTGATGATCAGCCATGATCTCATTAAATGGCGGAGCAGGCTCAAGGGGCCGAATGGCCTACTCCTGCTCCTATCTTCTATGTTTCTATATTGGTGCACAGTAGTCAGTTTCTTAGTAAATAAAAAAAAACTTAAAAGCTTTTTTAAATTAGTGCCCTTGTGCCTAAAAAAAAAGAGCTTAATTTTCAAGAGCCTCCTCGAAGGCCCGCAAACGGGTGCAATTAGTGGAAACACGCCATGGTGATTCATTCGATCGGGGGGAAGGGGGCAGTTTTGTGGGCGGGGCCAGCTTCCAGCGCAATGTTTTTAAACCAGCTCAAATGATCGCGGAGACTCGATTGATGCTGGATGTCATTTGCGCTTCAAATTCCTCGATCTTTTGCGCTGGCTTGGTCGATTTCAGGCGAATTCTGCTAAAAAAAAAACCAGCGCAACCTAGGCCAATATTTTTTTAATGCCGATGTCGGGGCATATCTGCCAAAAACTTACCTCGGATAAAATCATATTCTCGCCTGCTGATCGTAAGGGGGGTGGGTGGGGAAGTTGACTATATTTGTTGCACTTCCTACAACAGGTATATGTAATTTTATCCTCAATTTACTTCAAATGCTTTACATTTTAGGATTTTTTTCCTCCTAGTTACAATTACTGCTGCATCCTCCGATGAGCAAATCTTCTGAAGGTTATTTGTACAGGGTAACCATGGATAAAAATGATTGTATGCAAAAAAACAATGCTTGTCCCGAAGGCTAGCTGACAGCAAGGCTTCCACTTTAAGCAACTCTGGAATTTACACTTCAATAATTTATCACTGACCATCTGCTACTTTATTACATGTACAAATAGATCATAATTATGTTGATTAAGGTTAATTTTACTCACTATAATTCAATCACACAGGTGAACAGATTGTGACCATGCTTGTAATTAAAAACTACAGGTGAATGGTGACCATAGGAGGAAATTAAAAATGACAGGTGCATTCTCATGTGAACGGTGGCAACAGATTATCTTGCAGTTCTCCTCAAAATACAAGAGTATCCTGTATATGCTGCTTTCGTATATAATAAAGAGTTAACATTTTTGCATTCTTCTGAAACTGCAATGCCTTCGAGACCTGAAAGAAACTGCAGTTTCCCCAATGACGTCACGTTCTTAACTCTGTGCCCATCTACACTCTTACCCTTTGAAGCTGTGTGATCTCCCCTCATCATAACGGAAAGGGAGATGCTGGGGTAATACCGCCAATCTGTTACCACAGCATGAAACCACAAGGACATTTCACGGCATGAAAGGTACTTTGAACAAAAGGGAGCGAACCGTCACAAGGTAAGTGTAGGTACATTATTACACTAATAATTACAGAATTCAAATGTATTTTATATATTTTTTTTGGAAGACTCACTAGTCAAAGAATCAGAGGACCTTACTGCACCGGAGGAGGCCCATCGTGCCTGCGCAGCTCTTTGTTGGAGCTATCCAATTTAAAGCACTAGTATGACCTCATTTTATGCAACTGTTGAATTTTGTGTCTGAGATTTTTCACCCTGTAATATATTGTTTTACATGCACCCATTAAAAACAAGACGGAAATTGGTCAATGAATCAGATGTTTCACACCCCATTTAAAACTGCTCTCCCTTTAGGCTGCTTTCAATCATGTGCTGCAATACTTCAAATAACATGAAAACAACAGCGGTTAAACAAAGGAAAACATAATGAATGAAATCAAAAGAAAGAGAAAAAGAGAGGGAAAGGGAGAGGAGAGAAAGAAAGTGAGAGAGGAGAGAGAGGAACAAAGGAGCAGGAGAAAGAGAGCGCGAGAGAGCGAGACAGCGCAAGAGCGAGAGCGCAAGAGAGCGGGTGAGAGCGCAAGAGAGAGCGCAAGAGAGAGGGCGAGAGCGAAAGAGAGGGCGAGAGCGAAAGAGAGGGCGAGAGCGAAAGAGAGGGCGAGCGAGAGGGCGAGCGAGCGCGAGAAAGAGAGAGAGAAAGAGAGCGAGAGAAAGAGAGCGAGAGAAAGAGAGCGAGAGAAAGAGAGCGAGAGAAAGAGAGCGAGAAAGCGAGAGAGTGAGAGAGGGCGAGAGAGGGAAAGAAAGAGAGAAAGAAAGAGACTTACAGCAGACACATGGGAACACCACCACCTCCAAGTTCCCCTCCAAGTCACACACCATCCTGACTTAGAAGTATATCGCCGATCCTTTATCGTGGCTGGGTCAAAATCCTGGAACTCGCTCCCTAACAGCACTGTGGGAGTACCTTCACCGCACGGACTGCAGCGGTTCAAGAAGGCGGCTCACCACCACCTTCTCAAGGGCGATTAGGGATGGGCAATAAATGCTGGTCTTGCCAGCTACGCCCACATCCCATAAACAAATTTAAAATTAAAAAATTTGGGGCCTCTCATGACCTCGGGACGTCTCAAAGTGCTTTACAACCAATGAAGCAATTTTGAAGTGGAGTCACTGTTGCAATGTCGGAAACGCGGCAGCCAATTTGTGCACAGCAAGCTCCCACAAACAGCAATGTGATAATGACCAGATAATCTGTTTTAGTGATGTTGATTGAGGGATAAATATTGGCCAGGACACTGGAGAGAACTCGCCTGCTCCTCGGTTTAACGTCTCATCCGAAAGACAGATTAAGTCTCACAATCCAAGATAGAATATATAACTCATTCTTAAATCCTCAAAGTGAGCTACCCTCCACAGTGTTTCAACAGAGGAAATAATCAGGCCATTTACCAACCAAAAATACTTGACTCCCAAACCCCATTGTGCTTCAATAATTCTTATTGACTGGAAATATGTGGAATAAGCAATCCCCGACCTGCAAGAAATCCATTGTCCTCTTTTCACTTTTCAAACTTGAGATAAACTTGTTACACATCAGGGGTCATCATTGTTTAACGGCTAAAACATTTTTTGTGGCAATTATATTCTAAATATACTTTTAAAAAGGCAAAAGTAATTATCATTTATTTAACTAAAAATTGATGCAGGGAACCAAAGCCAAAGTCTAAAAGACAAAAAGGTGGGAAATTGATTCATCAATTGGTTATCATTTTTTCTTAATTAACTGCACTGTGCATAAGTAATTCTAGGCTTTTCAGCAGGAAGGACCTGTTTACCTAGGATACAATGTCGTCAATGCGATTGTCCACAATAAGTTCATGGATGGCAAGGGCCTTGCTTGTGAGTGACCAGACATTCTGGAGGGACAAGCGGAGGGGTAGGTGATGACTGGCTGGCAGAGCCTGAGGAGGTAGTGGTGGGTGGAGTGAGCAGGCCAGGAAAAGGTTAGCCCCATCTCTGCTAAACAACTTTGCCTTTCTCCAAGTCTAGGAAATGCTTGGTGAACATAATATTCCGCTCCCCCTTCCCGTGCCGGGTTGCTAGTCATGTGCAGCGTGTTGAAGTGTGCTGACCTCACGACAGATTTGAGAGCTCTGGTCATTAGCATGTGCCCAACATGTCCTTGGCCAGGTCCCACTCCCAGGCAGAGGCTCGAGCCCATAATTGGGCAGAAAGCTCGTCGCTGCTGCGGGCTTGAGATGCTTCTTTGGAGGCCCCTCCAAATGGTTGCCCATCGGACGTTCCCAGAGGAGAGTGAGGCGTGGCATTTGCTGTGTTGTAAATTCTATGTAACTATGTAAATGTACTGCTGCAGTGTGAGGGGCAACAGAATACTCTACTTGTATCCATGCTGTGGAATCTGGTACAACTGTAACAGTGAAGTACTTCTCTCCTCGTCATCTGGGTACAATGTAAAGTTCCATCTACAGTACTATCAAAATCAATGACCTCTTCCCCCCAGGTTTACCCCAAGTTATATTCCTATAGGGAACAAACAGATAATACAATTTTTTGTCAGAGTTCGGACTACAAGGTAACACATAGCATTTCTGACAGTCTCGTGGAGGATCTCGTGTTGTGATTGCGATTTATATACATCATATTGGATGTTGTTTAAGCACTGATTTGTCTTAAGACTAAATGACGTAAAGATGAGCAATGACAAGTGTGTGCAACACCCTTCGGGCTAACGCTAGAGTCATCAGAAAACACTATTGGTGCTCCGCAGCTCACTGATTTGATGCAAATGAGGACAGGGCTTCAAAATCGTGGCCGTCTCTTTCCAACAGCAACAATCTGCATTTATATAGCGCCTTTAACATAGTAAAACGTCCCAAGGCGCTTCCCAGGAGCGATTATCAAACAAAATTTGACACCGAGCCACATAAGGAGATAACAGGACAGATGACCAAAAGCTTAGTGAAAGAGGTAGGTTTTAAGGAGCACATTAAAAGAGGAGAGACAGGTAGAGAGGCGGAGAGGTTTAGGGAGGGAATTCCAGAGCTTAGGGCCTCGGCAGCTGAAGGCACAGCCACCAATGGTGGAGCGATTAAAATTGGGGATGTGGAAGAGGCCAAAATTGGAGGAGCGCAGAGATCTCGGAGGATTTTAGGGCTGGAGGAGGTTACAGATATTGGGGGGGGGGGGGGGGCGGGGGGGGAGGGATTTAAAAACAAAGGGTGAGAATTTTAAAATTGAGGCGTTGCCGGACTGGTAGCCAATGTAGGCCAGCGAGCACAGGGGTGATGGGTGAACGGGACTTGGTGCGAGTTAGGATACAGGCAGCAAAGTTTTGAATGAGCTTAAGTTTGTGGAGGGTGGAAGATGGGAGGCCGGCCAGGAGAATGTTGAAATAGTTGAATGTGGAAGTATCAAAGGCATGCATGAGAGTTTCAGCAGCAGATGAGCTAAGGCAGGGGCGGAGTCGGGCAATGTTACGGAGGTGAAGTAGGGGATCTTGATTATGGAGCGGATATGTGGTGGGAAACTTATCTCAGGGTCAAATACGACACCAAGTTTGCGAACGGTCTGGTTCAGCCTCAGGCAGTTGCCAGGGAGAGGGATGGAGTCGGTGGCTAGGGAACGGAGTTTGTGGCGGGGACTGAAGACAATGGCTTCGGTCTTCCCAATATTTAGTTGGAGGAAATTTCTGCTCATCCAGTACTGGATGTTGCACAAGCAGTTTGACAAATCAGAGACAGTGGAGAGGTTAAGAGAGGTGGTGAGGACAACTGTCCGGTGCACTCAATCGGTCAGGCACCCAATAGTCAAATTCCACTCCCAGGTATCAGTAGGGATATTAAAGTCTTAAGAGAGTGTACAGCATAGATTCACCAGGATAATACCAGGAATGGGAAACTAGTTGTGAGGAGAGACAGGATACACTGGGACTATTTACATTGGAGCAGAGAAGGCGAAGAGGAGCTTTAATGGATATTTTCAAAATTAAGAGGGGATTTGATGGAATCAATAAGCAAAGACTACTTCCTCTGATTTGGGGAGTCAGTGATGAAAAGTCAGCAAATTAAAACTTCATTAAGAGAGTGAGGAGAGGGCTTAGGAGAAACTTCTTTACTTAGAGGCCTGTTGGGAGCATTGCATGCTTTGACACGGAGAATAGCTGAGACAGGCTCTTAAGGGTAAATTGGATAAATATTTGAAGCAGAGGAAGATCTGGGGAGTGAACAGGACACTGGGATTAGTTTCGGGCTGGCACAGACACACAATGGGCCAAATCGCCTCCTTTTCTGTGCTGTAAACTTCTATGGTGCCATATACAGAGTTACAGCAACAACATCGCCGTTAAAATTGACCACGTCAGCGTTTCGGTAACAAAAATTCATTTCCATGACAGGCTGTGTGATGTCCCATGCCCACGTTCTGGATTATTAACTGGCGGAGTTCATTCATTTTAGAAACCGATTAAAAGCCCTCACAGACAGACCTGTGTGGATCATCGGGGTCGCAGTTGGAGAGAAAGCTCGCGATGGCTTCGGACACCTCCTTGTTGGACAGGACGTCCCACAGTCCGTCAGTGGCGAGGATCAGCACATCATCTGCTTCATGGTCCTGCTCGGAGACGTCGTAAACTCGCACCTGGACACAAATCAATCGAATCAACATTCTTTTTTAAAAAAAAAATTAAATTAATTTTTTTTCCCTCTCAAAAGCAGCTCGATTTTTCTCGCACCTGTCCAGAAAAACCAATTCTCCCGCTGTCACCCCGTCAATCATTCTTAACAACAGTCCTTTTAAAGATTCCCCACGACCGTAAAAAATCACAATAACAGGGAACAAAAAAATAAAATAAATAAACGTCAAAATGCCTAATCAAAAAATAAAAAGGACAAGTGGTAGAATACTGCAATTTCATTCTTCTGTGTGTCGGGAAAGTATTGCAAATATAAATGCTGTTTTTTTGTTTGTTTGTTGTTGCAGCAATGTGCATTATTCTCATTTCTGCTTCACAAATAATGTTGTCACCTGTCACCAGCGGTTAGGCTGCAGGCAGGCTTGGAGATGTAATACGCTTTGATTTAGGTTCCACCAACTTTCAGCAAACGTTCTTTTTTAGCTCAACAGCATTTGACTGGACTCAATATGGAAAGCAGGCTGTTGACGTTCCCATGGCAACACCCCGACATGCTCTCTTATTCTCATTCTCATCTCCACAGCTCATAAACCATGCCAAAGGTAGGCCCCCCATCTCTTCTTTATAGGTTTACACTTCTTGAATTGAATTACGCTGGAGGGAGGAGGGAAGATGGGCAATTCCAATAAGTGGAGCCCAGTGGTGACACAGCTCCTGCAAAGCCTCGTATAGAAGTCACAGCCTTATATAAGCCGCATTAGATGTAAAAGCTAATACAAAAGCAAAATACTGCGGATGCTGGAAATACTCAGCAGGTCAGGCAGCATCTGTGGAGAGAGAAACAGAGTTAACGTTTCAGGTCGACCCTTCGTCAGAACTGGAAAAAGCTGGAGATGGAGCAGGTTTTTAAGCAAGTGCAGGGGCAGGGAAAGGGGGAGGGGAGGAAAGAACAAAAGGGAAGGTCTGTGATAGGATGGAAGGCAGGAGAGATTAAGAGACAAAAGGGATGATGGTGCAAGGCAAAAGGAGATGGTAATGGGACAAGTTAAGAAACAAAAGATGACTCTAGATGAAGTGTAAATGGCACTGGCAGAATGAAAGACAGCTGCCATGTGAGAGAGAGAAAAAAAATGGAAAAAAAAGATAGGGGCAGAGGTTATGGCCTGAAATTGTTGAACTCGATGTTGAGTCCAGAAGGCTGTAAAGTGCCTAATCGAAAGATGAGGTGCTGTTCCTCGAGCTTACGTTGAGCTTCATTGGAACAGTATAGGAGGCCGAGGACGGTGAGGTCTGAGTGGGAGAATTAAAGTGCCAGGCGACCGGAAGCTCGGGGTCCCCCTTACGGACTGAACGGAGCTACACTGATGCAAACTGTGGACCATTGTTTTTACCCACAAAAAATGGTCCTCCAACGCTTTGCTAATTAAGTATGAGATCCTACCATAGTTATGAATAGTAGAATGCAACATCTGTAACATCAACGTGATTGTACTAGTGTTTTGTAAGGAAGTAGCATGGCAAAGCTATTTGTTAATTAAGACATCCTCATTTGCATATGCAAAATATGGCAGCATCCTCATTAAGAAAGCACGATTCTCTCAATATTCACAAGAGTCCATTTATCCCCCTTGATTCACAAAGGTTACTGGTCGAGGAGTATGGACCGTACGGCAAATGGAAAACGTTCTTTATTTGCATCTGTGAAAGGAGTTTAAAGGTCAGGAACATTTGTTTAAAAACCAATGAGATCGACCAAGCACATACCAGATTGTTGCTTCAAAAGAGCATCTGTTTTTAAAAAAAATATATATATATTGCGATTTGCCTAATTTTTGCATCGATTTACATATGCAGGGGACGCTTTGGTGAAATGCAGACTCCATATTAAAAAGCCACAAAGGCGATGTTTTATGTTGCACCATGTAGACAGAAGTAAAACAAGTCAGGGTTGCAAGGCTCAATCTCCAGAAGGTACAATTCTAGTCTGTCGCGCCGTGAATGCTGACACCGATTCCATGACAATTATGCAGAAACCAGAAAAAAAGAGAGAACTAATGTGACATGTTATGAAATCATGGGGCCACTCGCATCAATCATTCAATACCTTTACGCTTTCAGTCTTCAGTGACTTTACCGTGCTGGGGTGTTGGGAGTTGAGACGGGTCAGAAACTAAATTACGGCATTCATTCCCCTGAACGCAACTTCATTGAATATTCGGCACTCATTTGCATACAAAAATATGCGTAATAAAAATTTGCAACCAATGCGGTAAATCAAATGTATAATTCAAAACAGTTTTGCTTAGCATGTACATTGATTAACTGCAGGATTGGATTGTAAACTAGTACCAAGTTGCTCGGTAAAAACACTGCCTTGTTGATGTACTCCTACACACTGTTAACAGATACATGTTCCACTGAATCATATTCTAAGCTCTTAAGTGAATAAATATTAAATAAAAATAAAAATTTGTATTGCAAAAGGGTATTCAGTGAGATGTAGAGTGAGGAAAAAGTGAAAGACCTGCATTCAAATTGGTGTTAACTTTTTCTCCATTTGTTTTGAGATTATTTTCCAAGAACATTTAACATTGCACTGAACACGGATTTAAACTTGGATCTGTGTCCTGTGAGGCTCCGTGGCATCAGTATAAGATAGTCACTAATAAATCCAATCGGGAATTCAGAAGAAACTTCTTTACCCAGAGAGTGGTGAGAATGTGGAACTCGCTACCACAGGGAGTGGTTGAGGTGAGTAGCACAGATGCATTTAAGGGGAAGCTGGATAAGTAAATAAGGGAGAAAGGAATAGACGGTCATGCTGATAGGGTGAGATGAAGAGGGGCGGGAGGAGGCTCGTGTGGAACATAAAACACTAGCATGGAACAGTTGGGCCGAACTCAATGTAATTCTGTATCTGAGAAACACTTTGCACACAATTATTGTTGTTGAAACTCTTTTTATAGTCTCCTCATCAATGGTTAAAGCATATAACACTGAGTGCAAAGAATTTTCATATTGGGACCAAATTTTTTTTTTAAATGTTGTTTTCAGTCAAAAAATGTCTCATTAAATAACTGTAAGTGAGGAAAAGGGGAAGACCCCCAACCAAGTTTGGTATCACCAAACTTCTGGACTCAAAGACATATATGGCAGCCTATACCCTCCATGATTAGGACTAAATTTGGTTGAATTTACAGAGTTCAGCATGGTACTCCACTCACATTCAAATGTGTGTGCAGCTCCATTCAGTTGGAACACATAATAAATATGAGGTGTCAGGGCAATTTTATGCCTATCTCACCTGAAAAATGGGCTGCCGGCAAAGGAAGATTGAAGGGGGGGTGGTGGGGGTTAACCTTGTTTGCCGATTGGACGCCCAGGGCCCACCTAATGCAGTTCTCACGTGGGCCTGTATAATGGATGCACAGCATGCCTGCCTGTTTCAGGAGGGAGACTGTTTAAATGTGCAAATTAGTGGGATCCCCGATTGCAATTGTGAAGGACCAATGGGATGAGCATGCGCTGCGCACGCTCCATCCGTCTGTACCAGGCTCTGAGTGGCCTAACCAGCCATCCTTAAAGAGGCCTCTCACTGGCGGCCGTTCCACAAAAAGGGCCCCAAAACCACTTTGCCTTTTATTTTTTTTTGAGGGGACGGTTGGGGGGCGGGGGCAAGAATTCCCCTCCTGGTTCCACACAAATACTGCAGCCCGCTGCCAGCCTGTGCACGCCCTCCCTTCGGACCTGCCGGCTGGCTCAGTGTAGGAGCTGGTCGATTTCCCAGCCTCCCTCATTCAGCGAGCTGCAGCAAAGCGCCCGTTTGCCGCCCACTGCTCACCGACCGAATCCGAAAATGCTCCAAGTGGGTCACTGCGCCAACTTCACGCCCGTTTTGGGCGGAATTGGTAAAAATCCCTCTCTTCCTCCCACCCACCCCACCCCCCAATCCCACAACGGGTCTTAATTGATCCTCATTTTCGAATGGATCATACCATTTTATTTTAATAATATAGTAGAAGATTGCAAACTATGGCAGTCTCCTCACCATCAGAACAGCCATTGCAAAATTTAGCGCACTGTTCCAATTTTCAATTTGCTGGAAGATTAATATTCGTATAAAAATCTAGAGAATACACAAGAGATTTAACGGGGTGATTTTCAACTTACCACTGGAACGCAAAACTGGCCTTGTGGGTCAGGTAACCGCTATAGAAACCGCTCGGTTTTACTTTTCGTTGAAATCAGTGGATCGGGAAATCGGGCGGTGAGCGCTGGACGCACAACACTGGTTTTATGCTATGGCGGCAGGTTGAAAATGATTCCCTAATGGATGGCCATAAGTATGATCACAAGGCTTTACCCCTCAAACAGTTCATGTAGCATTGTACGGCTTACGGCGGACGAAAGTGCCACTGTGAGCACTCAGACGACTGGTGGGTATTAGTTTGGAGGAGGGGGGATCACTCCAGAAATCGATTCTTGAGCGGACTTGGTCATGGATTCGGGTTTGTTCACCCAATGGCCAGAGGAAGGAGTACGTGTGGGGAGTCTTACAGAGGCGGAAAAATGCCACCTTCCAAGTGTCCAGATGTGGGGAAGGTCAGCTCAAGGTCAAGCAGAATGCCATGGCTTCCCAGCACCTAAACCAGCTTGAGGAGGCGGTCGTGGAGACTGAGGCCTAGAGGTGCTGGCATGAACGTGAGGAGAATGGCTTGGCTTTTGCCGACATTGAACCGCAGGAAAATTGGGTTCATCCAGGACTTGATGTCAGTAGGTAGTTGGATAATATTTGCAACAGCCTTATAATCAACTGTAGGTAGCAGGGATAGATTAGGGCAAAAAGCCAATTAGAAACTACATGCAGATGCTTTGTGCGATAGTGGACTCAAAATAGTTACTTTACCTCAGGAGTGCACGAGAGAAAGGGCTTTATATGGATATTCGAATCGTGAACCTTCAGATCATGATCTCCAAGTCCTCGAGTGACACCTATAGTCGCCATCACACGTGCCTATCAAACAAAACACATTTTGTACCTCAGTGTACACATCACTCACATCAACAGAGAAACACACTGCTTTTTTTTAAAAAAAACTAAAGAACATTTTTACTAATGATGCATTAACTAATATGCCTGCTCCACATTTAAAACATTATAAAACCAGCATGTCTGTGTCACCTTGCTGGTACTAGGCCTGTAAGAGTGACATAGATCTCACTGATACCCCGGGAGTGTAGAATTTAAGCCTTGGGCTTTTAAATGGTGAATATTGCACCCCATGCCAGAATTTACTCAACTGTTCATTGATTATACGAGTGTAAAGAAGGAGAAGGAGGTGAGAAAGATAGAATAGTTGAAGAGATATGGAAAGAGAGAATTCTAGTTACAGTTCCTCCACATATGTCGAGTTCAACCCAGGCCATTCCCCAAGACCTCCTACTTGGCGATTACAGCGGAACCGAGGCGGGTTTGACAAGAGCAAGCTTCTCTATTCAACGTCTTGCTGGAAAACATGATGCGGTGAGGGAAACAGGGTCCTAATTAGGTTCCCTTCAAACTTAAACTTTACGAATGCCTTCATGATTAAAAAGAATTGGCAACTTTTCAGAGAGAGAGAATCTTGTTGCTTTCAAGGACAAATGTGCACATCGGTACAATATCTATGTGAATGAACGAACGGATCGCAGTGGAGGACACACTTTTGGGAGGCTCCGTCTCTTCACTCGCCAGGAGCATGGATTGGAGGCACAGGCATGGAGGTTAGTGTGCCTGACCCGTGGTGGCTTCCCATCGTAAATATCGCAACTTTTAAATGACTGAACTCTCTGATTTTCCAATCCGCACTCTCGTCCAGTGAGACTCAACGCTGGGAGCCTCGCTTTGTAAAAATTTACCCTTGTGTGTATGCTTGTACAGCATAGGTGCAGAGTGTACAGTGTCTACATCGTCATAATTATAGGTACAGTATATGCATTTTCCAAAGCATATTCTTCTCACCATCATTAGCCTTCAAGTTTATTACATAATACGATGGCTTGTTATGTAAACATGCAGTGACACAGTAGGGAATTTCAGTATAAAATGCAGGCGAGTCATTTGTAAACCAACAAATAATTTACTGAGGACCTTAAAAAACTAGACTAATTGCATGGCATTCAATGTAAGAAAAAGGATTGATTTTCAGCAGTGAAGTGAAATAGCCAGTTTCATGCAAGGTAAGTAAAAGAAAGACATGCATTTCTATAGCGTCTTTCACAACCTCAGGACGTCCCAAAGCGCTTTACGGCCAATGAAGTGCTTTTTGAAGTGGAGTCACTGTTGTAATGTGGGAAACGCGGCAGCCAATTTGCGCACAGCAAGCTCCCACAAACAGCAATGCGATAACGACCAAATAATCTGTTTAAGTGATATTGGTTGAGGGATAAATATTGGCCAGCACACCGGGGAGAACTCCCCTGATCTTCTTCAAAATAGTGCCGTGGGATCTTATTACGTCCATCTGAGAGGGCGGACGGGGCCTCGGTTTAACATCTCATCCGAAAGACGGCACCTCCGACAGTGCAGCACTCCCTCAGCACTGGAGTGTCAGCCTGGATTTTTGTGCTCAAGTCTCTGGAGTAGTCTGGACACGCTGTGTTGTGTGTGCATCAC
Organism: Squalus acanthias; assembly: GCA_030390025.1. NCBI lineage: Eukaryota > Metazoa > Chordata > Chondrichthyes > Squaliformes > Squalidae > Squalus > Squalus acanthias. The sequence continues at coordinate 111,919,909 of CM059435.1, forward strand.
CAGTGACCTTCCAGTATTACACAGCAGCCTGCACTCATCCTGAACCGGAAGCACGGCACATTTCGCATCTTGCAAATGTTCAATCAGCGAACCTCTGAATATTAATGAGTTCCAATAGCTACCCAACAATGAAACTGGCATCACGAGGTGAATTTCAATAACCATTTAAATTTCTCATTCATTTTTTATACCGCTGAGATATATGGATCGGACCGTAGAGAAGAGACGTTTCTGTGACGGGACTGGCTTTTCTGAGGATGCTTTGCCAGAGATGGGGCTTTTCTGGAGCCTGAGCTCGGTCTTACCTTTTCCAAGACCACTTTCCACCCCCCACCCCCCACCCCCCCAGTGCTTCATTAAAACTACACATCCCATAATTCCAACGTGTTGTGCTAATTGAACTGTGAAGGCAGCTCAGCTCACAAGGCACTGGGAGCATCTTACTCAGCTTGTCCGCGTGCCCGTTTCCTTTTGGGTAGACCACATGAGAAGGTTTTAAAAAAAAAGTGGACAGATTTGGGCAGGAAAAGCAGCCTCAGTGTCACCAGCAGAAAATAAAACAGTTAATGAAGAAAACCCAGCAAGTGGAACGGAGTCGCCGCTTTGTTCCGCGCGGCCGGTTTCTTTCAATGTGCGGTCCTATTAGATTTCTGACCGCGCTCGGCGTTTCCAATATACAAAGCTCGCGAGCGGCCTGCGCGGGACCTCGCGGATTACGGCACGGCTGTGCGCGCGTGCAGTGTAGGGGGAACACTGGTCACAGCCCAGTTAAGAGGAAGAAGAATTAATAGTGATCTCCTGGACTAGTTTCGAGGAATTTCCCAGGTCTCCGCACCCTCCCCCAAACCCCAACCCCCCTTTAATTTGGCTTTTCGCTTCTCCCAGGGGATCACATGGTTTTGGGAGAAGTGTATATATCGTGATACGCAAGGTATCGCAATGGCGTGGGCCAGGCTGGATGGGCCAGAGGGTCTTTTCCTGATCGTCATTGCCTGCAGTAACTGGTGTCCTGGAGATAGCCTGGAGTAGGGGAAAAAAAATAATAGGGACAGGTTGCGAGGCTGTGCTCAAGGGCGAGTGAGAATGGGATTATTTATTTAGAACCACAAAACAGATAGAGGGACGGAGGCAGAAATCCCGTGAACGTATAGTTGCGAGAGCAAAAGACTAGACCATGTAAAAATTAATGGATGGAACAATTAAAAACAGAACAAAGAACAAGGCTGGCGAGAGGGACTGCTTTCGAAAGAACAAGTTTGCATTTGTATAGCAAATCTATCAGAAGTGTCACGCCGTATTTTACGTAAAATGAAATCTATATGAAATGCAATCATTGTTGTTACAGAGGCAGAGGTGGCAGCCATTTTACACACAGCGGGGTCCCATAAGCAGCAATGAGATGAATAATCAGTCTCTTTTTGATGGTGTTGGTTGAGGGGAGGAAAGTTGCCCCAGGACACTGAGAAGACTGACTTGCCACTGGGGTCTTTAACATCCCCCACAGCACAAGCAGACACAGCACCAACAGCTCATCCGTACGGTGGCACCTCCAGTAACGCAGCATGCCCTCGGTACTGCAGCATCAGCTCAGATCGTGCGCTCGAGTCCCGGACTGGGGCTCGAACCTACGACTCGAGTGGAACGTGCCAAGCCGACAACTGGTATTTGGGTCCTGGGCGATGATCTTTTCTGGTTCTGTCCATTCCCATGTTCCTAGGAAAATGAACCACAAAAACAGAAAAGAAAAAAAAATCACAGAAAGAGCATAAGCGCCGTGCAAGAACTGGGAGAAACAATGGGAAGAGGAGCAGAACGAATCAAAGGAAAAGAAAAGAACTTACACAAAAGCCTGAGATGCAATGAAAAGCAAAAGAGAAAACGAGGCAGCAGAACTGGAGAAGGGCAAAGATAGAGGAAACAACATCAAGTCATTTCATAGATTCACAGAATGATACAGCACAGAAGGAGGCCATTCGGCCCACTGTGCCTGTGCCGGCTCTTTGGTAGAGCGATCCATTAATCCCACTCTCCCGCTTTTTCCCCCCACAGCCCTGTCATTTTTTTTCCCCCCCTTCAAGTATTTATCCAATTCTCTTTTGAAAGTTACTATTGAACCTGCTTCCACCGCCCTTTCAGGCAGCGCGTTCCAGATCACAACAACTCGCTGCGGGAAAAAAATTGTTTCCTCGTGTCGCCTCTGGTTCTTTTATCAATCACCTTCAATCTGTGTCCTCTGGTTACCGACCCTTCTGCCACAACAACAACAACTTGTATTTATATAGCATCTTTACCGTAGTAAAACGTCCCAAGGCGCCGCACAGGAGTGTTAAAAGACAAAACAAATTGACGCCGAGCCACATAAGGAGAAATTAGGGCAGGTGACCAAAAGCTTGGTCCAAGAGGTAGGTTTTAAGGAGCGTCTTAAAAGGAGGAAAGAGAGGTAGCGAGGCGGAGAGGTTTAGGCAGGGAATTCCAGAGCTTAGGGCCTAGGCAACAGAAGGCACGGCCGCCAATAGTTCAGCGATTATAATCAGGGATGCTCAAGAGGGCAGAATTAGAGGAGCGCAGATATCTCGGGGGGTTGTGCGGCTGAAGTAGATTACAGAGAAAGGGAGGGGTGAGGCCATGGAGGGATTTGAAAACAAGGATGAGAATTGTGAAATCGAGGCGCTGCTTAACTGGGAGCCAATGTAGGTCAGCGAGCACAGGGGTGATGGGTGAACGGGACTTGGTGCGAGTTTGGACACAGGCAGCCGAGTTTTGGATCACCTCAAGTTTACGTAGGGTGGAATGTGGGAGGCCAGCCAGGAGTGCATTGGAATAGTCAAGTCTAGAGGTAACAAAGGCATAGATGAAGGTTTCAGCAGCAGATGAGCTGAGGCAAGGGCGGAGACGGGCGATGTTACGGAGGTGGAAACAGGCGGTCTTAGCTACGCTGCGGATATGTGGTCGGAAGCTCATTTCAGGGAACAGTTTCTCCTTATTTACTCTATCAAAAACCAGGAGAAAGAAAAAAAGAGAAAGAGGAAGAGAAAAGCGACACAGAAGAAAAGCAGAGAAGGAAGCAGGAAAATCAGCAAACAAAGAAAGGAAAGTGCAAAAATGCAAGAGAGATGGAAATTATTCGCAGAAACAGCCAACCAGCCATGAACGTCCTTGTTTGCTCAGCCGAGGAGGAGTGAACGTTAAACAATGTATTTGGTTTGAAAAAAAATGTGGCAGGATTAATTCATTCGAGTACAGCCTTTGATTGAAAGTAATCCCAGGCCCGCGATGTGCCCTGTATACATCACCGCTGTGTGACTCTTGGAAATAATTACATTCCATAGCTTGGCAAGTCATTCTCCGAGAAGAATAATAAAAAGAACAGTGTGTTTCCAGGACCATTGGGAGGCGACGAGGGGGGGGGGGGGGGGGGGGGGGCTGGACTGCCACTGTGCGAAAATCACCTTAGATTTTGGCGCCCTTCTTGCCTACAGAAACGCAAACACTCTTAATCTATTTATATATGCAACACAATAGCCTACCTTCTTTCCCTCCCCGTATACCAAGGGAAACTTTAGGTCATCTTCCTCTATGATTTTGTATGCCCTGTAGTGAAAAGAAAAGAGTTTCCATCAGGACAGTAGATTCGCTGCCTGCCCGACCCCCCCACCACATTTCCATAAGATGATGGGGCCTGATGTGTAACCTCCATGCCAAACTCCCCCAGGAAGGGGGGCCGGGGGGGGGGGGGGGTCTGCCCATGGCACAATTTGTGCCAATCTCATTTTCTCGTGCGTCCTGTCCTAATGGGTACGGGAGGCAGGGCAGTTATTTCTGCAAGCGATGGGCAGCGTTAGAAACTGAGGATCAGATTTTTGATCTTCTTGTTGAAAGGAATGGAGGCAGACAAGAACTTACAGCTCTTCAAAGCAACGCTCTTCTTTTAAGTGCACAGAAAGCCCCGAGAGTACCTGTGCATAAACGATAAGGACACGACTAGATAAAGTCTTTCCCCCCCTCCCCCCCCCCGCACCCAGTGAAAATTAGATCTCATTTCCATGCAGCATTAGTAGTCAATTTGAAAATTCCTAAAACGTCCTGCACAAAAATCTATTTTCTTTTTATGTCGTTGCAGAAGTAGGTGGGGGGGAGGGTGGGGGGAAAAACACCATCGGCCCAATGTGTCGACGCAAGGATAAATGAAGAGCAGAGAATGTTTTATTAATGTTATCAGTGTGATCGCTCGGTTTCTTCCCCCCTTGTATTGCACCACCCCACCCCCACATAAACACACGACAGCCGTCTCAGCAGCAGCACGGTCATTCATCACTGCCAGAAATGCTGTACAGCTCGGGTCAGGTCCCCTGCCGTTCCTCAGGGTCCGCGCAATGCATCGAGACACACCCAGCATTTGCATTCAGCAGAGTATAATCTATCATTAATCGCTAACAATCCACGTTCTGCTCTAGCCTTTACTAATCATTTGCTACTGTTCCCTCCCACCCCCCCCCCACCTCTTCAAGCGTGTAAAGACTCTTATTACACGCACCTTGCATGTGTGCCTCTTATCGTTTTCACACAGTTACACCAGCAGATAAAAAGGACATTTTTAAAAAAAATATATATATATATATATATATAAAAACGTGGCTTAGCACACATGGAGCAGTACTAATCGCAGCTGTGAAAGTTCTTTAATTGTGCGATCTGCCGCAATGATTCAAACCATGTGCACCACTGCTTTTGTTATTTGGAGTACGAGATAATTATACCTCTTCCTGCGCTGTAATGCAACACCTCTAATCATATCCACTGATGTAGCTGCCACTCACAATAAAAATTTAAATCATACGCCCAGGCATGAGGGATTAGGAGTCTGGTGTAGGATGAGGCAGCGAGTGCAACATGGAGATCTGCTGGGATACACCAAGTGCTAACCATAGTTGTGTGGGGGAACAGGGACTTCGCCATTGATAGGCAAACTGGTCAAGTGCCCCTCTCTTGTAGGACCCCACATGATTCCTGCTGGCTTCACAGGAGCCGGTAGTCCTCCAATACCTCATGTGGAGAGTCTGGGCAGTGATTGTTGGCAGGCTACTTAACGATGGGCCCATCGCAGTCGAGGGCAATCTATTCCCCAGCCAACTTCCCCATCTGCCATATTCCACTCCAGCAAGGTCACTCACTGAACAGCAGTCAGCAGCCGAGCTTCGCCTTGCTTAGCTGAGGGAGACTGGGGCAAATCGGAGTGGCCCCCCCCCACCACAGCCTGGCCGAGATCAGCTAACTCAGCACAGGTCAAGGATTGAACGTGGGACCTTCCTGGTCTGTGTGGCATCAAGCGATGCATTTACTCATTGACACAACGAAGGGGGCTCGTACCCCCTTGTCTAAATTAGGGCATTACTTGCGGAGAATAATTTTCTACCTGGAAGTGATGTCAAGTCATGTGACAAAGGATTTGCTTCAAAACCACCCCTAATATGCGGTGTAAATAGCTTACAAGTGGGGAGAGGGTGAACTGAAAATTAAACCCATCAGAGAGACAGGATGTAACCTTCTGATTCACAATTCAGGTTGTATTTCTCAGTGAAGTCCCACTTGCCATAGCTCTCCTCTCAGTATCTCTGTCCGTAGGTGTAATAGGCCGAGTGGGAGTTCCAGGATAAAGGTGAGTAAGTGGACATTTAAATAGAAGTGTGGATTTAAATCTGCTGGCAGCGTAGATGGTTGTACATAGGTCGCCATGGTACAATTCGCGTTAAAACACCTCATCACCTTGACAATGATGGACAGCTCTTTACTGTGAAGATGCTAGCCCTCTAAGATTCTCAAAATATATAAATCGGCCGTTTCTTCATCGACGCTGGGTCAAAATCCTGGAACTCCCTCCCTACTAGCACTGTGGGAGCACCTTCGCCCCACGGACTGCAGCGGTTCAAGAAGGTGGCTCACCACCACCTTCTCGAGGGCAATGAGGGATGGGCAATAAATACTGGCCTTGTCAGCGACGCCCACATCCCATGAATGAATTAAAAAAAGTCATGCTTCACCAGCAGTGATGACATTCTGTAATTTAATCCTGGGGCTCAAGTAATGGCGCTCACCTGCATGTGCTTTCTGGCATTTTCAGCAGTGGAAGGGGAAGGAGTCATTTTATGAATTGGCGCTCCTAGTGTGGAGCATTGCCTGCCGGGAGAGCGTATCTCAGGAACTCGAGCACGTGCGCCCCACAATTATGTGGCCGTTAAAATGAATGGACTGCAAATTGCAGGAGGCACACACCTGAATACTACATAGGGGTGTCCTGTAAGGGGAGATTGAGCAGAATGGGCCTATACTCTCGAGTTTAAAAGAATGGGAGGTGATCTCATTGAAACATCTAAGATTCTGAGATGGCTTGACAGGGTAGATGCTGAGAGGCGGTTTCCCCTGGCTGGAGAGTCTAGAACTAGTGGGTATAGTCTCAGGATAAGGGGTCGGCCTTTTAAGACTGAGATGAGGAGAAATTTCTTCACTCACAGGGTTGCGAATCTTTGGAATTCTCTTCCCCAGAGGGCTGTGGATGCTGAGTTATTGAGTATATTCAAGGCTGAGAGCGATAGATTTTTGGACTCCAGGGGAATCAAGGGATACGGGGATCTGGCAGGGAAAGTGGAGTTGAGGTCGAAGATCAGCCATGATCTTATTGAATGGCGGAGCAGGCTCGAGAGGCCGTATGGCTGACTCCTGCTCCTAATTCCTATGTATGCTCCAGTTGTGCAAAGCTATGAAGAAAGATTGGGATCGTTTTCTTTGGAAAAGAGGAGGCTGAGGGGAGATTTAATTGAGGTGTATAAAATTGAGGGGCCTAGATGGAGTGGATAGGAAGGACCTATTTCCGTTCGCAGAGGGGTCAATAACCAGGGGGCATAGATTTAAAGTAATTGGTAGAAGGATTAGAGGGGAGTTGAGGAGAACTTTTTTCACCCAGAGTGTGGTGGGGGTCTGGAACTCACTGCCTGAAAAGGGTGGTAGAGGCAGAGGCCCTCACTGCATTTAAAAAGTACTTGGATACGCACTTGAAGTGCCGTAACCTACAGGGCTACGGACCAAGAGCTGGAAAGTGGGATTAGGCTGGAGAGCTCTTTTTCGGCCGGCACAGACACAATGGGCCAAACGGCCTCTTTCTGTGCCCTAAATATCTATGATTCTATGTGGCAGGAGCACTAAAGACAGGCATTTATCCCGTGGCCTTGCTTACAGTGGGTGATTGTCAGGTGGCGAGGGGAGAGTGGGCATATGGCAGAATGATCATACACGGACTCTGGATGGAGTGGTTGTTGGGTTCAATGGCCACTTCTCACTTCAAGCTACTGTTTTGAAGTACAGTATCAATTAGATTGCTGCATGATAACAACCCCCACATATCAGATTATTTGATTTCTGTTATGCTTTTGAGCCAGAGTGACGTTTATCAATAAATAATCTTGCAGTTAAATGTTGAGAAATGTCCACTGCATACATTAAACATATAACCACAATTACAGATCAGCAGAAGTCCAAGACAGGGTGACTCCACGAGACACATTCAATCCCCCTTTATGGCCACGTTCTTACCAGCCAGTCATGTTAAAATCCCTGAAAAGCATTTTCTTCCCAAGTTCTTTGCGCTGCACTCTTCTGGAAAACTCTAAGTGAGTGAATTCATTTCCCAATAAATGTGGCTGCAAACAAGCCTGTGGGCAGAAAACACAAGTAAGAGTGGAAGAGGAAGTGTGCATTTACATTGCAATGGTTCACCATTCGCCCCGCGTCTACTCTGCGCTTGAAATCTACACAGCACCCATGGTGTAGTACAAACAGTTCTTACATGTCACCGGTCAGGTCAGGTACTAAAGGGGTCAGTTTGATCTGACTCGCCGGGCGGGAAACTCACGGGGTCAGGTGGAACACCGGTTTTAGAGCCTGCTCGACATTACTCTCCATTGACTTCAATAGATTGTAAAATCAGGCCGGTGGGTGCAAAACCAGCTTGAAAAGAAAGAAAGACTTGCGTTTTATACAGCTCCTTTCACGTCTTATAGGATGTCCCAAAGCGCTTTACAGCCAATGAAGTACCTTTTGAAGTGTGCTCACTGTTGTAATGTAGGAAACGTAGCAGCCAATTTGCGTACAGCAAGCTCCCACAAACAGCAATGTGATAATGACCAGATAATGTTTTTTTTAAAAAAAAAGTGATGTTGATTGAGGGATAAATATTGGCCAGGAGACCGGGGAGAACTCCCCTGCTCGTCTTTATAATAGTGTCACGGGATCTTTTACGTCCACCTGAGAGAGCAGACGAGACCTCGGTTTAACGTCTCATCCAAAAGACAGCCCCTCCGACAGTGCAGCACTCCCTCAGCACAGCACTGGAGTGTCAGCCTGGATTTTTGTGCTCAAGTCTCTGGAGCGGGACTTGAACCCACAACCTTCTGACTCAGAGGCACTAAATTGGCACCCGATCCCATCAGTTTCCCAATGGGCGGGAGAGGTTAAAATTGCCCCCAAAGCATTTATGAGGAGTGGGAGAACTCCAATTCCGTACCACACTTCGGCATTGTTTCGTCACTGCTCCGTGCGCTCACTATCATTTCCAATGATAATCCCAGACCTATGTTGTCACTACTACAGGAAGAAGTCAAAACTTGCGGTATGTCTCATCACCGCTTGATCCAGTCTGACGAAGGACAAACATACAGCAAGTCACCAAATGAAAGAGGAGAAAAATTAAATACTAAAATGAGCTTATATACAGCAGATGGCAATTTACCCAGCCAGTGCCTGACAAGAGACCACTTCCACAAATGTACACACACTTACTGCGTTGCTGAGGGAGATGAGTTAAGGGATTAATAAAGTGTTTCTCAAGTGTCGTTCCTCATCCTGATTGAGTGCACATGCAGATGTAAAAGAATTGTGTGGATAATAATCAAAAATCAATTTCAATCTCACTTCAAGGCATTTAGTTAATCAACCAGGGCAACTGTACCTTATAAAATGCATACAACTGCTGAGTCTAAATACTTCCTGTGCCAAAGATTTCCTCATCAAAAATTAACATAAATATAAATATATATATATATTTGCACTTTCACTGTACTCCTATTTCCTTATTGATTAAGTTCTAAAAATATAACCCGTCTAAAAAAAAAGTGTCGCGATCATATTTCAGTTCTGGGTAAAATTCACAACGTGCAACACCACAGATACCCAGAGGTGCCTAGAAGTCAATACCTTAATCTAAGGTTAACCTAAGGATAAGGCAACAGCACACAATCAGAGGTCAAGAAGTTATAAGAGGTCATCTGAAGCTCAAGATTATAAAGGCACTAATCTAACCACTCCACCATTAATATTAATAACTTAAATTCTTACAATTTTAAAATTTCTTGTTCTCGAGATGTAGCCGATGCCATCAAGATCGCGATTCTTGTCCATCTCTAGTTGCTCGGAAAAGATGGTGATTGGATTTCTCCCTGAACTACTGCAGTCCTTGTGGTGATGATGCTTCCACATTGGTGTTAGGTCGGGAATTCCAGGATATTGACCCAGTGAGAATGAAGGAACAGTAACGTATGTCCAAGACTTATCCTGGCTGAGACTTCATGGGTTCCAGAGTCAACACAGAGGACACCAACCTGTCTGTATACTATTCTGCCCCATCTCTGGTGGGTCTATCCTTCTGGTGGGACAGGACATTGCCAGGGATGGGGATGACGGAACTGGCTGATGGATACGATTCTGCGAATATGACTATGTCAGGCTGGTGCATGACTAGCTTAGGAGACAATTCTTCCAACTGGAGAACCAATTGTTCATGAGAGTCGACTGGACGGAGATTGCCTAGGTCTTGACCTGATACGATGCCTGAGTCTTTGCCCATAGGTCTATCCAATATTTTTCTCTTATTTTTGAACTTTGTTGCAACTGTTTGCTAGCTGACTTCAAAAGACACTAAGAGTGAACTATGTACTGTGGGACTGATGTCATGTGTAAGCCAGACCAGGTGAGATGGCGCTAGCCCATATCACTAGATTTATCAAATTCAGTTTCACAGTTTGCCATGGTGGGACCACAACATCAACAACTGGTATTTATCTAGCGCCTTTACTGTAGTAAAATGTCCCAAGGCGCTTCACAGGAGCGTTATCAAATGAAATTTGACACTGAGCCACATAAGGAGAGATTAAGACAGATGATCAAAGGCTTGGTCAAAGAGGTAGGTTTTAAGGAGCGTCTTAAAGGAGGAGAGAGAAGAGAGGTTTAGGAAGGGAATTCCAGAGCTTAGGGCTCAGGCAGCTGAAGGTGCGGCCGCCGGTGTTGGAGTGATGAACATCAGGGCTGTGCCAGAGGCCAAAACTGAAGGAGTGCAGAGAACTCGGAGGATTGTATAGCTGGAGATGATTATAGAGATAGGGAGGGGCGAGGCCATGCAAGGATTTGAAAACAAGGATGAGCATTTTAAAAATCGCCGAGATTGTAACCTCGGAGTTGCTATCACAGTACCATAACCACTATACTTCCTTAACCCACATAAACGGCATCAAGATCATCAAATTATTACGTTTTTTGTCTGACAGCAGTGGAGGAAACCCAGCACAGAATCCTGTGATTCTGTAAGAGACCAGCGTTCTGCCCAGCTGAGCAGTCGCAGACAATGGGAAGCAAGTGAGTGTGCTGCCACCTAGCTTCTGCCTTTCCTTCTCTCATTAAATTCTGAATGAACCCGTTCAAAAATACCAACGGGGTGAAATTGTGCATCACGGTACTAGTGTACGGACCTGCCAGCTTGCTCGTATGAAATTCCTTTCCCTGCCATTTTGCCAAAGCTGTTAACTGGACGGATTACCGCTTTGGTTAAATTAGCAGCTAAAGAAACTGGACACAAATGCATTACGCGGTGGATACACAAGGTTAATTCCAGCACTCCTCTCCTCCCAGATAGGGAGCTGTGCTCGAGTGGCGCACGGACATTACTCGTGAGCTGTAACCTCATCACTGACCCTTTGTGTGCGGGTCATTATTGAGAACGCTAAATTGACCCTGCAGTGCAACTTAATCCGATCACAATTTGGACAGTGCTTATCTAGTCTATTTCTCCGTGTGTGTTAATTAGTCAATGAGAAAGCAAAATTAGTCAGTAAGTGTGATGCTTTTAGATTCAGCAGTTTATGATATTTCTTCTCAACCTTTCTCCATCGTCTCCCCTCCCTACTTGCGTTTGCCACCACTTGCCTCCTCCAGGTAGGGTCACGACCTCTTCCTCGCTGCTATTGGGGCGTTCCCGGATCAGAAAATGGATTTCCTTGTTGCGGTACAGAGCTCCATCTCAACCTTCCAGTTGGGAGACAAGTAGTCACCGACTGGAGCTGCTAGGTCAGTGTTAATGCACTGCAGCAACTCGCCAAGGCTTCTTCAGCAGCACCTCCTAAACCCGCGACCTCTACCACCTAGAAGGACAAGGGCAGCGGGCGCATGGGAACACCACCACCTCCAAGTTCCCCTCCAAGTCACACACCATCCTGACTTGGAAATATATCGCCGTTCCTTCATCGTTGTTGCTGGGTCAAAATCCTGGAACTCCCTCCCTAACAGCACTGTGGGAGTACCTTCACCACACGGACTGCAGCGGTTCAAGGAGACGGCTCACCACCACCTTCTCAAGGACAATTAGGGATGGGCAATAAATGCTGGCCTTGCCAGCGACGCCCACATCCTGTGAATGAATATATTTCAGGGAGACTGACAATCCAGGCACCTGAAACAGAGCATTATGTCCTCAGCAGATCATTACTTCTGTATTTTTGGCCCATTTTCATTTTTTTCCCCTAAATTATTTGCAATTACTTCCTCTGGCAAAATGCGTGGCTGTTGCTCAACCTCTTCCACCACCACCCACCCCCCCCCCACCCCACATCCCCATGACTATTCCAGAGATGGGAGCTCGGTATGTAGGAATTGCAAGTGCCAACCTGCAACCTCCCACTTGATAGCACAGCACGTCAGAACAGCAACACACTGCGCCACCACCCCTCCCATTTAAACCAGCAAACGTATTTAAAGTGTGCCTAGTGTGTTGGGTGTTGATCAGTCACTGCAGACCTATATGAGTGAAAAACAAACCGCAGGTCATTTTTAACAAGCTTTCCTTCCCACACTGAAATGAATGAGATGCAAAGTGCCATCAATATTAGAGCATTAGCGAGGTACAGTGACGCCACCTGTACACCAAAGACAAATTATCCACAATAAGGGTTGGTGATTAAACTGATTAAGAAAAAATGAACTTGCATTGTTATAGCACCTCATCATTTCCAAAGTGCTGCAGATCTTCAAATTACTCTCGAGTGCGGTCATTGATTTCCATTACGTCGCCTTTGGTTCTTCTGCCAATCACCTGAAATCTGTGTCCTCTGGTTCTCGACCCTTCCACCAATGGGAACAGTTTCCCTCTATCTACTCTGTCCAGATCTCTCATGATTTTGAACACCTCTATCAAATCTCCTCTCAACCTTCTCTGCTCCAAGGAGAACAACCCCAGCTTCTCCAGTCTATCCACATAACTGAAGTCCCTCATCCCCGGAACCATTCTTGTAAATCTTTTCTGCACCCTCTCTAAGGCCTTCACATCCTTCCTAAAGTGCAGTGCCCAGAATTGGACACAATACTCCAGTTGAGGCCGAACCAGTGTTTTACACAGGTTCATCATATTTCCACACTTTCGTACTCTATACCTCTACTCATGAAGCCCAGGATCCCGTAAGCTTTTTTAACTGCTTTCTCAACCTGCCCTGCCAGCTTCAACGATTTGTGCACATATACCCCCCAGGTCTCTCTGTTCGTGCACCCCCTTTAGGATTGTAAACTTTAGCTTATATTGCCTCTCCTCATTCTTTCTACCAAAATGTATCACTTCGCACTTTTCTAAATTAAATTTGTCTCTTTGTGTCTCTCTTTATGTTGCTCCCTCTTGTCTCTCTCTCTCTCTCTCTCTCTCTCTCACACAATCACTATCCCTCTGTCCCTCCATCTTGTCTCTCTTTCTCTCCCTCGTCTCTCTGTCTCTTGCTGTCTCTCTATCTCTGTCTCTATTTTTCGCTCCATCACTACCTTTCTCTTTCTTGCTCTGTCTCTTTCCTTCTGTTATCTCTCCCTGTCTTTCTCTCTCTCTCTCTCTCTCTCTCTCTCTCCCCCCAAGTCTCCTCCTCTGTCTTCCTTCATTTCTCTCTCACTGCTCTGTGCACAGTTTTGGTCTTCTTATCTGAGGAAGGATATACTTACCTTAGAGGCGGTGCAACAAAGCTTCACTAGATTGATCCCTGGGATGAGAGGGTTGTCCTATGAGGAGAGATTGAGCAGATTGGGCCTATACTCTCTGGAGTTTAGAAGAATGAGAGGTGATCTCATTCATATAAGATTCTGAGGGGGATTGACAGGGTAGATGCGGAGAGGTTGTTAACCCTGGCTGGAGAGTCTAGAACTAGGGGTCATAGTCTCAGGATAACGGGTTTGCCATTTGGGACTGAGATGAGGAGGAATTTCTTCACTCAGAGGGTTGTGAATCTTTGGAATTCTCTCCCACAAAGGGCTGTGGATGCTGAATCGTTGAGTATATTCAAGGCTGAGATAGATAGTTTTTGGACTCTTGGGGAATCAAAGGATATGGTGATCGGGCGGGAAAGTGGAGTTGAGGTCGAAGATCAGCCATGATCTTATTGAATGGCGGAGCAGGCTCGAGGGGCCGTATGGCCTACTCCTGCTCCTAATTCTTATGTTGGCAAATATAGTAACCAATTTGCCAACAGCAAGGTCCCACAATCAGTAAATGAATGATCAATTAATCTGTTTCTGGTGGTGTTGGATGAGAGCGCAATCCAGCCAGAATACTGGAGAACTCCCTGCTCTCCTTCAAATAGTGCTATGAGATCTTTGACATCCACCTGAGCAGGACCTCGGTGTAGCATTGTATCCAAAAGACAGCACCTCCAACAGTGCAGCACTTCCCCAGTCCCCAGCACTGAAGTGGCAGCCTAGTTGTTATTTCATGAAAAGGTTACTTGAAACCCGAATGAAAAAGGAACAAAATGTAAATTTCCTGAAAGTAACACAAAGCATTGCAAAACTTCTATTCCCAGTCCAGTATTTTAAAAAGCCAAAAATTTCTATGAATTGCTCAGTCACACAGCTTCAAGACCAGATTAGACAGATTTCCCACAAGCTCATATTATATATTGCTGATAATGTTTTGTATAAACACATAGTATTACTTTAACTCTCTCTTACCAAGTACTGGAGCCTCTGTCGTTCGGTTTCTGGTGTAAACTCTGAAGACATTGGAATGACTTCCCCATTTCGAACAATAATGGCCCTGAAACGGAATGAGTTGGAATATTCAGACAAAGAAGGAGAATCTGGTGATCCACTGGTGTTCGCTAGCTTAGCTGGACTTCAAATGCAAAATTTGGATTTAGTTTTCTTAAACGCTCACAATTTGACAAAGAAAGTACAGTTCCAGCTAACGATCATAATATACATAAGAACATAAGAAATAGGAGCAGGAGTAGGCCATTCGGCCCCTCGAGCCTGCTCCACCTTGCAATAAGATCATCGCTGATCTTCTACCTCAACTCCACTTTCCTGCACTATCCCCATATCCCTTGATTCCCTTAATATCCAAAAATCTATCGATCTCTGTCTTAAATACCATAAACGTGAATACATTGGAAGTGTATACACCACCGTCACATCATTCGGCCATTTGATGCTTAGGGAGCAGATTCTCCTGTTCCTGTGCTTGGGCGTAGTGAATTCATTGGCTCCCGGTTAAGCATAACCTCGATTTTAAAATTCTCATCCTTGTTTTCAAATCCCTCCATGGCCTCCCCACTCCCTATCTCTGTAAAATCTCCTCCAGCCCTACAACCCCCCCCCCCCCCCCCACCCCGAGATATCTGCACTCCTCCAATTCTGGCCTCTTGCGCGTTCATGATTTGATCGCTCTACCATTGGTGGCCGTGCCTTCAGCTACCTAGGCCCTAAACTGTGCAATTCCCTTCTTAAACCTCTCCTCCTCTTTCCTCCTTTAAACCTACATCTCTGACCAAGCTTTTGGTCATCTGCCCTAATTTCTCCTTATGTGGCTCGGCATCAAAACATTTTTTTTATGATACTCCTGTGAAGCGCCTTGGGACGTTTTACTACGTTAAAGGCGCTATATAAATACAAGTTGTTGTTGCTGAATACAGGAAAACTGGAGAGAGAACAGCATATGCCCAATTTTTATATCCATTAAATCAAGTAGACAGAAAATTGGGTGGGCTCCATTTGGGGACGCATGTTTCTCCCTGGCCAATTTCCCCCTCTTCGCTGCACCCACCCGGGTATTTCAATAGTTTCAGGCACAGAGACTGTAAAATTTGTCCCCATGATCGATTAAAACTTAATGGCGACAGGTCCTCGACCTGAAACGTTGACTCTCTTGCTCTCCCCACAGATGCTGCCCGACCTGCTGAGTGTTTCCAGCATTTTGTGTTTTTATGTAAAACTTAATGGGAGAGCGCGCACTATAGCCGTGAAGTGTAGAGTCTGTCAAAAAAACAAAACATTTTTTGCCAACACACATTACGAGAGACTTGACAGACTCCTTTGTGTTAGTAGCAAGAGATGCTCATTTAAATCTCAATATGCCGTTTCTGATAAACATTTAATATCTGGCTACAGATAGTGTTAGTATTTCAAATGTGGCAGCTTTGCTTTCATTGTTTATGAATCTATTGCTAGAAGAACCTGTTGATTAAGCCTCAGCGTTATTATTTACTCCCACCTAACATTACTCATTTCCCAACTCTACATAATTCCACGCATCATAAATATTGTGCTGCAAATTCTCAGTAATACATGTCAAGTGTTCTCCAATAACCCCGCGGTAATGAGATAATAAAGAAGTTAAATAATCTTGTGCGAGTGGCACTGCGCCAAGATTCTGGATCGTTCCTGAAAATGACTCTGGACTGTCACGGCCAATTATGCAACTTTTAATTTCGTACCCAGTATCTACGGAAGTACAGGTACGGTACCAAGGAGCGAGTTGGCAGGCGATTACCCAATATCAGGGATTCTGGTGATATTTTAGAAACAGCTCCAACAGGTGTGTCGAAATTAAGGCCCACCTGCCCTGCAGCCCAGGTGATCTTGCCCACGATACCCGAGCAACTGTGCCCTAGTTGGGCTTATATTTCTTATCCATTGGTCCATCCTGTTCTAACTTGGTGGGCCTGGAGTTCTGGAATGAATTGTTCTTAGCGGTTTACAGATAGATTGTAAATCACAATACCAGAAGTCTGTAAGTATCAGCAACTTGAAACATATGCAAATTAATGGGAACATGCTTGTGACTTGCAGACTAGTATGTATCTAAGTGAACCATAGGGGTAGGTCATGCCTGACAAACCTGATTGAATTTTTTGAGGCGGTGACTAAAGTAGTGGACAGGGGAATGTCTATGGATGTTATTCATATGGACTTCCAGAAGGCATTCGATAAAGTCCCCGATAAGAGACTGTTAACTAAGGTAGAAGCCCACAGAATTGAAGGCAAATTATTGACCTGGTTAGGAAATTGGCTGAGTGGCAGGAGACAGAGAGTAGGAATAATGGGCAGGTACTCTAATTGGCAGGGTGTGACTAGTGGTGTCCCAAAGGGATCGGTGTTGTGGCCTCAACGATTCACCGTATTTATTAATGACTTAGATGATGGGACAGAAAGCCACGTATCCAACCGGCCGTAGTGTGGCGTGCGATTGCGGAGTTATGGATGAGCTGCAAGTTGTAAAAGGTGGAATCTGGGAGGTCATCTGATGAATGGTAGCTGTTGCAGAAGACTTCCCAATAATACAAACCTGTATTCCATAAAGCAAATGTTACAAAATATCAATTTGGTGTAATATTCAATTTAGTACACTGAACTAAGCAAGATTCCCCAAGCTTAACTATGTCCATGTTATAAGCCTATTGCACTACCTGCAGGTCCACTTCATCCATTACATTGTACATCGATGTGTAAATTGTCAAAGTACTGCAGACTTCTCAAGGGGAATTTCCTAACGTGCCATAGTGCATCTAAAAAGCCCCACAGTTTTTAGCTGTGGGTATGAAGGAGACACATATCCTGGGAGTCACTTAGCTTACTGACCATGGTCCATGTATAATGGAGCCTCTCGTGTGCAATAGGTCCCACATATATGATGTAGAATATTTGAGAATGAATTATAAGCTGCAATACAATCAAAGGATTATGATCATTGATAGCAGAGGTCATGACTTGGGGGGATGCAACGAAGGTTCACTAGATTGACTCCTGGGATGAGAAGGGTGTCCTATGAGGAGAGATTGAGTAGATTGGACCTATACTCTCGGGAGTTTAGAAGAACGAGAGGTGATCTCATTGAAATGGAGAAGATTCTGAAGAGGATTGACAGGGTAGATGCTGAGAGGTTGTTCCCCCTGGCTGGAGAGTCTACAGCTAGGGGGCATAGTCTCAGGATAAGGGGTAGGCCATTTAAGACTGAGATGAGGAGGAATTTCTTCACTCAGAGGGTTGTGAATCTTTGGAATTCTCTACCGCAAAGGGCTGTGGATGCTGAGTCTTTGAGTATATTCAAGACCGAGATCGGTAGATTTTTGGACTCTAGTGGAATCAAGGGATATGGAAATCGGGTGGGGAAAGTGGAGTTGAGGTCGAAGATCAGCCATGATCTTATTGAATGGCGGAGCAAATTCGAGGGGCTGAATGGCCGACTCCTGCTCCTAATTCTTATGTTCTTATGTGGCCACCATCTGAACTGAAGATTGAACTAAAGGCCAGAATTTTGCCTACCTGGGCGGGTCTGGTGCGGACGGTGTCTGTGGCGGGTCGCGACCCCACTGCTGGCTCCATCCCGCTGTTGAACATGAACTTACCTTAATGGGGCCTATTAAGCCCCGCCCAGCACGTTACCTGGCCCAATTAGATGGAGTGGGTCTGGTGACGTCATTCATGATGTGTTTTCAGCTGGGTTCTTTAAAGGGACCATGGCCACATTACATTTGAAGTTTAATCTAACAAAGTGGGTGTTGAATCTTTACTGTACAATAATATAATAAAAGTTATATATGAGTGACAAAGAAATATTAAAAAATAATATTTAGTAATATGACGCCATCTACAAATACGATCAAGAACATAATTAAAAAAGTACATTAATTGGGAATTTATTGGTGCTTTAGTCACAAATCTATAGACTTTTGTATCAGTAACTGGTACAAATAAAAGATGTGTGTGGAAATAGGTAATACATAAAATTAAGCGGATTTTAAATGTAATTGTAAAGGGGTGGATTTACAATCTTATGCAAGTTCAGCGGAAGAGCTGCGGAAACCCTGACAAACAGTGTAAGTGGTGTTTACAATGTGTTTCTGGGATTTCTGCAGCTCTTCTGTTGAAGTTAACAATGGACCAGTGAGAGAACCTCTGCAGAAATTCACCCCCAAAGTCTCAGACTGAAAAATTAAATTAGTCATATTCAGGGACTGAAAGCAAACTGAACCAGTGGAATGAGTGCTGAGAATGAAATTGTTATGGTTGATGACTTGATTTAATCTGTAACTGGACAATCACAGTATACGGTGAGAAAAACCTGACCAGAAACAGCACAAACATTTATTTAAATGGTATATGTCATTTTTTATAGTGCCGATCAATTCACTGCAACTACTGTTGAGTTGGAAGGCAACAGCCGAGAATGGCCAGTGAAAAATGTATTTCCCTCACCATCCAGGGTAGGAAGGGAGCCTTCAGCACTCACTTCCCTTCAGGAATTTCCGAATTAACATTTACCAGTAGCTTTTCAAGTAGAACAGGATCTCCATCAATCTGTTAGCTGATGTAATCAACATGTTTTTATTTTGGTTTGTTTTCCATGCTGTCAAGTAATCAGCTGGAGCAATGGCCACGGGACTCCCGCCTCAGGTTGACAGACGTGGTTCCCGAGCTGCGTGAACCCCGTGGCCATGCAGGGAAATTTAAAAAGTAGGCAGTAAAGGCTCTTACGTGCCAGTAAAGTACCTCATAATGATTTCAATTGGGTTGCCCGCCGCTACCGGTTGGGTCGGCTCCACGATGACAACGCGCCTGGGGAAAAGGTGCGTGGGAGCGAGATGACAGTGGGTTCCCGACCCGCTGTCAAAAATAACAACTTTCCCACCCGACCCGCCACCGATCTCGCCCGCTACCACCCCAGAAAATTCAGCCCAAAGTCTTTGCCCTGTTCCCAGGCATTTATCATTTCATATACTACATACCGAATAGTTCATGATCAGGGGGAAAAGAAATGCCATTATATCGGCAGGTGGGCTAAACTACTGGATGAGGTAATGTGGTGTTGAATCTAGAGGGGGCTAAAGGGCGTTAATGGGGCGCAAATCAACTAGCGCCTGGGCACGGTGCTGCTAACGCCTCCCACGAAATTCAGCGGGTGGTTAGCGGCGGCGCTAACCATTAGCGCCGCATGGTGCTGCGCCGCCGGCGATGATGTCATCGCCGTGCGCAGCGCCCCCCTCGCGCCCAGGCTGTAATATTGGGTGGCGCGCCCCGACTTACCATCGGATGCTATGTCCGCTGGGTTCAGGGGGGCCTATCTGCGGCCGGGGTGGCGCTAGTTAAAGGGGAGGTGGCGGGCGGCCATTTTTGTTGCCGTCCCCGGTCCCCGTGAAGGCCCCCCCCCCGCAGGGGTGCCGGCTGCTCTCCGTCAGCCCGGCCCTCCTCCCTCTCGGGGCGCTACCTGGGAAGATCGGCCGCGGGGGCACTAACTTTTTCGGGGCGCTACCCAATTTTTACCCCAGAGTATTATTGCTGGCTGCGCTGTAGAACCTGAAGGTGTAACTGTACGTGACCGCACTTGTAGTTTTACCCACAGGAGCCCATAATGCAGTCTTGGTGCTGTGACAGCAGGACTGCTGCTCACAGGTGCTGTGTTAGCCTGCGCCCAAATGAGCTGGCCTTGCACGATAACACCAGGTCAGGCCATGAGCGTATTTTAACGTTGTTCCCAGTGCGTTGCACATGACACGCCGGGAAAGCATGGAGGTCATAGGTCAGGAGTTCCAGTGCCAGTAGCCTGTAAAGGGTCGTTAGCGGATTCAACGCAGCAGAACATTTTTTTTGGGTTGGGGGGCAGCGGGGGGGGGGGGGGGGGCAGGAAAGGGAATGCAGGGTGTCGTCAGAATCACGCCAGCCTTCTAAGGCCCAAACTATGCGGCGGTGGGCGAGCTGGGTGATCCGACTGGAATGCCAGAATTACCCAGCGAAGCAATTTCGAAACCATCCAGCATCCCTCCCCCTCATTGTCCGTTGGCGACTCAGGCGCTCATCCTGCATTATGGGGAGCAGGACCGATTTCAATAGGAAATGGGGCCTTAACGTGCATTGAGCACATTTACTGCACAGGTTCCACGCACCAACTACGCAGCTGACTTCGCATTGTAGTAAGTGCTGGGCTCATCAGCGGCTGAATAGGCCTCAGCATGGCCCCGTCACCCAAAGTGCTAAGGATCGAGTCGTCAGATCCACCAAATTGCATTTGGATTGGAGTGTGTGTGTTACAAAGGCTCTAGCACAGTTTCACTGCTGCCCTGCTGGCTTTTTTGCCCTCTCGCCCCTATCCTGGACCTCCTCTTACTTGGGGGACACAGTGCTTCATTCTGTTTCAGCCCCCAACTCTGACTTCGGGCCCTGGACACGCCTGTGGCTGCCACCAGGATGCTCGTCTCTAGTTTAAGCCTTTGATGACTTCACCCCCAACAAGATCCCCTCCAAGTCACTGACCATCTCCCACCCCTACCCTTCCCTTTGGTACAGTTCCTACATTTGCATCCTTAAGAACGCATCTGACACTTCATTGGTCTCATCATCCATCGCCATATCCGGTTTGACCGCATCAAGCATGATTGTGTCCCTATCTCCATGGCCAAATCATCTTACTATTATCCTGGATGGTTAGGACAACCATAACTCTTTTTTTAACTCACAAAATCACTCCTCAAAACCCCTAAACCTTCACTTCTATCAGCAAGTGATGGAGCTCAGAGATTTCATCATCTTTAAAATAGAGCATCCACGGAGCTGCCTGAACCATCACCTCCTGGTCAGGAGTTGGGTGGATCGGAGATCATGGGAGCAAGAGCTGGGTCGCATGGAAGTGATGAGCTTTGAGAGAGTAAAGAGGAAAGATGGGAGAAAGCTGCAAAATGACTAGAGTTGGAGGGTGGGTGGGGGCAGAAGAGAGCAGGGGGACGGCTGAAGCCCTCAATTTCTCTTTCACTCTCTGCCTTATAAAACCCCCATAATTACCAACTCCATAAATACCAACTCTTCAACCAAGCCTTTGGCTCCCTCCACCCTCCTCCTCCTCCTCCCTCCCAAAGGCTCAGCTTCCATTCCTTTCTTCCTCTACAAGAGCCTCGAGGTGTTTCCCCCCACCCCCAAGTTGAAGGTGCTACATAAATGAAAGTTGGTGATTTCTAAACTAAACAATCACAGCTACATCTTAAAAATAATCGGAACTCATTTTAGATTTTGATGGTACTGCAACTACTGCCAGATTCCCGTCCGTCAGCTGAGCAGCGGCGCTGAATTCACTTCATGTTGTTGGTTCAGAGCTAGCCTGGCCGCTTCAGTCATCTGCAACCCTTCCTGTGACAAATCAGTCTTGACATAGCAGATGTAAACTGCGCTTCCTTGGTCTTCCTGAGCCTCTTTGTTCACTTTGATGGTATTGCGTTCAAACTCGGGGGATATCATTTTGGTCGGACAAAAGAGTTTAAATGGCACCATCATTGGGAGAAATATTTGACCAGTCGCTTTAACAGGCTTCCAAATAGGACTATAAATGATGCAATTAAACATGACCACACCATTAGTATCACTAGTCAGTTTTTAAATGATTTATCATCTGAACTACATTCCAAGGGTTCACATGGCAAGACCTCCCCTGACAGTCACTGAATTGCCTTTTCATAATCTTCTGTCTCTGGAATGCAACCTGTCCAAAAACTCTCCAATATATATCATTCCTTAAGCAAATAATTGATGTGTGTGCACTATTAATTTGGCATTAAAAATTGGGGTGGGGGGGGGGGGGGTGGGGGAGTAGTACAATATAATATACACCGAGTTACTCACAGTGCACACAAATACAAAGACGTCATTATGGAGCGCAAGAGAGCTTTTCACAAACCTCTTCTTGTTTATAGAGAGTCACAATTCATTACTGGAACATATAATGAAGTCAGAAGTTGACATTTCAAGTTAATAGAATTCATCTCAGCAACGGATTAACTAGACTTACTGAACTTCTGCACTCAGTGGGGGTAATGTTGACTTTGTGCGATAGCGCAATAGCGAATTGGCAGCCCAGTCTACGTCTCTCCCCCACTGACTTCAATGGAAATAAAGACCGGGCAGAGATGTAAAACGGACAGCCGACTCGCTATCACCCCTTTTACACAAAGTCAAAAATTACGCCCAGTATCTGCAAACTTGTCTAAATTCGGTTTGGTAAATGAAAGCTGTAGAAATTGTGATACATGCCTCAGAAGGCAATTATAATTCTGAACTACGGTATTGACAACTGCGGAGCTTAGCAATGCATCAGCTAATTTGAAAGTCGATAGTTAAACGACATCACTAAATATTCTGTATGTGCTGGTTTTAGGATCGTGAGCACAGCTGAAAAATATCTCCATCATTTATAGATTTCTCTGATGCCCTTGGTGGTTTTTTTTCCCCCCCCGGCTAATCGCGGAGAGAGAAACTAATGCTGCAGAACGCAAGCTGACGGAATCTTATGGGAGTAATTTTAACTCAGCTCACCAGATGGGAAATCCACTGGATCGGGCGGGAACGCCGGATTTACATCCGGCCTGATATTACTCTTCATTGAAGTCAACGGAGCGGGTTCGGTTAAAATTGCCCCCATAATATTTGTCTGTTTGATCCTAGATAGGAGAGCACTTCTGATACAGAAGGCAGCATTTAGTGAGTAATATGGGGCTGGATTTTCAATGACCCGTGGAGTCGGGTTTGGAGGCGTGTGGGGGGGGGTTAAAGTTGCAGATTCGGGGGCCCCGACCCCATCCCGCCTCCACGCAATTTTGATAAAATCGTGTGCGGTGTTCCCGACTCCGTCCCGCCTCCAAGAGGCGGGAGAGGCCATTAAAGCCTTTAACAGGCTCTGTAATGCCATTTTGAAACGTTTTAGCTAGTTTAACCCTTTTCTGACGTCTCTCTCTCTCTCTCTAATGCTGCTCATTTTGCATCCAGGTCCTCTCACAGCAAAGGCCAGGCAATCTCTGAGACCAGGCAGTCTCTGGCAGCAATGATGACATCATCAGAGGTGACTTTCAGACTGAAACCACTAATTGGTTCATGGGTTCCCACATGCTGGAACTCAATTGCCCAATTAAGTGAAAATTGCATCAATCTCTCACATCCAATTGCAGGCGGGTGGATAACACGAAATGTGGATGACACGACCCCAACCCGCCCCAGTATCAAAATCCAGCCCATGGTCTTTGCTATGAAACCCCTCCACCTTTACTATTGAAGGACAGAGAGATAAAGCTTGCGAAGTTGGTCTTACCTGCTATCCCCAGCGTTTGCTACATACAGCTTGCCCATCAGAAACACCACGGCCAAGGAGGTGCAGCCACCCGAGATATTGTACGTGCTTCTCTCGCGTTCAATTTGCAAGTCCTGCGGACGGCAGCAACAAGGAGACACAAAAGGCGACAACACTGTTATTTAGGAGCCAGAGGGAACGCGGCACTTGTGGCAAAAAGTCCCAAGTCTTCATCCACCTGTGCCTGAAACTTTTCAAGAACTATAAAAGGTATCATAATGAATTGTGGTCACGATTCACGATTTTTTTTTTTAAGCAGCAGTCTCAAATCTCTGGTAACATTGAAATTCAACTTTTGCAAATACATTAAAGACAGAAAATGACAGCACTGTACAGCAGATGGGTCAGCAGCTAACAGAGAAAAGATAGCTTAATTTTTTGGGAGTTTGACCCTTTATCAGATTCCCCCAAGCTTTTGGTAGCAGTCCATTGTGGATTTGAAGTGAAACAAGCTGTAGTGGAACGATCCTTTTCATAGAATCATACAGCACAGAAGGAGGCCATTTAGCCCATCGTGCCTGTGCCAGCTTTTGAAAGAGCTCTCCAATTAGTCCCACTCCCCTGCTCTTTCCCCACAGCCCTGCAAATTGTTCCTTTTCAAGTATTTATCCAATTTCATTTTGAAAGTTACTATTGAATCTGCTTCCACCACCCTTTCAGGCAGTGCATTCCTGATCATCATAAAAAAAAAAAAAATTCTCATCTCCTCTCTGGTTCTTTTGCCAATTACCTTACAGCTGTGTCCTCTGATTACCGAACCTACTACCAGAGGAAACAGTTTCTCCCTATCTGCGCTATCAAAACCCCTCATAACTTTGAACGCCTCTATTAAGTCTCCCCTTAACCTTCTCTGCTCCAAGGAGAACAATCCTAGCTTATCTAGTCTCTCCACATAACTGAAGTCCCTCATCCGTGGCACTTCTTCACACAAAGGGTAGTGGAAATCTGGAACTCTTTCCCAAAAAGCCGTTGAGGCTAGGGGCCCCATTGAAAATATCAAAACCGAGAATGACAGATTTTTGTTAGGCAAGGGTATTAAGGGTTACGGAACCAAGGCGGGTAGATGGAGTCATGATAAAGATCCACCATGATCTAACTGATGGGCTGAATGGCCTACTCCTGTTCCTATGTATCATTCCAGTAAATCCCCTCTGCACCCACTCCAAGGCCTGGACATCCTTCCTAAAGTGTGGCGCCCAGAATTGGACACAATACTCCAGCTGAGGCCTGAACCAGTGATTTATAAAGATTTAGCATAAGTTCCTTGCTTATGTCCTCTGCACTGACTGTGCCTCATAGGGCGTTGCATCTTCAACACCAATAGGAATGACACCAACAGTTAGCGAGAATGCGAAACAATGATCTGTGTCAGTTAAAAACAGGCCGGAGAATGCACAATTGCACATAACTTTTATTCTTACAAAAATGAAGGGCATGTCTTGTTCCTCTGCCCAGCCTGTGTATTCACACTGCTGATTTTCAAGCTGGGAGCGAACGCAGCAAGTTTGCAGTTTGCCACGAGTGGAACTGCAGGGCATTCTGTGAACCAGTTGGGCTGAACCCTGTTTTTATAGCACTCACTCTTGAAGACAACAGCAAGTGAGATATAAAGCACTGAAACCCGTAATAATGTGTGAAAGACAGGACAGTGTTGCCTAAAGATGCTGTTTTAAATTTAATTTAATTAAAATTGGTGTCATGGATTTATAATCATACACCATGAATTGTGTCAAATTAAGGAATTGTACTCTAACGTGAAACTTGTATAATTGTTTCCTAAATGTAGAACAAGCACAGTAATTAAGAAAAATAATCAATATAATGTGGCCCAATATTTCTTTCACTGATGCCCAGGGAACGCATAGTTGCCGCACAGCAAGTGAGGTGAAGATGCATCGCACTGGGTGACCGCCCTCTCTAAGTAGGCCTAAAACTTCCGGGCCGTCGCTCGTGCTTTCAAAAGGTGCTGGCATCGCATTTCCATGTAAGTGAGGTGGGAGGGGCCAATCCCAACCCTTCTGCCTCATTTTCCTGTCATTTCACCAGCAGAGGGCCCATTTGGACACCTTGCCCCCCCCCCCAGCCTCTCGTCGATCGCAGAGAGGCAGGAGGTAGCCCTGCAGGCAAGTACCTTCTCTTGCTTTTAAGGACATCGGGCCAGGGATGGGCTGGCGGTCTGCTGGCTGTTGCTCCAGCAGTCAAAAAAACCCGTTCTTGGCAACCAACCATTGCTGCTGCTACAGGCCTCACAAGAGAGACACTCAGTGCACTTAAAGAAAAGAAAGACTTGCATTTATACAGCGCCTTTCAAGACCTCAGGACATTCCAAAGCACTTTATAGTCGATGAAGTACTTTTGAAGTGCAGTCACTGTTGTAATGTAGGAAACGCGGCAGCCAAATTGCGCACAGCAAGCTCCCACAAACAGCAATGTGATAATGACCAGATAATCTGTTTTCTTGTGAACACTGTGCCTGTTCAGCGCCAGGGAACATAGGCACATGAGTAGGCCATTCATCCCCTTGAGCCAGTTCCGCCATTTAATTAGATCATGGCAGATCTGTACTTCAACTCCATTTACCTGCCTTTGATCCATAAATTTGATAAAGGGGACAGGAAAGCTTTAATCATGCTCGGTCTGTGCAGTGTTTACCATCTCTTACTGAATGACCTGAAACCCCACAGCTCTAGAGAGCTAGCATTGCTAAATAATGGGGCTACTAATACTTTAATGTTTAATTACACAACACAAAGTTAAGGAAATTGGTTCAAATAACAGATCTTAAACTGCTCTTAGTGTTGAGGATAAAAGTATCAAATTGCAGCTTAGCAATCACAATCACACAATACACGAAAGGTCATTCATTTGCTTGCATCAGTCCTCGGTGGTGCGTGTAATTTTAGATAGTTCATTAACTTCCTTGCAAATTATTTGCGATCACCTTCAATGGTTCTGTTTTATAAGCATTTTTTTTTTCCTATCTAGAAATGCTCGGTAGAACTCAATGAACTATGTTGCCAGAATCTTTGAAACTTTAGGTTATAGAGCTTGCTGTGCCGACGCCACTGTCTGACGTTCATTGCCTTTGAGGAATGGGAACATTTTTATCTGATCAATACAAATGCCAATTGGACGCATTAAAAAAAGAGAAAGGCTTTCATTGATAGGACGCCTTATCGCACATCTCTCAAGAAACGTCTCAAAAGTGCTTCACATACAAGGAATCGCTTTCAATAGCAGTGATTTTAAGTAGGCGTGGCCATTCTGTGCCAGCAACAAACAGCAGAGAGACTCTCAGTAAATTGAATTTTTGATCCATTTGAATAGCATCATATAAATGACTGCACAGGGAGGAGACCATTTGCCCATCAGGCCTGTGCCAATGCTAGTTCTTCAATGGAGCCAGCTTCTTTAATCTCATTTCCCCGCCCTTTCCCACCCTCCACCCCACCATTTCCTTTCTCATATTCTCTCTTTTCAAAATAATTATCCAATTTCCTTTGAAATGTTGTTTATAGTCTCTGCCTCAATAGCCACTTCTGGCCAAGCATTCAGTTTATTAAAATGTCTTCCAGTGAATTGTACAAATTCTTCAAGTGGTGCTGCTGAGAACGCTCCTAATTAGTTAATCAGTAGAAATGATCTTGCACTTGGTATTCTCTTAAAACCTTTGCTAATCTTGAAAAATACTACTTAATCTCCACTGTTTCAGTGAAAAAAAAATCATTTTTTGTC
Source organism: Squalus acanthias (assembly GCA_030390025.1). Lineage (NCBI taxonomy): Eukaryota > Metazoa > Chordata > Chondrichthyes > Squaliformes > Squalidae > Squalus > Squalus acanthias. Next base: position 111,947,366 of record CM059435.1, read on the forward strand.
AAGCCAGTCTTCATGAATATAACTTTCTATTCCTGGTATGAATCTCCGCTGTGCCCTTTCGATGGCCGTGCTTTCCTTCCGACAATGGAATGCCAAACTGCATACACGACTGAAACGTTAACTTGGATTCTCTCTCCACAGATGCTGCCTGACCTGCTGAGTATTTCCAGCATTTTTCAGTTCTATTGCATACAATACTCCTTCTGTGGTCCAACCAATGTTTTGTATAAATTCAATGTCAATTCCTTGCTTTTATGCCCTTTTGTGTAAAATCCAAGATCCCCATTTGATTTTTTTTTTTTAAATGGTCTTTTCTATCTGCATTTCCACCTTTAAAGATCTATGCTTCTGCACCCCTAGGTCACTCCGTTCCTCCATTCCGTTAAGAATCACCATTTTGGAGATGACGTCCTTTCACTTCTCTTTTTACCACAACCTACCAGTTCACATTTCTCCGTACTAAACTGCATCTGCCGTTTACCTGCCCCACTCCATTAACCTATCTATGCCCTCCTGCAAATAGTGTCAGCTGTGGCTCAGTGGGTCGCACACTCGCCTCCGAGTCAGAAGGTTGTGGGTTCAAGTCCCACTCCAGGGACTTGAGCACATAAAAGCTAGGTTGACACTCCCAGTGCAGTGCTGAGGGAGTGCCGCACTGTCGGAGGTGCCGTCTTTCGGATGAGACATTAAACCGAGGCCCCGTCTGCTCTCTCAGGTGGACGTAAAAAAGATCCCGTGGCACTATTTCGAAGAAGAGCAGGGCAGTTCTCCCCAGTGTCCTGGCCAATATTTATCCCTCAACCAACATAATAAAAAAAAACACTGATTATCTGGTCATTATCACATTGCTGTGTGCAAATTGGCTGCCGCGTTTCCCACATTACAACAGTGACTCTACTTCAAAAGTACTTCATTGGCTGTAAAGCGCTTTGAGACGTCCGGTGGTCGTGAAAGGCGCTATAGAAATGCAAGTCTTTCTTTCTTTCCATTCCTCCTCCTAGTTTGCCAAGCTCCTTAATTTGGTAGCATCAGCAAACTTAGCTCCCATTTCTTGTGTGCCTGTGTCCACATCTTTTTTTACATAACTAAAAAACAAAAAAAAAGAGGTCCCAACACAGATCCTTGAGGCACAACACCATGCCAATCCAAATACACCCATTTACCCCGAATACTTGCTTTCTGTCCCTTTGCCAGCTCTTTATTCATGCAGGTACATTCCCTTTAATAGCATGTGCCTTAATTTTCGTAACACATCTTATTGATCATCTTTCGAAATCCATGTGCACATCATCCACTGCATTTCCTTTATCTATACAATCTGTAGGCCCGAAATTCCAAGGTCTCTGCCCCATTGGTGGAGCTGCGATGAAACGGGATGCCTGGTCACCGGCAGCCTAAGCGACCAAATCAAGGGGATGAAGTCATTTCCGTATTTGGGTAGACAACCACATCTGCATGGGTTCATTAGGAGGTGTCTGGCCCATTATACCAGTGGAACATGGAGCAGCAGCCAGCCTCTTTGATAGGAGAACTGGAGACCTGGGAATAGCTGAAGAACAAAAATACTGCAATTTTTTCTTGTGCTCCTAAGTATGTTTTTAAAAATAAATCGATGCCCTCTCAGATCGATGGCCCCCAATGGAACGCGCGCCAGCTCTTCGCTGGCAATGAGATCCACTGTGCTCAGGGAAAGCGCAATGGGTGGATTCGATGGAATCTGGAACTGTACCCATGGATTGGAGGGTAGCTAATGTAACCCCACTATTCAAAAAGGGTGGTAGAGAGAAAGCGGGGAATTACAGCCTGACATCGGTAGTGGGGAAAATGCTAGAGTCCATTATAAAGGATGTAATAGCAGAGCACTTGGAAAACAGTGACAGGATCGGACAAAGTCAACATGGATTTACAAAAGGTAAATCGTGCTTGACTAATCTACTGGAATTTTTTTGAGGATGTAACTGGGAAAATAGATAAGGGAGAACCAGCAGATGTGGTGTATTTGGACTTTCAAAAGGCTTTCGATAAGGTCCCGCATAAGAGATTAGCGTGTAAAGTTAAGGCGCATGGGATTGGGGGCAAGGTATTGACTTGGATAGAGAACTGGTTGGCGGACAGAAAGCAAAGAGTAGGAATTAATGGGTCTTTTTCCGAGTGGCAAGCAGTGACTAGTGGGGTACCACAGGGATCGGTCCTTGGACCCCAGCTGTTCACAATATACATTAATGATCTAGATAAGGGAACTAAATGTAATATCTCCAAGTTTGCAGATGACACAAAGCTGGGTGGGCGTGTGTGCTGCGAGGAGGATACCGAGAAACTCCAGGATGATTTGGACAGGTTGGGTGAGTGGGCAGAAGCGTGGCAGATGCAATATAACGTGGATAAATGCGAGGTTATCCACTTTGGTGTCAAAAACAGAAAGGCAGACTATTATCTGAATGGCAATAGATTGGGAGAAGGGGAAGTGCAACGAGACCTGGGTGTCCTTGTGCACCAGTCGCTGAAGGTAAGCATGCAGGTGCAGCAGGCGGTTAAGAAGGCAAATGGTATGTTGGCCTTTATAGCGAAAGGGTTTGAGTATAAGAACAGGGATGTCCTGTTGCAGTTGTACAGGCCCTTGGTGAGACCACACCTTGAGTACTGTGTGCAGTTTTGGTCGCCTTATCTGAAGAAGGATGTTCTTGCCATGGAAGGAGTTCAGCGAAGATTCACAAGGTTGATACCTGGGATGGCAGGAATGACATATGAGGAGAGTTCCTGTGGTAGCTCAGGAACTGTTCCAAAACATGCCCCCAAAGCTGTCCTTGGATGTAGGGTGCACGGGTGTAAGACTCACCCACTATCCTCTTCTCCAAAAAGGAATTTGGGCTGCTCTTTTTACATGGGGTGGAAACCAGGCGGATCTGGGTTCCACCCAAAATTGTGGCTCCCCACCTGAAGTGATCAAAAAATTCAATGAGTTTAGACTAGCATGACTAGCCATTTACAAATCGATGTTGCCCTATGACTTCAAGTGTTAATTTCATCCCCTATTATGGCCTCTAGGGCTGATAAATTAGTTTGTGCAGGCCAATTTCTCTCCCAAGGAGTTTACCCACAACTGAAGTACGGCTAACTGGCCTATAATTTCCTAGCTTATACCTTTTGCCCTTGAACAGAGAGGACAATATTTTCCATCCTCCAACCTTTTGGCACAATTTGCGTTTCCAAATATTTTCAGAAAGATATGGTTCGTGATAAATTTTGGCAGGAAGAATGAGGAGAGACAATACAAGCTAAATGGTACAATTTTAAAAGGGGGTGCAAGAAGAGAGAGACCTGGGGGTGTTTGTGCACAAATCTTTGAAGGTGGCGGGACAGGTTAACAAAGCAGTTAATAAAGCATATGGGACCCTGGGCTTTATAAATAGAAACATAGAGTACAAAAGTCAGGAAGTTATGCTATACCGATATAAAACACTAGTTCGGCCCCAGCTGGAGTATTGTGCCCAATTCTGGGCAGCACACTTTAGGAAGGATGTGAAGGCTTTGGAGAGGGTACGGAAGAGATTTACTAGAATGGTTCCAGGGATGAGGGATTACAGTTATGTGGATAGACTGGAGAAGCTGGGGTTGATCTCCTTAGAGCAGTGAAGGCTAAGAGGAGATTTGATAGAGGTGTTTAAAATCATGAAGTGTTTAAATAGAGTAAATAAAGAGAAACTGTTTCCAATGATCGATAACCAGAGGGCACAGATTTAAGTTGATTGGCAAAAGAACCAGAGGCGACAGGAGGAAAGACATTTTTACGCAACGAGTGGTTCGGATTCGGAAGGCACTGCCTGATAGGGTGGGTGGTGGATATTGATTCAATAGTAGCCTTCAAAAGGGAACTGGATAAATACTTGAAGGAGAAAAAATTGCAGGGATGTGGGGAAAGAGCGGGGGGAGTGGGACTAACTGGATTGCTCTTCGAAAGAGCCTGACGCAGACTCGATGGGCCAAATGGCCTCCTTCTGTGCTGTACTATTCTATGATTCTAGTGCCTCCACTGTTCCTCCTCAGCCTTCATCTCTATTCTGGGATTTATACCATCTGGGTCTGGTGACTGTTTTACTTTTAGTCCCATTTAGCTCCAGTAGTGGCTCTTTCACATCCTCCTCAGATATGACTATAGTCCCATGTTCACCTTCCTCTGTAAACATTGAAGCAAAATACTTACTCCTGTTCCCTGACTCTCAAACCAAGATGGTCCCCCTTCATCTCTAAGTGGGTCCTACCCTTTCTTCAGCAACAACTTGCCTTTAACATAGAAAAAAGTCCCAAGTCCCAGAGGCCAGTGTCGGGAGCGGAGAGAGCAGCAGCACAGTGAGTAGTTAAACTCACTTTCGTGGGCTTTTTACAGAGGCCACTGTCGGGAAAGGGCCGTTGAGTATATCATTTAATTGAAGTGAAATTGGTGGGATTCATTTAATTTAATTTTAATTAATTAATTAATTAAAGGGTAAGTCATGGCAGGAGAGCTCCGCCCAGTGATATGCTCGTCCTGCTATATGTGGGAAATCAGGGACGCTTCCTGTGTCCCTGATGACCATGTGTGTGGGAAGTGTATCCAGCTGCAGCTACTGATAGACCGCATTGCGGCGCTGGAGCTGCGGATGGATGCATATTGGAGCATTCGCGACGCTGAGAACGTCGTGAATAGCACATTTAGTGAGTTGGTCACACCGCAGGTAAAGGGTGTACAGGCAGGAAGTGAATGGGTGACCACCAGGCAGAGTAAGAGGTGCAGGCAGGTAGTGCAAGGGTCCCCTGTGGCCATCCCCCTCTCAAACAGATATACCACTTTGGATACTGTTGGGGGGGGATGACTTATCAGGGGAAGGCAGCAGCAGCCAACTTCCTGGCACCATGGGTGGCTCTGCTGCGCAGGCTGGGAGGAAAAAGTATGGAAGAGCTATAGTGATAGGGGACTCAATTGTAAGGGGAATAGATAGGCGTTTCTGCGGCCGTAAACGAGACTCCAGGATGGTGTGTTGCCTCCCTGGTGCAAGGGTCAAGGACGTCTCGGAGCGGCTACAGAACATTTTGGAGGGGGAGGGCGAACAGCCAGTTGTCGTGGTGCACATAGGTATCAACGATATAGGTAAAAAACGGGATGAGGTCCTAAAAGCAGAATATAGGGAGTTAGGAGGTAAATTAAAAAATAGGTCCTCAAAGGTAGTAATCTCAGGATTGCGACCAGTGCCACGTGCTAGTCAGAGTAGAAATAGGAGGATATTTCAAATGAATACGTGGCTAGAGGAATGGTGCAAGGGGGAGGGATTCAAATTCCTTGGACATTGGAACCGGTTCTGGGGGAGGTGGGACCAGTACAAACCGGACGGTCTGCACCTGGGCAGGGCCGGGACCGATGTTCTAGGGGGAGTGTTTGCTAGTGCTGTTGGGGAGGGTTTAAACTAAAGTGGCAGGGGGTTGGGAACCTGAGCAGGGAGACAGAGGAAAGGGAAACAAGGATAAAAGCAAAAGACAGGAAGGAGAAAAACAAAAGTAGAAGGCAAAGAACTCAACGGTTTAAATCAAACATGGTCACAGTAAATAATAATTCATATAGGTCTGAGAGCGTTAAAAAAACAAGCCTGCAGGCTTTGTGTCTTAATGCAAGGAGCATTCGGAACAAGGTGGATGAATTAGCTGCGCAAATAGAGGTAAATGAATACGATTTGATTGGGATTACAGAAACATGGCTCCAGGGTGGCCAAGGCTGGGAACTCAACATCCAGGGGTATTCAATATTTAGGAAAGATAGGCAAAAAAGAAAGGGAGGTGGGGTAGCATTGCTGGTTAAGGAGGGGATTAACACAATTGAAAGGAAGGATATTAGCTCTGATGATGTGGAATCTGTATGGGTAGAACTGAGAAATAACAAGGGGCAGAAAACGTTAGTGGGAGTGGTATATAGACCTCCAAACAGTAATACGGAGGTTGGGGACGGCATTAAAAGGGAAATTAGAAAAGCATGCAGTAAGTGCACAGCAGTCATCATGGGTGACTTTAATTTACATATAGATTGGGCTAACCAAATTAGTAAAAATACTGTGGAGGAGGAATTCCGAGAATGTTTACGGGATGGTTTTCTGCAACAATATGTCGAGGAACCAACCAGAGATCAGGCCATCTTAGACTGGGTATTATGTAACGAGAAAGGATTAATTAGCAATCTTGTTGTACGAGGCCCCTTGGGTCAGAGTGATCATAATATGATAGAATTCTTCATTAGGATGGAGAGTGAAGTCATTGAATCAGAGACTAGGGTCCTGAATTTAAATAAAGGAAACTACGATGGTATGAGGCGCGAATTGGGTAGGATTGATTGGGGAATGTCACTCAAAGGGTTGACGGTGGATAGGCAATGTCAAACATTCAAAGACTGCATGGATGAACTACAGAATTTGTTCATCCCAGTGTGGCATAAGAATAAAACAAAAAGGGTGACTCAACCGTGGCTAACAAGGGAAATTAGGGATAGCTTAAGATCCAAGGAGAGGGCATATAAATTGGCCAGAAAAAGCAGTAACCCTGAGGATTGGGAGCAGTTTAGGATTCAACAAAGGAGGACAAAGGGATTCATTAAGAAGGGGAAAATAGAATATGAAAGTAAGCTTGCAGGGAACATAAAAACTGACTGTAAGAGCTTTGATAGATATGTGAAGAGAAAAAGATTAGTGAAATCAAGTGTAGGTCCCTTGCAGTCAGAAGCGGGGGAAGTTATAATGGGGAACAAAGAAATGTCAGACCAATTAAATGCATATTTTGGTTCTGTCTTCACAAAGGAGGACACAAATAACCTCCCAGAGATGTTGGAGAACATAGGGTCTGATGAAAGGGAGGAACTGAAAGAAATCAGTATTTGCAGGGAAATGGTGTTAGGGAAATTGACGGGATTGAAGGCCGATAAATCCCCAGGGCCTGATAATCTACATCCTAGGGTACTTAAGGAAGTGGCCCTAGAAATAGTAGATGCATTGCTGATCATCTTCCAACATTCGATGGAATCTGGAACTGTACCCATGGATTGGAGGGTAGCTAATGTTACCCCACTATTCAAAAAGGGTGGTAGAGAGAAAGCGGGGAATTACAGACCGGTAAGCCTGACATCGGTAGTGGGGAAAATGCTAGAGTCCATTATAAAGGATGTAATAGCTGAGCACTTGAAAAACAGTGACAGGATCGGACAAAGTCAACATGGATTTACAAAAGGTAAATCGTGCTTGACTAATCTACTGGAATTTTTTGAGGATGTAACTAGGAAAATAGATAAGGGAGAACCAGTAGATGTGGTGTATTTGGACTTTCAAAAGGCTTTCGATAAGGTCCCGCATAAGAGATTAGCGTGTAAAGTTAAGGCGCATGGGATTGGGGGCAAGGTATTGATTTGAATAGAGAACTGGTTGGCGGACAGAAAGCAGAGAGTAGGAATTAATGGGTCTTTTTCCGAGTGGCAGGCAGTGACTAGTGGGGTACCACAGGGATCGGTCCTTGGACCCCAGCTATTCACAATATACATTAATGATCTAGATAAGGGAACTAAATGTAATATCTCCAAGTTTGCAGATGACACAAAGCTGGGTGGGCGCGTGTGCTGCGAGGAGGATACCGAGAAACTCCAGGATGATTTGGATAGGTTGGGTGAGTGGGCAGAAGCGTGGCAGATGCAATATAACGTGGATAAATGCGAGGTTATCCACTTTGGTGTCAAAAACAGAAAGGCAGACTATTATCTGAATGGCATAGATTGGGAGAAGGGGAAGTGCAACGAGACCTGGGTGTCCTTGTGCACCAGTCGCTGAAGGTAAGCATGCAGGTGCAGCAGGCGGTGAAGAAGGCAAATGGTATGTTGGCCTTCATAGCGAAAGGGTTTGAGTATAGGAACAGGGATGTCCTGCTGCAGTTGTACAGGGCCTTGGTGAGACCACACCTTGAGTACTGTGTGCAGTTTTGGTCGCCTTATCTGAAGAAGGATATTCTTGCCATGGAAGGAGTTCAGCGAAGATTCACAAGGCTGATACCTGGGATGGCAGGAATGACATATGAGGAGAGATTGGGTCGATTGGGCTTATACTCGCTGGAGTATAGAAGAATGAGAGGGGATCTCATCGAAACATATAAAATTCTGACAGGTCTGTTCAAACTAGATGCAGGAAGAATGTTCCTGATGGTCGGAGAGTCCAGAACCAGGGGTCATAATCTAAGGATAAGGGGTAAGCCATTTAGGACAGAAATGAGGAGGAATTTCTTCACCCAGAGAGTGGTGAACCTGTGGAATTCTCTACCACAGAAGGTAGTTGAGGCCAAGTCATTAAATATATTCAAGAATGAGTTAGATATATTTCTTAAAGCTAAAGGTATCAAGGGATATGGGGAGAAGGCAGGTACAGGGTACTGAGTTTGGATGATCAGCCATGATCTCATCGAATGGCGGAGCAGGCTCGAGGGGCCGAATGGCCTACTCCTGCTCCTATCTTCTATGTCTATGTCAAGGCACTTCACAGAGAATCAAAAAAAATAGATGCTGAGCCAAAGAAGATATTAGGAGGGTAACAAAAACTATGGTTAAAGAAATTAGCTTTAAGGAGAGTCTTAGAGAAGCAGAAGGAGTTTGGAGAGGTGGCACGGTTTAGGGAGGGAATTCCAGACAGTGGGGGTTAGGCAGTTGAAGGCACGGCCGGCAATGGAGGTGCAAAGAGAGAGGTGGATGAAAATAGGCCAGAGTTGGAAGAAGAGAGAGTTCGGGGTAGGTTGTATGGCTGGAGAAGTTTAGCGATAGGGTGGGGGGGTAGCCATGCCATGAGGGGATTCAAACACAAGAATAAGAATTTTAAATTTGAGGTACTGGGGGACCAGGAGCCAATGTAAGTCAGCAAGGACAGGGGCGATGGGTGAGCGGGACTTTATACGGGATAGGATATGGGCACCGACGTTTTGGATGAGGTGACATTTACAGAGGGTGGAGGATGGGAGGCCAGCCAGCAGAGCATTGGAATAGTTGAGCTGACAGACCATTTTACTTTTTGTCCACTTTTAAAAGCCTTCGCTGTTTCTTTTTATGTTGACTTCCAGTCTTCTTTCATGCTTCCCTCCTAATCTTCCTAATCTCCTTTTTGCTTCCCATAGCTTTCTTCTATATATTATTCACCCGATAATGATCATATACCGCCTTTCAAAACACAATTTGCATTTATATAGCGCCTTTAACGTAGTAAAATGTCCCAAGGCACTTCACAGGAGTGTTTATCGAACAAAATTTGACACCGAGCCACATAAGAAGATATTAGGATAGGTGGCTTGGTCACAGAGGTAGGTTTTCAGGAGCATCTTAAAAGGATGAGAGAGAGGTAGAGAGACGGAGAGGTTTAGGGAAGGAATTCCAGAGCTTCGGGCCTAGGCAGCTGAAGATACGGCTGAAGCAGACAAAGCCAGAGTTGGAGGAGCGCAGAGGTCTCAGAGGGTTGTAGGACTGGATGAGGTTACAGAGATAGGGAGGGGGTTTGAAAACAAGGATGAGAATTTTAAAACACGATGACTGCTTTAATCTCTTTCTTGATCCGTCAAATCTCTGCTGGAATTGCAATGTATTGAGTAATCTGGGAGCCTGGGGTTTCTGCCTCAGGAGAAGATATGCAATGGTGTCTCTCCTTTGAGCTACATGACCACACACAGGATATAACTTGCTCATTGATTCCACTCAGGCATCAGGAACTACTTTGAAAAAGGGGGAGGGGGAGGGGGGAAAGGGAGAGAGAGAGAGAGAGAGAACATAAAGCATCACAGGGCAATCCAGCTAAACACTTTCCTCATAATCAACGTCTCCCAAAGGGCAGAATGAGACAGCAACACAAGGAAGTTATTTATAGAGTGTTGCTAGGTTAGTCGGTGGCAATGGCATTATATTACTGCCACTGCATACATGTGGAGTAATAAAATATCATAAATTCTGAAGTACCCATCTGTCTGGCCATGTGGCCTTCTGGCTGGGTGGCGGTGAGCAGTTGTAGAAATGAGAAAAAGAAATAGGAAACTAAGGAAGAATATTACAAAACAGGTCAGAAATCAGAATAGGTAATTGCAATGTCACAGTAATGTGGCAATTAAAAATCCAAACAAGCTTTGCCCTTGAAGGTGCACAGATAATTAAAGAATTAATTGTGATATAAAGCAAATTTAGATATTTGCCTTGGCTCAGTGGTAGAACTCTCGCCTCTAAGTCAAAAGGTTGTGGGTTCAAGTCCCAGGTAGGGTGGTAGAGCTTTGGAATAGTTGAGTCTGGAGGTGACAAAGGCATGGATGAGGTTTCAGTGACAGATAGACTGAGGCGGGGCAGACGCAGGCTATGTTCTGGAGATGTACGTAGGTGGTTTTTGATATGGAGGATATGGGATCTGAACTCAGATCAGGCTCGAATAGGAAGCAGAGGTTGCAAACAAACAGAGTACAGCTGGAGACAGCGGCCCGGGGAGCGGGATGGAATCTGCGGCAAAAGTACGGAGTTTGTGGCGGAGGCTGAAGACGATGGCTTCAGTCTTCCCAACGTTTCACAGGAGGAAATTGCATCTCATCCAAGAGTGGATGTCAGCGATGGAGAACGTGGGAGTAGAGAAGCCAAGGTCAAAGGGGTGGCTGGGAATATGGGTAGGAGAGCTGATATGGTGGAGAGCTTTAGGGAGGCCAAGAAGTGCAGTGAATTCAGACGAGAGAGGGCAATGGAAGCCGAATAGAGATTGACATCTGAAATCATCGAGAATGAGTCGTCGCTCGGTGCAAAGTCTGAGGGAGGAAAGGAAGCAGGATATCGCAGGGAAAAACTCGGAGGTGAGGCTTTGGGGGGGTGGGGGGGAATGGTAGACATTGAGGATTTTAAAAGGAGAAGCAGGAGTGGTTGTAACAAGATGAGGTGCTCAAAAGGAGAAGATGATGTCAGAGGAGCAGGAGGAGAGCAGGGTGTGATTTGGCGACAAGGGCCACACCACCACGGTAACGATTTGGGTTGGGCATGTGGTGGAAAGTACAGCCAGGTGAGGAGGCTTTGGCGAGGGGCAAGGTATTGCCAGCCATGAGCCAAGTTTCAATCAGAGCCAAGATGTCAATACAATCATCCACAGTAAGATCATTAAACCTCGTCCTGCATTGGAGAGGGGTTCCTGGGAGTTCCAGAAACTTCCTTCCACTTGTTCTTGGCTGTTGTGCCGGCAGGTCTCCTACCTTCCATTATTCCACCCCACAACCCTACCCCCACCCCCAAGTTCAGTCAGAATCATACTTGCATCTCTCTCTCTCGCCCTCTTGTTCTCAGTTCTTTTTCGTTCCATGGTTTGAAATTACTGCACGCTGCTAGTCCTTTAAGAGTACTTCTTCCTCCAAAACGGCCTCCTCTGCCCCGCCGTACGCCCCCATCCCTTTACCCCACAAATATTCCAGACCTCCCAGTGTAACTGGGCAGTTGCTGATAGGACACGTGCATTTGTCTCGCCTAGCAAGATTTAAATTTGACCACTCCGGAATTTAGGACGGGGTCATCGCGGGTTGGTTGGGCGAGCAGGATTCCCGCTCCGCCACACTTCCAGGGACGGATTCCGGGGTGTGGGGGGGGGGGGGGGGGGGGGGGGGTGGGGGGAGTGCACTCGCTTGTACATTAGGAGACATAAATTCAGGACATTACCCATCCAGTGTCACCAGAGGCTGCTCAGGTCAATGCACACTCAAACTGGCAATTTAAAAAATGTGTCTAATTTGAATTCTTAAGACAGAATTAGCATAACATAAAGTCCTTTCCATGAATATAAAGGACTGCCTCGGGTACAAACCAATGCTCTATATGTTGCCGCATAATAGCATTGAAGTGGAATGGGAGCTCCGTCTATCTGGGTTCCAAGTGGCAATAATCAGCTTATTACCTGCAAGATCACAGGAGACTCCAGCAAGATTTGATTTCACTGTAAAGCAACGCTTAAAGCAACAGGATGGGGCCGGGAGATGTTTCCCGTAAGTGCTGTTGGATCCTTCTTTGGAGAAATCTCAACACAAGTTGGAACGAAATGAGTGAAATCTAAACTTGTCATTTTAATTCACCCCTCCACGCTCACTCAGACCTCACCGTCCTCGGCCTCTTGCATTGTTCCACGGAAGCGCAGCGTAAGCTCCAGGAACAGCACCTCATCTTCCGTTTAGGCACTTTACAGCCTTCCGGACTCAATATCGAGTTCAACAATTTCAGATCATAACCCCGGCCCCTACCACATATGTACCCATTTTATCCACTCTTTTGGTCCGTGCCTTTTTCCTTTTTTTCTCTCTCTCCCCCCACGACAGCTGTCTCTGATTCTGCCAGCATTTCACACCTTACCTTTTGTTTCTCAACCTGTCCCATTACCATCTCGTCTTGCCTTGAGCATCTCTCAATGTCTCTACTCACTAAAGACCATCCCTTTTGTTCTTTTATTCCTCCCCCCAGCCTCCCCCTTGCATTTTTATCTGTTTATTTCTTGCTCTCTCAGTTCCGACGAAGGGTTTCGACCTGAAACGTTAACTCTGTTTCTCTCTCCACGGATGTTGCCTCGCCTGCTGAGTTTTTCCAGCGTTTTCTGTTGTTATTTCTAAACTTAAGTCTCTGGTTCATCTTGTTTTTAATCCGCGTTCATATTTTTAAATGAAACGGCAAAACACTGTGGGGATGCTGGAAATCTGAAATATAAACAGAATGCTGGTGATACTGCCCGCTGCCTGACCTGCGGAGTATTGCCAGCATTTTCTGTTTATATTTCGTATTTTTTTTAAATTAAAAATGGTCCGTTGATTTTCTAGGTGGCCTCCAGTGTTGACAATTAGCAGCAATGGCCAGAGATGACAAACTATGAAGATTTAGAGAAATGTTCGCAGATTCAAATGAAGCCAATTCCAATGAGGAACTGAGGGCAATCCCAAACACAACATCGATGGAGATCTCCGCCCAGTTCCACAGCCTATGGCTTTGTAGCTGTACTCTCGTTTGTTTTCAATCAAACAGGGTCTATTAATGAGTCATAACTCTGAAAACCGAGGCAGGAATGACTCCATATAGACCAAAATCAGAAGAGTTGGGTATTTTGCGACAGGAGCACACTTTCCTAATAATGAACCCTTCAATCTCTTTAATGCCTGTCTGTTTTGATTGATAGTTTTGAATGCTTTTAAAGAAAAAACAGTGTGTTCTCTTTGAGAAAAGTGAGAAGTCGCACAACACCAGGTTATAGTCCAACAGTTTTATTTGAAATCACAAGCTTTCGGAGCGCTGCTCCTTCATCAGGTGCACCTGACTTCACCTGACGAAGGAGCAGCCGCTCCGAAAGCTTGTGATTTCAAATAAAACTGTTGGGACTATAACCTGGTGTTGTGCGACTTCTCACTTTTGTCCACCCCAGTCCAACACCGGCATCTCCGCATCATGGCCACTTCTCTTTGAGAGGACAGGCTTTGAGGAGTTACTGAGTGTGAGGGAGCTGAAATAATGCACATGGGTAAAATTGGACAATTATGAAAGCAGAAAAGGATAACAAAGCTCTTTTTGCAGTCAGTCTCTGAAATTTCTCCCAAGCCAATTCCTTGGTGTCAGCCGTGGCTCAGTGGGTAGTACTCTCACCTCCGAGTCAGAAGGTTGTGGGTTCAAGCCCCACTCCAGGGACATAATCCAGGCTGACACTTCAGTGCAGTACTGAGGGAGTGTTGCACTGTTGGAGGGGCCGTCTTTCAGATGAAACATTAAACATCTCTCAGGTGGCTGTGAAAGATACCACGGCACTATTTGGAAGAGCAGGAAGAGTTCTCCCCGGTGTCCTGGCCAATATTTATCCCTCAACCAACATCACTTAGTCATAATCATAATGGCACAGAAGGAGGCCATTCGGCCCATCGAGTCTGTGCCGGCTCTCTGTAGAGCCATAGAAACATAGAAGATAGGAGCAGGAGTAGGCCATTCGGCCCCTCGAGCCTGTTCTGCCATTTAATGAGATCATGGCTGATCATCCAAATTCAGTACCCTGTCCCTGCTTTCTCCCCATATCCCTTGATCCCTTTAGCCTTAAGAAATATATCTAACTCCTTCTTGAATATATTTAATGAATTGGCCTCAACTGCCTTCTGTGGTAGAGAATTCCACAGGTTCACCACTCTCTGGGTGAAGAAATTCCTCCTCATCTCTGTCCTAAATGGCTTACCCCTTATCCTTAGACTGTGACCCCTGGTTCTGGACTCCCCTGCCATTGGGAACATCCTTCCTGCATCTAGTCTGTCTAGTCCTGTTAGAATTTTATAAGTTTCAATGAGATCCCCTCTCATTCTTCTAAACTCTAGCGAATACAAGCCCAATCGACCCAATCTCTCTTCATACATCATTCCTGCCATCCCAGGTATCAGTCTGGTGAATCGTCGCTGCACTCCCTCCATGGCAAGAACATCCTTCCTCAGATAAGGCGACCAAAACTGCACACAATACTCAAGGTGTGGTCTCACCAAGGCCCTGTACAACTGCAGCAAGACATCCTTGCTCCTGTACTCGAATCCTCTCGCTATGAAGGCCAACATACCATTTGCCTTCTTAACCGCCTGCTGCACCTGCATGCTTACCTTCAGCGACTAGTGCACAAGGACTCCCAGGTCTCGTTGCACTTCCCCTTTTCCCAATCTATTGCCAGTCAGTCCCATTCCCTCGCTCTATCCCCGTAGCCCTGCAAGTTTATTTCCCTCAAGTGCCTATCCAGTCTCCCCTTGAAAATATTGAGTGTCTCCGCTTCCACCACTTCCGTCGGCAGCGAGTTCCAGGTCATCACCACTCGCTGCGTGGCTTTCAAAGGGGAACTGGATAAGTACCTGAAAGAAAGAAAATTGCAGGGCTACGGAGAAAGGGAGGGGGAGTGGGACTAGTAAGTGCACTCGCAGAGAGCCGGCACGGACTCGACAGGCCGAATGGCTTCCTGCTATGCTGTAATGATTCTATAATTCTAGTTCAATTGCACATTAAATATAATTCCAGGTCATCACCACTCGCTGCGTAAAAAAGTTTTTCCTCACATCCCCCTTGTATTGATTATAAATCATAGAATTTTACAGCACAGAAGGAGGCTATTCCACACATTGTGTCCAATTTAGTCCCACACCCCAGCTTTGTCCCCCATAACCCTGCCAATTAGTCCTCTTCAAGTACGTGTCCAATTGCCTTTTGAAAGTTCCTATGGAATCGGCTTCCACCACCCTTCCAGGTAGTGTGTTCCAAATATGTGAAAAAAAATTCTCATTTCCCCTCTATTTCTTTTGCCAATTATTTTAAATCTATGACCTCTGGTTACCAACTCACTTGGCAGAGGAAACAATTTCTCTCTACTTGTTCTATCAAAACCCCTCATAATTTTGAATACAATTGATTTTTCTTTGTCCCTTTCCATAACTACTTTAAACCTAATTATATTATGATCACTATTACCCAGATGTTCTCCCACTGAAACACACTCCACTTGCCCAACTTCATTCCCTAGTATTAGATCCAGCACTCTTCCTACCTCGTTGGGCTAGAAAGTTCTCCTGTACACATTTTAGGAATTCTTCACCTTCTTGCCCTTTAGCTGACAGTGTCAGTTGTGGCTCAGTTGGTAGCACACTCGCCTGAGTCAGAAGGTTGTGGGTTCAAGTCCCACTCCAGGGACTTGAGCACATAAAAGCTAGGCTGACGCTCCAGTGCAGTGCTGAGGGAGCGCTGCACTGTCGGAGGTGCTGTCTTTTGGATGAGACGTTAAACCGAAGTCCCGTCTGCTCTCGCAGGTGGACATAAAAGATCCCATGGCACTATTTCGAAGAAGAGTAGGGGAGTTATCCTCGGTGTCCTGGCCAATATTTATCCCTCAACCAACATAACAAAAACACTGATTATCTGGTCATTATCACATTGCTGTTTGTTGGACCTTGCTGTGCGCAAATTGGCTGCTACATTTCCCACATTACAACAGTGACTCCACTTCAAAAGTACTTCATTGGCTGTAAAAGTGCTTTGAGACGTCCAGTGGTCGTGAAAGGCACTATACAAATGCAAGTAGTCTTCTTCTTATACTGTTATTTTCCAGTCTATATTAGGGTAATTGAAGTCTCCGACTATTACTGCTCTATTATTTTTACATTTCTCTGAAATTTGCCTACAGATTTGCTCCTCTCCTGGGATGAGAGGGTTGTCCTCTGAGGAGAGATTGAGTAGAATGGGCCTATACTCTCTGGAGTTTAGAAGAATGAGAGGTGATCTCATTGAAGCATACAAGATTCTGAGGGGGATTGACAGGGTAGATGCTGAGAGGTTGTTTCCCCTGGCTGGAAAGTCTAGAACTGGGGAGGGGGAGGGGGTGGTGCATAGTCTCAGGATAGGGGGTCGGCCATTTAAGACTGAGATGAGGAGGAATTTCTTCACTCAGAGGGTTGTGAATCTTTGGAATTTTCTAACTGAAAGGGTTGTGGATGCTGAGTCATTGAGTATATTCAAGGCTGAGATCGATAGATTTTTGGACTCATGGGGAATCAAGGGACATGGGGATCAGGTGGGAAAGTGGAGTTGAGGTCGAAGATCAGCCACGATCTTATTGAATGGCGGAGCAGGCTCGAGGGGCCGAATGGCCTACTCCTGCTCCTAATTCTTATGTTCTATTTCCTTCTCACTATTTGGTGGTCTATAGTAAACACCCAGCAATGTAACAGCTCCTTTCCTGTTCCTTATCTGTAACCAAATACTTTATCTGGCCATTTATCACATTTCTGTTTGTGGGACCTTGCTGTGCACAAATTGGCTGCCGCGTTTCGTACATTACGACAGTGACTACACTTCAAAAGTACTTGATTGGCCGTAAAGCGCTTGGGACGCCCTGAGGTCATGAAAGGTGCTCTATAAACGCAAGTTCTTCCTTTTTCCTGGAGGAGGTCACGAGCACTTTTTGTTTAAAGTAAAAAAAACATTAAATCCAGAATGTTAAAATTCATCACAAGGCTTTGCAACGGCCAAGTGGCACCAATGGTGACAGTTGCTCTTTTGAGAATTCTTTGAAACTTATTTCAAATGACCGCCACAAAAACCACTTACCATCTCTTTAAAAGCATTTTCAATCGCTCCAATAACCAAACTCTCGTGCGCAATTTTCTTCTCGATGAAGAACCGCGTCGGAGGGCTGCTCGGTGACCCCGGGGTCCCCATCGACCCCCGCAGCGAGGCAGCTCTGGTTAACGTCCTTGCGTTGGTCACCACTTCGGGCTCATCATTGAGGCAGGTAGGGGGAAGCACTGCGGAGTTTCGCAGGACACCGGCCACCTCTTGAAGATGCTCTGCTATCTTGTGGTGGAGGAGTTTGGAGGCCACCACAGCAGCGCCAGCTCCTGCATGCCCATCAAACAGTGCCCAGTAGTTAAATGAACTCTCTTCCGAATTCTACAAAAAAAAGGCAAGTTAGGCAACTTCAATGATGCAACCAACAGTCTGCTGCTTAACGAGCATTTCAGCTGCTAGAGAACTCTCTTAACTTTATTTTATATTGAGAATTGATACTAACAAAGGTAGAATCATTCTGCCCATCATGCCTGGTAGAGCTGTTCAATTAATCCCACTCCCCCGCTCTTTCCCCATTGCCCTGTAATTTTTTTTCCCTTCAAGTATTTATCCAATTTTTGTCCTATGTAATAATAGCGGAATACACACAATCCGCTTCGGATTGTGGCCCTCAACAACTAACAGGTTAATTCGATATTACGAGTGCCATTCATATTCATAACAACAACTATTTGCATTTATATAGCGCCTTTACCATAGTTAAAAGTCCCAAGGCGCTTCACAGGAGCATAATCAATCAGACAAAACAAATTTGACACCGAGCAACAAAAGGAGATATCAGGACAGGTGACCAAAGGCTTGGTCAAAGAGTTAGGTTTTTAGGAAGCGTCTTAAAGAGAGAGAGAGAGAGAGAGAGAGAGAGAGAGAGGAGGAGAGAGGGAATTTCAGAGCTTAGCGCCTGGACTGCTGAGGGCACAGCTGCCAATGGTGGTGCGATAGAAGTGGGGGATGCACAAGAGGCCAGAATTGGAGGAATGCAGAGATCTTGGAGGGTTGCAGGGCTGGAGAAGGTTACAGAGATACTCCAATTTACAACACCACTGGGCAACCCCATTCCAGGTTATATGATATGTGTTACATAGGCAACAGTGTCGTTCTACATTCATGCTTGGCAGACTGAAAAATTGAATTTCAATGTATCGAACACTTCCCTCTCAATACAAGCCCTCCAACAGCAAAAATCGTTTGCCCATTAACTGTGTTTTTTTTTTTTAAATCGTCAACTCACTAAATAAAGACACTTCACTGTCACATTTTGCCTAAGGACAACGCTGCATATCAGGTCAAATCACTTTTATACGTAGAATGTGTTTTCTTTGTTCACTGACTGTGGTTGATTTTGTTTCTGCTGAACTGCTAAAATGAATTATTGACTGAGCTTCGGTACAAAGCTTACAAAGTGGACACCATCTGCAGAATTGCAGAAATCTTCAGCGCAGCACAAAATTCCTCCTTGCTGCAGAATACAAATGCCTCTTATTCATTTTTGGGCAGCTTGGTGGTGCTGTGGTGCCCACTCATTCACAGAAGATGGGAGATATAAATTCTGATCGAGCCCTGCAATTCAATCGACTGTTCACCATTTCACCCGTGTGACAGGGGCTTATCCACAAAAAAGCAACACTCCAGCTTTAAACATTCCTGAAATCAGGAAGCAGCTCTCCCTTTTTTGCTGTTATCGTCAGCTATGAATATCAATGGAACTCTTTATATTGAATTAACCCGTTAGTTGTACGGTATTCTGCGGCGAGTGTCTCACCTCCTGACTCCCCAAAGCCTTTCTACCATCTACAAGGCACAAGTCAGGAGTGTGATGGAATACTCTCCACTTGCCTGGATGAGTGCAGCTCCAACAACACTCAAGAAGCTCGACACCATCCAGGACAAAGCAGCCCGCTTGATTGGCACCCCATCCGCCACCTTAAACATTTACTCCCTCCACCATCGGCGCACCGTGGCTGCAGTGTGTACCATCTACAAGATGCACTGCAGCAACTCGCCAAGGCTTCTTCGGCAGCACCTCCCAAAGCCGCGACCTCTTCCACCTAGAAGGACAAGGGCAGCGGGTGCACGGGAACACTACCACCTCCAAGTTCCCCTCCAAGTCACACATCATCCTGACTTGAAAATATATCGCCGATCCTTCGTCGTCACTGGGTCAAAATCATGGAACTCCCTCCCTAACAGCACTGTGGGAGTACCATCACCACACGGACTGCAGCGGTTCAAGAGAGAAGGCGGCTCATCACCACCTTCTCAAGGGCAATTAGGGATGGGCAATAAATGCTGGCTTTGCCAGCGACGCCCACATCCCATAAAAATGAATTTAAAAAAAAATCAAAGTGCTTTGCACATTAAAAATGGCACTGACTTCATGAAAACAAAATGCGTTTGGTGAAACTCCTTTGCTTGAAAGAGGCAGAAGTGTGTCACTCTCGTCACAGTGCGGTCACACGCAAATGACTTCGAAAAAACGTGGAGCAAATTGTCACCTTCACCCCATGGGTGGTAACCTGGCAGAGCGGATCGCTCGCTTGATATAATTGAGGTGGTTAAGATGATTAAGAAGAGTTCACAGGGGAGATAGAGAGAAAAACTATTTCCTCTGTTGGGACGAGTCCAGAACAAGGGGGCATAACCTTAAAATTAGAGCTCGGCCATTCAGGGGTGATGTCAGGAAGCACTTCTTGACACAAAGGGTAGTGGAAATCTGGAATTCTTTCCTCCCACCCACCCCCCACCCCCCAAAAAAAACCTGTTGAGGCTAGGTCAATTGAAAATTTCAAAACAGAGATTTTTGTTAGGCAAGGGTATTATATTACATAGTATTTACAGCACAGAAACAGGCCATTCAGCCCAACATGTCCATGATAGTGTTTATGCTCCACACTAACCTCCTCCCAACCTTCTTCCCCATCAACATATACTTCGATTCCTTTCTCCCTCCTGTGTTTATCTAGCATCCCCTTAAATACATCTTTACTATTCGCCTCAACCACTCCCTGTGGTAGCGAGTTCCACATTCTCACCACTCTCTGGGTAAAGAAGTTTCTCCTGAATTCCCTACTGGATTTATTAGTGACTATCTTATATTTATGGCCCCTAGTTCTAGTCTCCCGCAGGTGGAAACGTCTACCCGATCAAACCCTTTCATAATCTTAAAGACCTAACAGGTCATCCCTCAATCTTCACTTTTCTAGAGAAAAAAAAAGTCTGTTCAATATTTTCTGATAGGTATAGCCTCTCAGTTCTGGTATCATCCTAGTAAATCATTTTTGTACCTTCTCCGGTGCCTCTATATTGTTTTTATAATATGGAGACCAGAACTGTTCACAGTACTCCCTGTGTGGTCTAACCAAGGTTCTATACAAGTTTAACATAACTTCCTGCTTTTCAATTCTATCCCTCCAAAAATGAGCACGAGTGTTTTTTTTAATGACCTTATTAACCTGTATTAAGGGTTACGGGACCAAGGCGGGTAGTTGGAGTTAAGATCAGCCATGATCCAATTGAATGGTGGGACAGACTTGAGGGGCAGAAAGGCCTCCTCCTGTCACTGTACGGAATCCGTCTGATTTGCAAATCAATGGAATGAACACTTGGCGGGTTCTTTAATGAGCGGGGTGACTTCCTCCACCAGATTAACGTCCGTGCAGCGAAGACAAAATTTTAACCCCCATCTCACGGTGAAACAAAATGAAAAAAAAAGAAATGATTTGCCAAACACTTTTCACAAAAGCAGTGCCTCTTTAAGCAAGTAGGAGGATGGACACAGAAGCCGACGAGAAGAGGTCAAATGAGAGAAATCAGGAAAAGCAAGTTTAAAAAAAAATACAATGGGAATCGGGTGAGGCAGAACTAATCACCGATAACTACAGCAGGATTCTGAGTCAAGGTTGCAGTTTATTTAGAGGTTTGAAATGATTTGCAGGATTTAACATGAGAATGTCACAATAAAAAAAATCAACGTGGCGAATGTTGAATAATAGAAAGTGAATTACAAAAAAGAGTTACTTAGAATCTACAGCACAGAAACAGGCCATTCGGCCTGACTGGTCTCTGCCGGGTGTTTATACTCCACACGAGCCTGCTCCCACTCTAATGACCTTTTCCCACCCCGCGACAGTTGGGTTTTCTATTATTTTGTAATTGTGGTAAGCGTGTTGTCCATTGCGCCTTTTGCCATAAAGCCATGTTTTACGCGGTCTTCATTTGAATTATTTTTTTTTAATTATTCATTCTGGAGGGGGGAATGTGTGGCATTGCTGGTGAGGATTGGATCCTGAGGACAGCAACAAAAATCTTCCGCCGACGCGCTGCTGTCCGAGACTCGACTTGTCCAAAAATGCTTCTGACTGGATCTTGCCAAGTGTGGAACTCGAACAATTCGCTGACTTCTTTTTATATATATATATATATGGACATGTGTTATCTTTCTCAGCGTAGACTAGTTTTCGGGGGTCCCTCCCACCACTGTCCAAAGCTATCGAGTTCTCGAACTCTTGCTGTTTGTAATATATATATGTTGGGGGTTTCTGGAATTGGAGGGGAGCGGCAAGAGGGTTTTAGGATAGGGAAAGGCTTGTAGGTTCATGGGGAGTTTTATCTTTAAATCAAACATTTATTGCCCATTACCAAGTTGTCCTGAGAAGGAAGGTGGCGACGGGTTTCCTTCTTGAACCGCCGGTAGCGGTTTGATACAAGCGAGTGGGTTGCTAGGTTACTTCAGAGGGCAGTTAAGAGTCAACCGTGTTGGTGTGGGACTGGAGTCACATATAGGCCCAGACTGGGTAACGACAGCAGGTTCCCTTCCCTAAAAGGACATTAGTGGACTTTTACTATGATCCAACAGCTTCAAGGTCACTTTTACTGATACCAAATTTTTTGTTTCCAGAAATGAAATCAAATTCTCAAACTACCACAGTGGGATTTGAACTCACGCTCCCTGGATTATTAGTCCAGGCCTCTCTCGATGACTATTTTAGTGCAATTGTGTTAACATTCTGCGCCCCACTACATTGGGAGAAGCGGATCCATTCCAATGGGGATTCTGTGGTGAGATAAGCTGTCGTGCTATTGTATATATATTTTTTTTTAATAATAAAAGGTGCTGCAAGTACTTCAGGCTCAGGGTGTCCAAGGGTCCGAGACTGGTAGCTGTCGTCGACTTTCAAATCAGGAAGCACCCTGTTTGAACTGACTGGATGAACCTTGAATCCGTATGCCTAGATCGTCAGCATGCTTATCATAGAATTAGTGAAGCTGTGACACAGAAATAGGCCATTCAGCTAGTCACATCTGCCCCCGGTGTTTTTTCTCTCCAAATGAGCCACCCACTCTAATCCCGGATGTTTCCCATACCCTTTAATATTCCTCCTTCTCAAGCATCCAATTTCCTTTTAGAAGAATTGATGGATTCTAGTCCATAGCAGAGAATTCCAATTTCTAACTGCCTTGTGTGAGGATTTTTTTCTTAAAACTAACTTCCCCTTTAATTCTTTTTTTTTTGGTGATGATCTTAAAGTGGCACTCTCTTGCTACCATTCTGCCAATCAGTGACAACAATCTGTCACTACTTACTTCATCATAATCTTGGAAGACCTCTATCAGGTTACCGTTAACCATTTTAGCAGCTACTTAATATCCTTTTGAAAGAATTTGTGGACATTGCTTCAATGACAATTTGCGACAAAATATTCCACATTCTAACCACCCTCTGTATACAGTCATTCTTTTCTAACCTCCCCTCTAATGTTTTTTGTGGTCATCTTAAATCTGACCCCTCTCGTTGCAGTCTTGCCCAATAGTGGAAACAACCTATCGTTCTTTACCTTATCCTAGCCCTTCAGAGTCTCTCGGCATTGAACTTTCCACGGGCCACGATCCCGGCACTTACACCAGGACTGCACCTGCCGATAGCCTCCAGCTCTGACCCCTTGGAATCGGGGGGGGGGGCACCCTAATTAGCATAAGGCCAGTGGCTGTCTGTGCCACCACGAGCACAACTTGGACGCTTGCTAATCCCCAGCTGCCGGGTGAAGTGAGAGAGAGTTGGTGTGTTTAGAGAGTGAAGGAGAGAGAGAGAGAATGCCAAGAGAGAACAAGTTAGTCTCAGCTGTGATGCTTTTTACAGTTGAATATTCATAAAGAAAGAGATAGAGGGAAAGAAAGACAGAAAAAGAAAGACAAACTTCCATTATGAAGTGGCTTTTACAACCTCAGGACGTCCCAAAGCGCTTTACAGCCAATTAAGTACTTTTTGAAGTGTAGTCACTGTTGTAATGTAGGAAACATGGCAGCCAGTTGCGCACAGCAAGCTCCCACAAACAGCAATGTGATAATGACCAGATAATCTGTTTTTTTGTGATGTTGGTTGAGAGATAAATATTGGCCCAGGACACCGGGGATAATTCCCCAGCTCTAAGTGCCATGGGATCTTTTACATCCACCTGAGAGAGCAGACGGGGCCTCACTTTTAATGTCTCATCTGAAAGACGGCACCTCTGACAGTGCAGCACTCCCTCAGAACCGGCACCGGGAGTGACGGCCTAGATTATGGGCTCAAATGCTGGAGTATTTTAGTAAACATGTTCACTAGAATACTGAAACAGTGGCACTCATCCCCGTATATTCACAAAACGCCTGAGAAAAAGGTGCAGAGCAGAGCAATTTCAGACCCACTCTGGTTCTGAAAATGGCATTTTTGTCCTCTTATTTCCCTGCGACATTCCAACCTTTCTAGCCTCTCAGGCCTCACGTAGCCGAGAGGGCGCGGCCGGTGGCTTGCTGCCAGGCTTCTGCTAATGCCAATCTTCAGCAGCCTCCAGGAGGGTCTCCTGATTTCTGAGAATTTATGGGACCCTCTGAAGTCAGGGGTCACTGATTTCCAAGTTGCTAGCAACGCCCTTCTCCTTGGCTCTGAACTCAATGCACGCGATATGCAGTGTTGTTTTTGCTTAAGCTCTGGATCGCTGGTTTCCGGGTCACTGGCACTGCCTTCTGCTTACTCTGAACTTGACGTACATGATTTCTTGTAATGTGTTTGCTTAACCACTAAGTCAATGGAGAAGAACAGATCTGCGCCCAATACTCCCTTGAGACACCAGTGGTCACGAAACCACATTGATCCCTATCGTTTACCTCAAGTGTGTCAGAGTCATAAGCTATGCAGCTTTGCTCAAGTTCTTTCATTGAATAGCTGCAATCTTTCACTGACTACAAGTTACTCAGTAACTATTGAGAATGTCTTCTCATTTACGCTAGCCATGGATGAAGACTCGCAATATTTGTATCTGGAGTGATTGCTCACTCAGGTGGATGTAAAAGATCCCATGACACTATTTCAAAGAAGAACAGGGGAGTTCTCCCCGGTGTCCTGGCCAATATTTCTCCCTCAACCAACATCACTAAAAAAAAAACCCAGATCATCTGGTCATTATCACATTGCTGTTTGTGGGAGCTTGCTGTGCGCAAGTTGCCTGCCGCGTTTCCTACAACAGTGACTACACTTCAAAAGTACTTCATTGGCTGTAAAGCGCTTTGGGACGTCCTGAGGTTGTGAATGGTGCGATATAAATGCAAGTCTTTCTTTTTCTTTTAACAGGTCAGAGGGAATTCCGGGTCTACGTAAACAGAAGCCAGAACTAAACAGAAGTGCGAAATTAAATCTGGTCAAGAAGATGCACCAAACCCTGCAGTAAAACACAGGAGGTGTCCAGAGTCACCACAAGAACATAAGTAAACATCTAAAGGGTGATTTTTCTGACTTTGCACGCTCGGCTTGGAGCGCTCAGATTAGAAATTCGGGCACGTGCGGTGCACGCCTTTTCCGACCATTAACCGTGCGTGGCATGCGTCTGAATTTCTGATATGCGCTGTCACCAGGGCAAGGCTCTGTGCCGAGAGCACGACGTCAGAATATCACTCTGGTGATCCAGCATTGCTGACACGAGCATTTTCGTTAACCGGAAGACAAAAGAGTGACGGACAAAAATAGAGTGGTGGAGACGAAAAGCCAGGAGTCATTTGAGAAACAATGGGATGCAGCAATGAGTGGAGCGTGGGGTCTTTCAGCATGGATGAACTAAGATGGGCCGAACGACCTTCTTCAGCTGTAATGATCTTGTGACTGTTGTGTTAATGAACGCAATTCACGGGGACAGAGAGGAGAGAGTGAAATAAAACCCCTCTCTTCTATCTCCAGAATCACGCACATTACTTGCTCAATTCACGCTATTGTTTTAGTGAACAAAATGGCAAGCGTTCCAACAAGAACTTGCACTTACATAGCGCCTTTAACGTAGAGAAACACGCCCAAGTGCTTAAGAGAGGCATAAGAGGAAAAAAAAAGAATGCTGAAGCAAAGAAGGAGCTATTCGGAGGAGTGACCAAAAGCTTGGGTAAAGAGGACGGTTTTAAGTAGAGTCTTGAAGGGGAAGGGGAAGGGGAAGGGGCGGTTTAGGGAGGGAATTCCAAAGAGTGGGAACTACATGGTTGAAGACACAGCTACCAATGGTGGTGGTGGGGGGGGGGGGAGGTAGTTAGAAATGTGGTGATTTCCCCATCTAGTTTGCAACACTAATAGGAGGTCTTTAAACTTATAGAAACATAGAAGATAGGAGCAGGAGTAGTCCATTCGGCCCCTCGAGCCTGCTCCGCCATTCGATGAGATCATGGCTGATCATCCAAACTCAGTACCCTGTACCTGCCTTCTCCCCATATCCTTTGATACCTTTAGCTTGAAGAAATATATCTAACTCATTCTTGAATATATTTAATGACTTGGCCTCAACTACCTTCTGTGGTAGAGAATTCCACAGGTTCACCACTCTCTGGGTGAAGAAATTCTTCCTCATTTCTGTCCTAAATGCCTTAGCCGTTATCCTTAGATTATGACCCCTGGTTCTGGACTCTCCGACCATCGGGAACATTCTTCCTGCATCTAGTTTGTCCAGACCTGTCAGAATTTTGTATGTTTCGATGAGATTCCCTCTCATTCTTCTATACTCCAGCGAGTATAAGCCCAATCGACCCAATCTCTCCTCATATGTCATTCCTGCCATCCCAGGTATCAGCCTTGTGAATCTTCGCTGAACTCCTTCCATGGCAAGAAGATTTAATAGGGTAGACGTAGTGAAGATGTTCCCACTTATGGTGGACGCCAAAACTAGGGGCCATAAATATAAAAAGGTAGTCACCAATAAATGCAAATTCAGGGGAAACTTCTTTACCCAAAGCGTGGTAAGAATGTTGGAACTCGCTACCACAAGGAGTAGTTGAGGCGAAGAGCGTAGATGCATTTCAGGGGAAGCTAGATAAGCACATGAGGGAGAAAGCAATAGAAGGGTGTGCCGAAGGGTTAGATGAAGAGGGGTGGGAGGAGACTTGTGTGGAGCATAAACACCAGCACGGACCAGTTGGGCCGAATGGCCTGTTTCTGTGCTGTAGGCTCCAAGTAACTATATGTAACACAGTAATGCATACGGTCATTCACTGCACATCACTTAGTGCTATTGATCTTGCTGTGCAATCTGCGTATAGTGTACTTCACTGACCCATTGAAAGTAGAATGAAGCTTCACTTACTGAATTGTCTTTAAGCTGTATCCCTTCCCCGTTTGGTAACGATGATCTCCTTTTGACTGTGGAATTCTTACTTGGTGTGATGGGAGCGCTCGATTTCTTCGTCACGGTCACCACTTCACAGGAACCCTGGTCCTCGTTGTGTGTGCTTTTCCCTGCATTTATCACCCTGCAAGGCATCAAAAATATTTCAGTAAAATAATGCAAACACATCCATCGGCCCCTTTACCTAACTTACTCGTCAAACCTTTCGCGCAAGCATAAACTTGTTGCACTTTGCCCCATTAAAAAAAATATCGGAACGCTTGATCATTTTATTCATTATTAGGTGTACGTGGAGTCAATTATTACAGTAATAAAGAAATTTAATTTGCAATACTGAAATGGCTTGTGATAGAATGTCGGGAAACTAAAAAAGAAAGAATTTGCATTTATATTGCCCCTTTTGCAATCTCGGAGTGTCCCAGGCAATGAATTTCTGATATAACAACAGACAATGCTGGAAACACTCAGCAGGCCAGGCAGCATCCGTGGAGAGAGAAACAGAGTTAACGTTTCAGGTCTGGGACCCTTCATCAGAACTGGAAAAAGCTGGAGATGTAACAGGTTTTAAGCAGGTGCCGAGACAGGGTGGGGGGGGGGGGGGGGGGGGGGGGAGGGGAGGAAGGAATTGAAGGAATATACTTTGCTTATGTAAGAGGCAGGAAAGATAAAACGTTGCAAATGGGATGGCAAAAATCATACAGCATGAAAAATGGGGGCAGGGGTTATAGTTTGAAATTGTTGAACTCGATGTTGAGGCCAGAAGGCTGTAAAGTACCTAATCGAAAGATGAGGTGCTGTTCCTCGAGCTTACGTTGAGCTTCATTGGAACAATGTAATAGGCCGAAGACAGAGAGGTCAGAGTGGGAGTGAGGCGGTGAATTAAAGTGACAGGCGACCGGAATCTCAGGGTCACCCTTACGGACTGAACGGAGGTGTTCCGCAAAGCGGTCGCCCAATCTGCGTTTGGTCTCCCCAATGTAGAGGAGACCGCATCGTGAGCAGCGAATACAGTATACTAAATTGCAAGAAGTACAAGTAAATCGCTGTTTCACCTGGAAGGGGTGTTTGGGGCCCTGGACAGTGGGAAGGGAGGAGGTAAAAGGGCAGGTGTTGCATCTCCTGCGCTTGCACGGGAAGGTGCCGTGGGAAGGGGAAGGGCTGTTAGGGGTGATTGAGGAGTGGACCAGGGTGTCGCGGAGGGAGCAGTCCCTTCGGAATGCTGAAAGGGGAGGGTTAGGGGAAGATGCATTTGGTGGTGGGATCACGTTGGAGGTGGCAGGAAATGGCGGAGGATGATCCCTTGTCCTCACCTTTCATCCCACCAGCCTCCACATTCAATGGATCATCCTCCGCCATTTCCGCCACCTCCAACGTGATCCCACCACCAAACGCATCTTCCCCTCACCTCCCCTTTTCCCCTTTCAGCATTCCGAAGGGACCGCTCCCTCCGCGACACCCTGGTCCACTCCTCAATCACCCCTAACAGCCCTTCCCCTTCGCCTGGCACCTCCCCGTGCAAGCGCAGGAGATGCAACACCTGCCCTTTTACCTCCTCCCTTCCCACTGTCCAGGGCCCCAAACACCACTTCCAGGTGAAACAGCGATTTACTTGTACTTCTTGCAATTTAATATACTGTATTCGCTGCTCACGATGTGGTCTCCTCTACATTGGGGAGACCAAACGCAGATTGGGCGACCACTTTGCGGAACACCTCCGTTCAGTCCGTAAGGGTGACCCCGAGCTTCCGGTCGCCTGTCACTTTAATTCTCCGCTTCACTCCCACTCTGATCTCTCTGTCCTCAGCCTATTACATTGTTCCAATGAAGCTCAACGTAAGCTCGAGGAACAGCACCTCATCTTTCGATTAGGCACTTTACAGCCTTCTGGACTCAACATTGAGTTCAACAATTTCAAACTATAACCCCAGCTCCCATTTTTCATGCTGTATGATTTTACCATCCCCATTTGCAACATTTTATCTTTCCTGCCTCTTACATAAGCAAAAGTATGTTCCTTCAATTTCTCCCACTCCCCCCCCACCCCCCCGCCACCCCATCTCTGCACCTGCTTAATATCTGTTAGATCTCCAGCTTTTTCCAGTTCTGATGAAGGGTCCCAGACCTGAAACGTTGACTCTGTTTCTCTCTCCACGGACGCTGCCTGGCCTGCTGAGTGTTTCCAGCGTTTTCTGTTGTTATTTCACATTTCCAGCATCCGCAGCATTTTGCTAATGAATTTCTGATGTTCTGTAGGCAAACACAGCAGCCAACACAGGCACAGCAAGGTCCCACAAAGAGCAGTGAGATGAAAGTCTAATTTTGGTAGTGCTAATTGAGAGAGATATATGTTATCCATGACACTTGGAGAACCTCTTGCTCTTCTTCAAATAATACCATGGCATCTTTCGCAACCAACTGAGAGCAGGCAGACGGAGCCTCAGTACAGTGAACGACGGAACCTCGAACAATACTCCTGCTCCTATTTCTTATGTTCTTGTACAGTATACCCTCACTATTTCATTGGATGGTCAGCCTGAATTATGTGCTCAAGTCCTGGGAGTTGGGCTTCAGCCTACAACCTTCTGACTTGAGGCAAGAGTGCCATCAACTGAGCCAAGCTAGGTACATCAATTAAAAAAGACATTGAAGGTTGCACGTCCTTAGCAGAAGAGCGTAAGGATCAAAGGAGGAGGAGGAGGAGGAGGAGGAGGCCTTAGACTGTGCAAGGCGACAGAGTAAAGGAAAAACGGGGATAAAAATCGAAAACTCACAAATGCTGGGACTCTGAAATAAAGACAGAAAATGATGCAAATATGTAATGGGTTAGTCAGCTTCTGAAAAGAGAGGAGAGAATCTCATAAATTCCAAATGTCAGTGTGCTGGAAGCACAGTTTTCATCCTGTGTCAAATAGGATACAATTCTGAATTATATTTTTAACATGAATTTAGATAAATGCTGCAGCTGCTCAAAGATGATCTGTCGTAAGATGACAGCAGCTGGGTGGCCTGGCTCAAAATCCCGGCAGCTTTTGATTTTAAGCTAATCAAATTAGTGGTTCTTTTGACGGACCAATGGAGATTTTACATATTAATTCCGGCTCGTGCTAATCAGACGAAAAGTTGTGATTCCAATTTCTGTCAGATCATTACATCTGCGATAATACTTGATTTTTTGTCACATTGCCCAGTTGCTTTTTGCACTGTCTCAACCACAAGAGGGGGCTAACAGGGGCTCTGTGCAAGTTCTATCTCCACCTCCATCATATCCTTCAGATACTCTGTTAGAAGCTACTGAAAAGTATGTTGCACCGGTTCTTTTCTGTGTTGAAGCACAACGTGCAATTCAAGGCATTGCACTATTAGTTCCTTGCTGTGTCTTTCTGTTTCTGTGCAATTATATTATTTGTAAATAAACTTGAGTATTAGTTTTAGCCTAAAATACAAGCTCAGGTATTTATCTGACTGACACTGTGGCAATTACCATCTCAGAATAACCAGAAGGTAGTGGCAGGCAAATCATATGGTCTCCAGTGCAACATAAAAAAGACTTGCATTTATATTCGTGCCTTTCATGATCTCAGGACATTCCAAAGCGCTTTACAGTGAATGAAGGACTTTTTGAAGCATGTTCGCTGTTGTAATGTAGGAAATGCAGCAGCCAATTTGCGCACAGCAAGCTCCCACAAACAGCAATGTGATAATAACCAGATAATCTGTTTTAGTGATGTTGGTTGAGGGATAAATGTTGGCCAGTACACTCCTCTGCTATTCTTTGTGTCATCGGATCTTTTACATCCACCTGAGAGAGCAGACAGGAGCCTCAGTTGGTCATCTCATCCGAAAGACAGAACCTCCGGCAGTGCGGCACTCCCTCAGCACTGCACTGAAGTGTCAGCCTAGATTTTTGTGCTCAAGTCTCTGGAGTGGGACTTGAACCCACCACCTCTGACTCGGCAGACGAGAGTGCGAGCGACTGAACCATGGCTGACACATTTAATATGGCGGAGAGTAATTATTAGCCCTATTGCATGCTATCCCACTGACAGCATGTTAGGAGACTCGATCTGCGTATGAAAACCGTCTTTTTTGCTGTAAACACAAATGTAAAATATTGGGAAGAAAACTGTAACCATAACAGTAGGAACATAAATGGCAAGAAATATTACTTGTGCAGCTATTACAGCGCAGATTGAAAGCCTTTAAAGAACCCGGAGATACAAGCTCAGAATTTAATACATTTTGAAATAACGACACACAATGCAGTCTCATTAGTACACGATTCTCAGGGAGCCGAGAGTTTCTACCTCATAACCCACGTTCCCTCTAAACTACGCGGCCGCGCAGTGCTCTACCGGTCCCGTGCAGTTCCCCGACACGTGGCCCTCCTCTGCACCGCTTCCAGCACTTCCTCGTGCCTCGGTGACCAGAGATGAATGCCGTACTAAAGGTGTGGCCTGATCAGAGCACTGTACAGCTTCAGCGCAATGGCCTCAGACTTGATTCTATTGATTGTGTAAACGGCTCAGCTCGGTTTGATTTGTCACTCTTCAGCGACTCGACATGAGAACACAGAACATAAGACGTAGGAGCAGGAGTAGGTCATTTGGCCCCTCGAGCCTGCTCCGCCATTCAGTGAGATCATGGCTGATCTGATCTTGGCCTCAGCTCCACTTCCCTGCCTGGGAAACCCACCCGCCCACAGTTATATTTAAAATGGTGTGTCACCAGGAGGCACGGAACCACGTTATAATATTTAAAGTGCCAACCTGCCTCCTGGGAGCGGGTTAAAATTCCGCCCTCTGAGTCTAGTTGTAGAAACTCCTATGGTGGGTGAAGTGAGGCTTGTGTCTTCTCTGGTGAATACTGCCAGGAAGTAATCATTTAATACGTTACGAGTTCATCCTCAGTTTCAACCCTGTTTGCACCCTTATGGCATCTCCAGTCTCCTTTAAATAAACTTCTTGCTGTTAGAATTTCTCACTTTTGATTTGCTTTACAGCTATGCTCATTTCTAGTTCCCTGTTTGTTCCTCAGACTGCTATTTCAAAAAAAACCACCATGTTTTAGAAGGTCACTCTATTTTTCCCACCGATTTCCCTTACCTATGATTCTGTACAGTGTATTTTTCTGACTCATATCGCTTTGTAATGTTTCACTAATCTATTTAGGGTCACATTTACATAATCTAGCCCTTGGTATGTAATCTAATTACTAGCCCTTGGTATGTATTTATTCTGTATGGTCAGTAGTATGTTATTAAAGATATTCCATTTGCCCTCAAAGGCATTTTTCTTGAGTATTACCCCAATCAAATGATTAAAAGCTCTTTAATTACATTTGTCATGTTTTAATGCTCATCTTTCGGCGTTTGTTATCCCTCTCTCTCTCTCTTCCTCCAGTTTAAATCTATTTTTAGCTACTTAATTTTGGGCCACTGCGCAATGAATACTCTGCTTCTGCCGACGTCATTCCTCAGTTGCTGCTGGAAGGAGTGTGACAACAGTCCATGCAAATCGCTTTCCTCCTTATAGGGAAGCTCCTCGCTTCCACTTGCTGAATGGCCTACTCTTGTTGCTATATTCCTTCTTTCAGACAAGCAAAACGAAGATAAGGACCAGAGAGAGAAAAATCACACGCGGAGACCCACATCCAACTGTTCAAACACCACCTGCCATTTTAGAACACCCAATTGCTTTGCCACCCGACGTTTATCCCGGAACCCTCCGAGATCTCTACGATCCTCCAACTCTGGCCTCTTGTGCATACCCCACCACTTCCTTTGCCCTGCCATTGGTGGCCGTGCCTTCAGCCATCTAAGCCCCCCGAGCTCTGGAATTCCCTCCCAAAACCTCTGCCTCTCGCTCTCCTCCTTTAAGACGATCCTTAAAAGCAACCTCTTTGACCAAGCCTTTGTCTGCTTCTTTGGCTAGATGTCAACTTTCTCCTGTGAAGCACCTTGGGCCGTTTTAACGACATTAAAAGGCGCTACGTAAACCCAAGTTGTTGTTGTTGAAAACTGACAATTAACTTTCCGAACAAGCTATCAAATAAATGTGGCATAGTGGTTAGCACTGTTGCCTCATAGCGCCAGGGACCCGGGTTCGAATCTGGCCCTGGGTGACTGTCTGTGTGGAGTTTGCACATTCTCCCCGTGTCTGCGTGGGTTTCCTCCGGGTGCTCCGGTTTCCTCCCACAGTCCAAAAATGTGCGGGTTAGGTTGATTTGGCTATGATAAATTGACCCTTAGTGTTTGGGGGGGATTAAATATGTGGGGTTACAGGGATAGGATGGGATATGTTAGGGGGAATTAAATACGTGGGGTTACGGGCATAGGGTGGGATATGTGTCGGTGCAGGCTCGATGGGGATTCTGTGTGAGAAAGCAGGGACAGGGTACTGGATTTGGATGATCAGCCATGATCGTATTGAATGGTGGAGCAGGCTCGACGGGCCGAATGGCCTACTCCTGCTCCTAGATTCTATGTTTCTATGTACATAGCAATTGTGTGCAAATGTGCTAAGAATGCTTAGCATTTCATTTCACTCAGATTTCTGCTTTATGTTATTAAATTGCCACTCTCTCTCCTAATATAGTTCTTCACACTGCTGAAGACCAACTGCTGAAAGAAGAGCGAAGGAATACAGCATGCGGAAGTCTCTCAGCAGCAATGCCCGGTGCTGGGAACTGCCTTCTCCACAAACCAGCCTGTATTATATACACAGGCCCATAACTGCAAGTGCTCCACAGTTCAATCCCACTCATCTTGTTAAATATAGATAGCAAATGGCTGCTGCTGACTAATTACATCTGTGAGGAAATGACAGTCTATACTGATTAGCTTCTTTATCTCCTGTTAGAAAGAAAGATGGCCCGAGGAGAAATAAATTATAATTTTTTCCCCCCATTAGTCAGCACTGACTAAGTTGAGGTAATTTTCTCTCACAAAGAAAATTTTGTATTAACAATCGTTCCGTGATTGTAATATAATGGTACGTGGCAGCTGAATTTATTGTCTGCTTTCTCTTTTTGTCAGTACAGTTTTTTTTCTTTAAATGGTCTTTTCAAAGTAGTCGCTGCTTTCTCAAAGACAACCTTCCTCTTTAGTCTACAAACCTTAAAAAAAAAAGCACCTTTAGTACGAGGCTGACTGGGCGAGTGCACTGGTCGTGGGCGGTACTGACCCAGTCAGAGAGGTCCCAAGTTCGGTTGCGAGTCCGGATTGACTCAACTGTCCGTTAAGTCAACTCAGTCCGTAAGGGGGACCCCGAGCTCCCAGTGGCTTGTCACTTTAATTCTCCGCTCCACTCCCACTCAGACCTCACCGTCCTCGGCCTCTTACACTGTTCCACGGAAGCTCAGCGTAAGCTCGAGGAACAGCACCTCATCTTTCGATTAGGCACTTTACAGCCCTCTGGACTCAACAGAGAGTTCAACAATTTCAGATCATAACCTCGGCCCCTATCATATATATATTTTTTATCCACACTTTTTGTTTGTGCCTTCTGTTCTTCTCTCCCACATGGCAGCTGTCTTTCATTCTGCCAGCGCAATTCACACTTCATCTAGAGCCATCCTTTGTTTCTTAACCTGTCCCATTACCATCTCCTTTTGCCTTGACTATCTCTTAACCTCTCCTGCCTTCTATCCTATCACAGACCTTCCCTTTTGTTCTTTCATCCCCCTCCCCCATTTCCCAGCCCCTACCCTTGCTTAAAAATCTGTTCCATTTCCTGCTTTATTCCAGTTCTCACGAAGGGTCATCGACCTGAAACGTTAACTCTGTTTCTCTCTTCACAGATGCTGCCTGACCTGCTGAGTTTCTCCAGCATTTTCTGTTTTTATTTCAGATTTCCAGCATCTGCAGTATTTTCTTTTTGACTCAACTGATCTCAGTTGGATCGGTGGCAAGGGTACTAAAATTGGTCTCTCGGCTGGGAGGGTGGGGTGGGGGGTTTTAATAAGTACTCGGACAGGATTCCAGGGGCTATTATTGAAAAGTGCTAGTTGAGAAACTTGCTCAGTTGGTATGTCCACATGATTAGATATTCAGGCAGTGACTGTTCCAGCACTCCCCCCACTCCCCCCACCCCCCATTGCAGCTTCAGCAGGAGTTGGACAAAACTCGGCCGGGGCCTGGATAACGCTGGTCCCGGCCTCACATCAAAGAATCCAGATGGTCTTATGAAGACACCCACCCTCCTCAGCAATCCTGGATGTCCCGGAATCCACTAATGTTCCAAGCACCCAACGTTGCTATGGTGCAAATGACGGAAAATATGTTGTACGGTGTGTTCCCATCATTAACAATGCATTTCAATATCCACACGCATATTAGGGTGATCATATAGTCTCCTCAATGTCAGTTATGGCAGGAAATACTGGAAATGGCACCCAAGTGGGGCAGAACTTCTCCCCACATGACTTTTCTCCCTAGTTTGTTGGAGCCGTTCCACCATCTACAAGGCACTAGTAAGGAGTGTGATGGGATACTCTCCACTTGCCTGGATGAGTGCAGCTCCAACAACACTCAAGAAGCTCGACACCATCCAGGACAAAGCAGCCCGCTTGATTGGCACCCCATCCACCACCTTAAACATTCACTCCCTCCACCACCGGCGTACTGTGGCTGCAGTGTGTACCATCTACAAGATGCACTGCAGCAACTCGCCAAGGCTTCTTCGGCAGCACCTCCCAAACCCGCGACCTCTTCCACCTAGAAGGACAAGGGCAGCAGGCACATGGGAACACCACCACCTCCCCCTCCAAGTCACACACCATCCTGACTTAGAAGTATATCGCCGATCCTTCATCGTCGCTGGGTCAAAATCCTGGAACTCCCTCCCTAACAGCACTGTGGGAGCACCTTCACCACACGGACTGCAGCTGTTCAAGGTGGCGGCTCACCACCACCTTCTCAAGGGCACCTAGGGATGGGCAATAAATGCTGGCCTTGCCAGCGATGCCGACATCCCATGAATGAATTTAAAAAAAAGTTGGGGAGCGGATGAAATTCCAGAGGAAAACCTGCCCGTTTATATTTCATTTAACCTCTCTGCACTTATTACCCCAACTAGAAACACAAGGGAGAAACTTCCTTGGTCTGTGTGGCAATAGAGGAGTTTACCACACTCCCTTCTCAGCCTCAATTTGAAGTGATTAAACAGTCCAGTTTCCAAAACTTGCTTAAAATACATTCTTATCCCATTGTTAAATATGGAATGTTGCATCCATGGTGATGGGGCTTCAGAATCTGTTCCTAATCTGATCATTTTGCCTGGTAATGTCATAGCAACACAAAGAGGGAGGTAAGATCAACCAAGTTTTTCCTTGATTTAATTCAAGATTTTCACTGTCATTTCTCACACAAAGCAACACAGGTTTCGTTGTAAAACATAAGCACGTGCCCAAAAGGCCACTTATCCTACAAACAAAGCGCAGCAACACCAATCCTCAGGAACGATGACTGAGGATCAAATAATTGCATTCAAGGGACAAAAGGGAATCTATTTTGTTTCCATGGAATGCTACTTACATGTTACTTAGAGAAATTTCGGGAACAGTGCTCAGAATTTTCTCAAAGATGCAATTCTTTCCTCAGCATAGCAGAAGCCTTCAACACAGAATTTTTTTTTTTTTTTTTTTAAAAAGGTCACTGTACTGCTGGTTAAAATTGCCAACCAAAAGGTGCCAATTTGAGCAATAGTCAGGCAAATGAAAAAACAACCACGTGGCAACACCCTAGCTATATGGAAAGAAAAGAAAGAACTTGCATTTCTTTAGCGCCTTCCACAACCTCAGGACGACCCAAAGCGCTTTACAGCCAATGAAGTACTTTTTGGAGTGTAGTCACTGTTGTAATGTGGGAAACGAGGCAGCCAATTTGCGCACAGCAAGCTCCCACAAACAGCAATGCGATAATGACCAGATAATCTGTTTTAGTGATGTTGGTTGAGGTCACCGGGGAGAATTCCCCTGCTCTTCTTCGAAATGGTGACAAGGCATCTTTTACATCCACCTGGGAGGGTAGACGGGGTCTCGTTTTAACATCTCCTCTGAAAGACGGCACCTCCGACAGTGCAGTACTCCCTCAGCACTGCACTGGTGTGTCAGCCTAGATTTAGATCGGATACAGGAATGGGAGACCCATTTTAAAAACAAACATTGAGTACCTTAGGTGAAGGCCCAAAGCCCATTGTGCAGAACACAATGAAAGGTGAAAAGATTGGGAAGAACAGCAAGTACTGATTAGGTGATGCCATTCCAGAACATTGAGTCATTTCCATCCCCATTTCAAACATTATTCACGGAAGTCTTTTGCTTGCTGAGTATATATCTTTAATCCTGCCTAATAAACTTCATGAAACCTGAATCAGTTGAAGTCCAACTGAAAGAAAGTTAGTAAGTAAGTGCGGTAAGGATGTTCCCAAGGATGGGTGAAACTAGAACTAGGGGGCATAATCTTAGAATAAGGGGCTGCTCTTTCAAAACTGAGATGAGGAGAAACTTCTTCACTCAGAGGGTAGTAGGTCTGTGGAATTTGCTGCCCCAGGAAGCTGTGGAAGCTACATCATTAAATAAATTTAAAACAGAAATAGATAGTTTCCTAGAGGTAAAGGGAATTAGGGGTTACGGTGAGCGGGCAGGAAATTGGACATGAGGCTGAGTTCGGATCGGTCAGGGCCCTGTGGGTGGCGGAGCGGGCCCAGGGGCTGAGTGGCCGGGTCCTGCTCCTACTTCTTGTGTTCTTTAGATTTGAGGTTAGGATCAGATCAGCCATGATCTTATTGAATGGCGGAGC
Source organism: Squalus acanthias (assembly GCA_030390025.1). NCBI lineage: Eukaryota > Metazoa > Chordata > Chondrichthyes > Squaliformes > Squalidae > Squalus > Squalus acanthias. The sequence continues at coordinate 111,984,930 of CM059435.1, forward strand.
AGGCTCGAGGGGCCGATTGGCCTACTCCTGCTCCTATTTCTTATGTTCTTAAGTACTTCTATTAAACATAAATGTTTGTTTAAAGTGAAAATTTGATTAAGGCAGCAATATATATATTAAAAAAAAAAAAAATATATATATATATATATATAAATAATATACATTAATATATATAACACACACGTGCTTGTTTAACAGGAAGGGAGTTAAAGGGCTTTCCATTAAAATGTTGTAAAGTGTTATTTGTCTACTTTTGTGCTACTTGCAGCAATGTACTGAAGGCTGCGATTACACCCATCCAGCGAACAAAATATGCTCTAGCATCTCAGCTATGCTACTGCTCGACTGTGTACCCCATGCAAGGCACAAAGGCTACGGGCCCTGACAACATCCAGGTTGTAGAGCTCAAGTCCTCTGGACCAAGCTAACTGATGCTTCTCCCCCTTCCCCCGAAGCCAAAAGATCCCAGTGCAGCCAGGACACTGGCATCTACCCGACATTGTGCAAAATTGTCCAAGTGTACCCTATCCACAAAAAAGCAGGATAAATCTGACCCAGTTAATTATGACTCAATTCAGCCTCTTCCCCATCATCGGTAAAGTGATGGTGAAAGTCATCGTTATTGCCAGTAAGCAACACCTACTCAGCAATAACCTGCTCGCTGACAAGTTCCACCAGAACCACTCGGCTCCAGACCTTGTCACAGCTTTGATCCAGACACGGGCGCAAGAGGAGAGGTGAGAGCAGCTGCCGTGGCACCAAGGACCTTTAGCAAAACTGAGGTCAATGGATCAAAAAGAAAACTCTCCGGTGGCTGCTGCCATACCTGACAAACATTTATTGGAGCACCCGAGCATCACTGCTGGAGTTCCTCAAGGCAGCGTCCTCAGCTCCACCACCTTCAGCTGTGCTTCCAACAATAACCTTTCCTCTATTGCAAGGTCAAGGGTAAGGCTGTTCATTGATAATTCAATTCCATTGATAATTCAACTCTACATAATTCAGTTCCATTCACAACTCCTCCGATAATGAAGCATCCCATGCCAGCCTATAGAAGGACCTGGACAATATCTACACTTGGGCTCACAAGTGCCAGGCATTATTTGCACCAGATAAATGCCAGGCAATGACCATTTCCAACAAGAAAAGGCCCAAATACCTCCCTTAACCTTCAAAAGGCATTCCCATTGTTAAATCCCTCACCATAAACATCCCGGTGAGTCACCAATGACCAGAAGCTTAATAGGACCAACCATTATCAATAGCATGGCTGCAAAAGCATGGCAGGGGTTGGGTATTCTGTGCTAAGTAGCTCATTTCCCGAGCCTTCAACAGTGACTACACTTCAAAAAGTACTTCATTGCCTGTGAAGCGTTTTGGGAGATCCTGAGGTTGTGAAAGGCATTACATAAATGCAAGTTCTTTCTTTCAAAGCCTCTTCTTTCACCATCCACAGGGCTCAAGTCTGAGCCTGATGGAAAACCGTACACCAAATAACTGTTGGTAACACCTACATTCTTGCATGTGAAGTGCATTATGAAGTGTGTGTCTTTATGTCTGAAAATAGTCTTCAGAGGTTACTCAGAGGCAAGGGCTATATTATTATTACGGAACTACCTTAATGATTATGTTGCCCTGGGAGTTATTTTAATTACTTGATTAGACTATTTCAAATGAAGATGGTCCTTTGGACAATTTAATCTCATCCTTTCAGACTACCAGCCCTAAAGTCTTCCCATTAGGATCTTAATGGCCACCTGTACAGACTCGGAACTGAAAATCCAGTACAGTGTAGAATTAGTATTAGTTCCATTGACTACAGCTTCCTCCACCCTCGAGTTGCCTGGTGCGACAAAAGAGGCCCCTTCTTCCAAATTTCACCCCCACCCCCATCCCCCGACCTTTGGGTAAGCGCCTCTAGTCAAGGACCTGCCCCCTCGTCGCATGGCCAAGAGAGGAACTGAGTATTTCTGTGTGAGGAGGTCACGGAAATGCAACCTGTCTTCCAGCCGATACTGGAAAACAGCTACTTTGTTTACAAAACAGACCCTTCTGATAACGTGACCTTCAAAGTCTGTACAAACCCGTTAACAGGGAATACAAGATATGCAAGTTGCACATTTCTGAATATCACGTACAGCTTTGACATTCTCATCTTGTTCCAGTCTGTGGTATATAGACTTTCCACAGTGCCTGATCTTTACCAAAAACACCACAGCACTTTACTTTGGGAAATTCAGAGAATGAACACTTCCAAAGGTGAAGCACCTTAAGGTGTTTTGCTATCTAGGGGCATGTGCATGCCAAAGCCAAAAACACAGATACAAAGTACACACATGCTTTATTGTGCTGTACATAAGACTTCACCGAATTCCTTCCAAACTATCTGCGAAGCAAAATGTGCCAAAAATTTGAATTGCTGGAGATCTGGACACTTAGCCCATTTACTCTCAGAATCAGTTTGTACTATTTTGTAAGAAGATGGGAAAAATACTAGTCCCACAGAAAATGTTGATCCAATTTACATGGTTCTATTGGGTAATTCTTAAACCAAATCCCAATTCATTAAAAGGGACAGATAAAGAAAAAGAGAAAAGACTAGAAAAAAAAAGGGAGGAAAAAAAGAGATGTAGAAAAGATGAGACAAAGATTAATGCCAGGTTTATATAACAGTATAATTACTTTATTTCATAATGATGCAAGTGGAATGGAGGTGTTCACTGCCAGCTCGTATTGGTGGAAGATTTCCTTGATATTCTCTGTTCTATTAGGTGTTAGCTGGGGGTCAGTTGGTAGAACACTCACATCTGAGTCAGAAGGTTGTGGGTGCAAGTCCCACTCCAGAAACTTGAGCACAAAAATCTAGGCTGACATTCCCGGTGCAGTACTGTGGGAGTGCTGCACTGTCGGAGGTGCCGTCTTTCGGATGAGATGTTAAACCGAGGCCCCGTCTGCTCTCTCAGGTGGAGGTAAAAGATCCCATGGCACTGTTTCGAAGAAGAGCAGGGGAGTTCTCCCCGGTGTCCTGGCCAATATTTATCCCTTAATCAACATCACTAAAAACAGATTATCTGGTCATTATCTTATTGCTGTTTGTGGGAGCTTGCTGTGTACAAATTGGCTGCCGCGTTTCCCACATTACAACAGTGACAACACTTCAAAAAGTACTTGATTGGTTGTAAAGCGTTTTGGGACGTCCTGAGGTTGTGAAAGGCGCTATATAAAGGCAAGTCTTTCTTTCTATGTGTAGCAAAATTGTAAACCCATTTACAAAGAATGGGTTTACAAATCTTTATCTTCAAAACCATGTCGTAACACCACTCTGCATTAAAAAAAAAAATTCTCCTAACCTCTCCCTTCATTCTTCTGGCGACAATCTCAAATTGTTGGTCTCATTATTGGCATAGTCGAAAGAAAGTCATTGTCACATTTGGACCAAGCATTTATTGTGAGTTAGAGAAACACTGGGCTTGAAAGCTAAGCTTGCATCAGCTTGGGTTGGTTTTGATTTGTCAGGCACTGTTAAACGTGATCATTTCTGTAAAAGGATTTGCTCATTTACCAGAAATCCAAACCAAAATATGCTCAACAGAAAAGCATGTCGTCCTTTCCAGTGAGTATTTTAATTCAGCGTTTTCAAAAAGCCAAGGTCAGTTGGGCGGGAACGAGGTCTACTCACTCATCTGTGGCAGTAATATGATTGCAAAGTCGTCCTGGAATTTTACAGCTGCAACAAACCCGACAGAACTTCTGTTCTATATATTAAGTAGCAGCACAGTGTGCGGTGGAGACAGCTGTAAGATGGAGGTGCCTTATATAATCCACTGGCTGTTGGAAGAATAGCATTAAACTAAGGCAATCTGTGTACTATGAATATGCGCTTCTTAAATGATTAAAGGGCCCGATTTTAAAGAAGGGGCGTGGGTACGGTGAGCGTGGTCCCAGAAGCGGGTGGCTAACCCCGGGGAGTCTGGGGACATGGAGACCCGGCCGATTTTAACTGAAGGGGCACATTTGAATAGTGACTACACTTCAAAAAGTACCTCATTAGCTGTAAAGCGTTTGAGGTGTCCTGAGGTCGTGAAAGGCGCTATATAATGCAAGTTCTTTCTTTCTTTATTAGAAATTGATTTTTCATTCGAAGCCGGTGGGAATGATGTCAAGGCCAGTGGGCGGGAGCAGGAACTGAGGTGGGGGTCACACGCCGCCAGGGACCTAAGGGAATGGGCCCCGGCATAAGGTAAATACTGGGGGGAGGGGGGGGGGCGGAAAGAGGAGAGCCAGGGCAAGAGAGAGGCTCGAGGATTTCTTCCTGCTCCTCCTGGCTCTCAAGGATTCTGACCGAAGAATAAAAAATCTGCCTGTTCTGGCCACCCTGTTGCATCCCACCAGGTTTCTCTGTTAGTTGGACACCAGGTGGGCCTCCCCCCCCCCACCCCCGAGTAGTCATAAAAATCATGTCCTGGCAACAATGACGTCATCAGGCCACGACCTTTACATTCAGATTAGGCCCTTGATTGGCTGCAGGGGGAGCCTAGGGCGACTTCAAAGTCGGTGAGGAGAAGATGTCACCGGGCGGGAACGGAGCGACCTCAGGCCGGGAAGTGGACTCGGCCTGATCTTAACCCCGTCCCACGCACCACTCTCAATGGGCCAGTGGGGTTAAAAAAAAAAATTGACCTCCCGAGCGTTTTTCTGCTACTCGGACACATCTCCACCTAGTTGGTTACAGATGACCCACCTGCCAGCTTCTAGTGACGATAAATTTGTTTAAGCTGAAGATTGAGGTCATGTTTCTGCATCAAATTAAAGAGAGAACTTTTATACAGCGCCTTTCATGACCTCAGGATGTCCCAAAGCGCTCTACATTCAATGAAGTACTTTTTGAAGTGTAGTCACTGTTGTAATGTAGAAAACTAGATTACACTCAGTTTTCATTCCTCGAGATAATACTCTGAACTGAAGGATTTCCACCCGATATCGAAATGTATTTTCAGATTACAGCAGATTGAGGCTGAAAGACCGTGGGCAAATGCTTACATTATAATATCTGGTTTTAGAAATGTATGGAAAAGCATTACAGTGGCGATTCTATCAAAGTATATATGGCGAGGGCTGGTAATGCATTCAGTATTCAAAGAACCTGCAGAAAATGTACCCCTCCCTTACAAGATACCTCCAGTTGTGGCTAGATTGGTCAGGGGCTTAGCAGCCATTTCTTCCAATATAGCTCCATAATTGGCCGAACTGTATGGTCCCAATGGGATGAACTAAAATAGTTAATTTTGCCCTGTTCGGAATTACTCAGCTTCTGCCACCAATGAAGGTATTAGAACTCCCCTTCATGGCCGACGACAGGCATTACAGCAATCCAGCTTGCTGCACAATTCCCCCAGGTCCAACGGACTTTCCAAGTATGTGCAACTCTAGTCAAACGCCAGGATTTAGATCAGCTTTACCAACATTAATCTCTGTAGACATCGATTCAGCCGCTCGTTGTACATAAGAGTCATAACGGCACAGAAGGAGGCCATTCGGCCCATCGAATCCGTGCCGGCTCTCTGCAGAGCAATCCAGTCAGTCCCATTCCCCCGCTCTATCCCCGTAGCCCTGCAAGTTTATTTCCCTCAAGTGCCTATCTAGTCTCCCCTTGAAAACATTGAGTGTCTCCGCTTCCACCACTTCCGTCGGCAGCGAATTCCAGGTCATCACCACTCGCTGCGTAAAAAAGTTTTTCCTCACATCCCCCCTGTATCTCTTGCCCAAAACCTTAAATCTGTGTCCCCTAGTCCTTGTACCATCAACTTGTGGGAACAGCCTTTCCCCGTCTAGCTTATCCAAACACGTCATAATCTTGTACACCTCTATCAAATCACCCCTCAACTGCCTTTGCTCTAATGAAAACAAATCCAGCTTCTCCAACCTTTAAATTCATCCATGGCTTCACCCCCTTCGCCTCCCAATCAGCCATATGCCCCAATCTCTCCCAATTTTCATTTCTACTTCCTGTCCATTCCCGAGAGGTCACCTCTGGTGTTTTCTGTTGCTCCATCCTTGGCTTCCACATCGTTTACATATTATCTCTCCGGGACACCATTTGGAAACATGGGGTCAGCTTCCATGTATACTCCAATGGCATTCAGCTCTACCATTCTGTCTCCTAGATGGACCTCAGGATTGTTGCCATTCTCTCCAGCTGCCTATCGGACACTAAAGCCCAGGTAATTCAAAACTTCCTTCAAAACCAATCCATTACCCGTTACCTCTCCCACTCTACTGCCGAAACTCGAACCCATTCCTTTACCGCTTTTCAGGTCAGATTACGTCAATGATCGCCTTGCCAGCCTTTAATAAACTCGAACTCATCCAGAATGCCGCGGCCCAGGTTTCCATCCACGCTAAGGGCCCCACCTCCATCCTCCCTGCTCCCACAAACTGACTTTAAGATCCTCATTCTCACCTTTAAATTCATCCATGGCTTCACCCCCTTCGCCTCCCAATCAGACATATGCCCCTGCGTGCAACAGCCCCTTCATTCCACCGTCACAAGCCTGCATCTCATTCTTCACGCTCACTGCGCCACCTTCAAAAGGCCATTCTATAAGCCAGATTGCCCTTATCCTCTGGAATCTGCTCTTCAGCGACTCTGCTTTATAAGCTTGCTCCCTGCTTTCACAAGTCTTCTAAAGATCCTTGGGCAGAGGAAACGCTTCAAGGACACCCTCAAAGTCTCCTTGGAAAAAGTGCAACATCCCCACCGACACCTGGGAATCCCTGGCCCAAGACCGCACAAAGTGGAGGAGAAGCATTCGGGAAGGCGCCAAACATCTCGAGTCTCTTCGCCGGGAGCAAGCGGAAGCCAAGCGCAAGCAGCGCACGTCAACCCAAGCACCCGACCCACCCGCCCCTTCAACCACCGTCTGCCCCACCTGTGACAGAGACTGTAGGTCCCACATTGGACTCATCAGTCACCTGAGAACTCACTTTTAGTGTGGAAGCAAGTCATCCTCGGTTCCGAGGGACTGCCTAAGAAAAGAAAGATCCTGTTCTATAACCGTGCCCTCTTTTCCTTTTCTCCCTTCTGTTCAGTGCCCATTCATTCATTATCCACCCTCCTGTAAAGCACTGAGAGACATCTCCCTGTACATTAAGAACTCTACAGTAATGCAAGTTGTTAAATCTAGAGCTACATATATCAAGGCCAGTTACATTACTGCTGACAAAGGCCTTTATTTGTGATTGACTAATCAAAAATTTGCTATGTTTTTTTTGTTGCAACTGGCCGTTAATGAACATTTTGCCAGAAAATTCAATTTGTAGAACAAATGTCTTCAGATTTTCAAAAGCATTATGAGTAAGAACCTCAAGAAGGAAAAGCAAAAACAACAGCTTGTTAAATATTTGCTTGTATGACGCTTCCACCTGTATTATGTTGGTTTTATTATATGATTCTAGATGATGAGCTCTGGAAGATAATGAAATGCTGATGTGCTTTTCTACAAATTGCCAAAAGGCAAACAGTGTGAATATTTTATACTGTAATCGTCAAATAGCCGGCACTTTAAACACACTAATGTGCGCTGGACTTATTTGGTTTATATTGCTTTCAAATGTTTTAAAGTGAATGAATTGTACTGTTATTTACAGTGCACCATAAGGCTGGATTAGTAAAAGTAGAAGCCTGCTATAATAAATGTTAAGCACAAAATGCTGAGCATGCTTGCTTTCAATAAAGCAAAAAGATAATAATGACTATAAAATATTCTGGCAGCCCTTGAAATATTAAAAGGACCACCCAAAGATGTTTGTGTGACAGCCACTGATGCCCTTTTGTGATATGTGGCTTAACTAACAATTGCATTTAGTCTTGCCAACCCTCCAGGAATTAAAGCTTAATCTCCACAAGTTGCTGGATGATTTACCCATTAATAATGGCATGCGCCATTAAACTCGCCGTTATTTTTCTGGCAAGTCCTGGCCCATTGTATCCAACGCAAGATCCCATATTGATCACACAAGTAGGAAGACCTTCTGGGGGGTGAAATTGGTCTTGGGCGACGGTGAATCAACAGCCCGATTTGCACCCCGCCCAAGTTGCTTTTCCATTGGCTTGATGCGTGGAAGGAAAGTCAAAATTCCACTTTTAACTGTACCGAGGTTGGGAAATTCCTTGGAGCTGCTCCCGCTCCTCTGGCATTACTTCACTGGAAGTGCGGCGGAAATTCTGTTTACTCGCGCAAGTACACGGGTAAAGAAATGCTGACAAAGCGGGAACAGTTCGGAGGAGTTTCCCAGCCATAGTTTTTATTAATTCCACTATGTGCAAAATAGCTATTTCTCTCTCTATCCCTCTCCTCTCTCATATTTATCTCTCCCTCTCTATGTCCATCTCGTTCTCTTGCTCTCTCTCTCTCTCTCTCTCTCCCCCAGAGAGGGGCCCTCAACACAGGCCAGAGAAAGGACATCAGTTTTTGTCATTAGAAATTCATGGGTTATGCACCCAAATTACAGATATGTACTCCTGTGCTAGAGATGGAAATTCACCCCAGCGCTGATTCTCTGACCCCCTGCTCCCTTTGACTGTGGGATCGGTGAATTTATCAGTTTCAATCCGATGCAATTTCATTAATATAAAATGTGGTCTGGACGGCTGCAAGACGATACACTATTGGTCCCGTTGTTCACCAAGGTCTCAGATGCCCGGCTGTTCTCGCCGCGCCGCTATCAGCTTGCACGTCCAGCGCAAAAATGTTTCAAGCTGAAGGGTGAGGGGAGAAATCTTGAACTAACAGGGCACACCGTGAGATGCCCCACTCCAGCAAAATCTGAGCCAGTGTATTTTGAGCTTTCGGAGACCCACAAAGTCCTTCTCCAAGTATGAAAGAATAATATACTGCCACTCAACATAAATCTAAATATCTTCCCTGCACACTGTGGGGTTGAAGCTAAAATATCTACAGAATGTTTTGCACAGTGAGGTCCTTGACATGACATTTCCTAATGCGGAGCATCAAGGATTATGATAACACAGTGACCATCGCTAAAAAAGGCAGAAACCCACGCTGGGTAATCAGGAATGAACTTACTTCCGTAGCGTAGCAGGATTCAAAATGAAGAGGAGTTCATGAGGGGCCAACAAATGGAGGCGCGATAACACTCAAAGCTCTTGCAGGAGTGGAGCACCTCGCGGCGTACGTTAGACATTTTCCTGCTAAGGGCGAGGCCTCGTTTGTGCGAAGCAAAGGGTGGCGCGGCGGAAACCGACCAGCAAGTTCTGGAGATTCGCAGCTCACGGCGTATCTCTTGACTTGCTGGCCCAATTTGCACATTTACAGCGGCGTGCGTCAGTAACACGCCGTCATTTTTCCAGCAAGATCCAGCCCAAAGTGTTTTGTCGGCACCCATCATCACCGTCCTGGCATCCACTTTTATTGAACCCGCCACGCCTATCTCAACATGTCTTCCCTGCCTCGGTTCCACAAGAGAGGCTGCCAACGTGTTGCGCAGACAACATCTGGAACAGAGACAGTTCTTCCCTAGGACAGCGTGCAGCTTTCTAATCCACCAGCGGGACATCCGACGTGGCGGATAGCTGGAGCGAGCAAGTGACAGAGTCTACATTTGTCAGGGGCAACACCTTCATTACCTTTCCCCATGGAAAGGAAGCATGAGCTGGGCAAAACCCAGAGATCTCACAAGGTGGCAGAGTCTCCTTGACTGCAGGGCATTATATGGTGCCCACATGGGTGGCATCCATCAATCCCATGACCCACATGCAAAGAATATATTTGCACTCAATTGAAGTTCGGATATCATTATGCATGCCTGTGGACATTATTCTTGAAGCAGACATGATACCATCATTGTGCAGCATTTAGAGCCAGGTATGAGAGACTAGGGTAGCTCATTCTGTGACCCCCCTTCACGCAGCTCACACCTGTACTTTAACTGGAGCCTGACCTATAGCCACAAACAGGACCCACTCACTCTCCTTTGGCGAGCCTCCAGTCCTTCAGCACCAAACGCGATATTACTGCCCACTGCACTGTGACAAACAATTAGTCAACTCTTCGGTCACCACCACGACTTCACCTTCTCTAAGAGTTGCTGCCTCACTCGATGTTCTACTCGCCAACCAGATGCGTCAGGGCACGATATCTGGGCAAGCTTTTCGTGTGCCAGCAGTGCATTCCGATTGGGAGGAGGGAATCCTGTCAGAACATCTGGCCCGGCTGAGCCGCCGCTACAGGCAGGGTTGCCAACTCTGGTTGCCCGAATTCCTGGAATATCATCACTTGACCTCCCACCTCGAACCGCCCCCACACTCCCGCCATTGGTCCATCCTCTGAGTGCACTGCCTTCCCGCGTCAATTGGAAAGAGAACAGACTCTTCGTTACCCGATTGGATTCATCTAGACTGTTAGTCAAACAGTCTTCCCCCCACCCCACCACCCATATTTAACAATGAATAAATGAAAGTGTTCAAAGAAAATGGAAAAAAATACCCACTTTTTTTTTTAATGCCCCAATGATTTTTCTCCTGGGTTGCTCATAGCAGTGTCCTGGAGGTTGAACTCCAATTCCTGGAGACTCCAGGGCAATCCTGGAGGGTTGGCAACCTGAAGCGACAGGCGAGACTGCGCCAGGAGCTAGCTCAAGGTCATTTTTGCCACTTTCAGAAAATCGGGGCCTTAAATTGAAACCTTTTCATTTTTTTCTTTTTGCCCTAAATCATAACTTCCTACACCATGGCGATCCATGGGTACAGAACTCTGAAATTTAAAAAAACACATAAAAATGGAAAATTCCCGACACCCTCGCCAAAAAAATAAATAACGGCCATGTTGCAGAAATCAATTCTGGGGCAGCTGAAAATGTTTGCGGTGCGAGTGAGCTTGGTTTGGTGGAATCCAAGCGTCTTCATGTTTGAAACAAACTCAAGGATCCAAACCCTACTGATCATTTAGGTAGAGTATCTGCCAGTAGACGAAGGAATCCACCATTCTTATTAACTGCAGCATCTTTCACTCTTTTTTGCCTTTCATGTGGTTATCTAAAAGATTGTTTCCCCCCCATTAGAGCATGTGTGTTTGTCCTCGACCAAGGTCACATTCCCACACCCTGCAGCTAAAGCCTTTTTAAAAAAAATCCTCCCTGTTCATTCTCCAGTTCACTGAAATGCAGATCACTGGAACGAGACGTGTTCCATGTGTCAGCAACATAAATCCCAGAGTAAACACATCAAGGCAAAAACGATCTAACGCATTAAGACAAAACAAAATCCAATTTGCTGGCGATCGTCTGACCTACTAAGTCAATAGAGAGGGGAGTGCTGCATTGTCAGAGGGGCCGTCTTTCGGATGAGACGTTAAACCGACTGCTCTCTCAGGTGGACGTAAAAGATCCCATGGCACTACTTTGAAGAAGAGCAGGGGAGTTATCCCCGGTGTCCTGGCCAATATTTATCCCTCAATCAACATTAAAAAACAGATTATCTGGTCATTATCATATTGCTGTTTGTGGGAGCTTGCTGTGCGCAAATTGGCTGCCGTGTTTCCTACATTTACAACAGTGACTACACTCCAAAAGTACTTCATTGGCTGCAAAGCGCTTTGGGAGGTCATGAAAGGCGATATATAAATGCAAGTCTTTCTTTTTCTTTTAGAAATAAAAATCGGGAGAGATGTAAAAGGGGCTGGCCATTCGCTATCACCCGTTTTACACTATCGCACAAGTGTGGAGTGGTGGCCTGGCGGGCTGTTAGTTCAATACCTCACTGCCATGAGCTACTTTCGAGAAGTGCCAAGAAAAGTGAGGAGGTGCCAATTATAGCCCAGGTATTTTACCAGGCGTGAGATAGTGGGATATCAGATGGGAAGTCTCCACTATAGGAATTCCAACCCTCCAGGATTGCCCGGGAGTCGCCAGGAATTGAAGATTAATCTCCTGGACTCCGCATCAAGCAACCAGGGAGAAAAATCATAGGGACATTAAAAAAAAGTTTTTTTCTCCCATTTTCTTTACACACTTTTGTTTATTAGTTATAGAAATATTTGAAATGGTGGTGAGGGGTGAAGGCTGTTTGACTGGGCGGGGCAGTTGGAGGTCTTGTGATGAAACATCCAGGAATACGTCCAACCAGAGTTGGCAACCCTACTCCACGAGGCAGCTACCAGGGACCTCCTGGCAGCCATACTAGCAGAAGCCAGCAGTGGGGAATGTGGGATGGGGAGAAAGAAGCAGGAAGACAGGGTGAAAATCAAATCAAATGAAAAGCAGCTCTCCATTCCCCTGCATACTCTTAAAGAAAGATTTCTGCTGACAATTTCTCACTTACTCTCCCCCCCCCACTCTTGTTATTACATCAAACACAAACATGTTCAATATCTTAAAGACTTGAAGATGGTGGAAGGATTCAGACTTCAAACTGCAACTTTATCTCAGCAATTTCATCCCCTCCCCAAGGCATTGACTCATTGCTGGGGTTTGGCTTCATGGGCACTCGGGACCCTCTGGTACCTAAGCCAAGTGACTATTTATGTGTGAGCCTCGACAGTGAGCTTGGCAGGCGATTGGACCATGATGGCCATCACAGCAGAGATCAGGAGTGGGAACCTTGACTGACCTTCCCCTCCCTAACCTAGGCCTGACTCAGATCAGTTAATTCAGCATAGATTAGGGATCAAACCTGGGACTCTCCTGGTCTCTATGATTACCTACGATTATCCCTACTCTCTGTCTCCTACCTCCTAACCAATTCCCTACCCATGTCAATAGGTTACCTCCAATTCCATGTGCTTTCAATTTTGCCAACAGTCTCTTGTGTGGAACCTTATCGAATTCCTTCTGAAAGTCCATATAAATAACATCCACTGGATAAACTCATTGAGCCATTAGGGAACCATTCAAACTGATTTCCAAGACTAATTTTAAGATATTTGAAATAAACAAGCTGGGGAATGTGCTGGTAATCTGAGTGACTGAGTACTTGGACAAACATGAACTGATCAGAGAGAGCCAGCATGGATTTGAAACGGGTAAGTCATGTCTAACTAGCCTAGTTGAATTTTTTGAGGAGGTCACTAGTGCGGTAGATGAGGGAGTGTCTATGGAGGTTATTTATATGGGCTTTCAGAAGGAATTCGATAAGGTTCCACACAAGAGACTGTTAGCAAAATTGAAAGCACCTGGAATTGAAGGCAACCTATTGACATGGGTAGGGAATTAGTTAGGAGACAGAGAGTAAGGATAATGGGTATGTACTCCAATTGGCAGGATAGGCAGAGTGGTGTACCCCAGGGATCTGTACTGGGGCCTCAGCTTTTCACTATATTTATCAATGACTTGGATGAAGGAATAGAGAACCATATATCCAAGTTTGCTGACGACAAAGTTATCCACTTCCCAAGGACAATTGGCAAAAGCACGACAGGGCACTGCAACTTTACAGCATGGCAGGGTGCCCAAGGTCTAAGATGTGCTTCATTGATCAATGACACCACCTATATTAACATGAAAGGCTACCTCTTGTTCAGCTCGGTTTTTAACCAGCAGTTTTGTGTCATGCCATCCTGGTCTGGTGCCTCGTCTCCCATCAACTTCCTCAGCTACCGCTTTATCTGAAATTCCTATTTCTTTTAGTTCCATTCCCAGGAAATTCATCTTCCATGTTGAGGAGCTTGACCACGGCCTGCTCCGTGGTTCGGATCTGGAACTCACTGCCTGAAAGGGCGGTGGAGGCAGACTCAATCACGGCTTTCAAAAGGGAATTGGATAAGTACCTGAAGGAAAAAAAATTTGCAGGGCTACGGGGAAAGGGCAGGGGAGTGGGACTAGCTGAGGTGCTCTTGCAGAGAGCCGGCACGGGCTCGACGGGCCGAATGACCTCCTTCCGTGCTGTAACCATTCTATGACTCTAACACAGAAAAGAAGATTTCATTTAATATATTTGCTATCCCTTGGTTACCTGCTTCACTTTTCTAATCTTTCAATGGCCCTTTTCACCCGCTTGCTGTAAATATGTGATATAATTATTTTAAAATGCCGTACTATTCCAACTTCATTTTCTGTTTTAACTCTCATGACTGGTTTAGTAACTTTCCTTACCTTGTGTTCATAATAGTCGTGGGTCACCGTGCTACCCGGAACTTTTATACTTCAGGAAGCGTCTTGCCCTTACTCCTAACATTACGTTGATTCCATCTGTGCCCACATCAGTCTTCTCCCTCCGTTACTCTTCTACCACCGTGGTATCCGCTCTGTACTGTGTCTAACCATGATCCCACTTTTCTTTCCTTACCTCCCTCCAGTAGGGGATATATATCCCCTCCCCCCAAAAAAACTTATATTTAAATAATAAATACAGGAATCCCGCCCCAACCGCGGTTTTGCCATACGCAGATTTCAAGTATACACGGTTTCCTCTCCGCGACAACTTTTGCCGACCGCGGCAGTGAACTTTGCGTATACGCGGTTTTTAATTTAGGATTAAAGGTAAATAACATGATTTTATTGCTTTTATATTCTTTTTTATTGTGTTATTTGAACATTTATACTGTATTTGCCAACCGCGGTTTTACTAACCACGGGGGTTTTCAGGGACGTCTCCCCCGCGGTTGGGGAGGGATTACTGTATATAAAAATTTCAGTATTTCGGAAAAGAAACCAGAAACCTGAATAAACTCAGCCATTCCACCTTCTAATACGTAAAAATAAACCCCCCCCCCCCAACAAACAGGCCATTTCCCTCTCACAGGAGCCTCAACAACAACTGGCATTTATATAGTGCCTTTAACATATCGAGCCTCAGGTTTGCCTTATCTTCTATGTGAGATGAAGTAGGGTGGGAGGAGGCTCGTGTGGAGCAACAACACCGGCATGGACCAGTTGGGCCGAATGGCCTGTTTTCTGTGCTGTCATTTTTATGTAATTCCAGGAGCTTGGATCTTTCATCTGGCCATTACGTCACAATATTTTTCAGGGCTCCATGCAAGTGTGACTAGAGAGTGACCCTTACACTTTCCTCTTCTCTTCCCATGTATGCATTCGAGTTTCTGCAATTATGCTCTAATCCCCAGCCAGCCAATTTTCTGCTCTCGGCATGGCTACAGCTGGTGTCTCCATTACAGGAGGCTCGGATGTGCTTTGGCTTCAGCGCTCCCAACTTCAGACTTTCTCCCACCCCCAAGTGTTCCCAGAACCCCTGTATTTCCAGACCCCCACCCCAGGGGTGCTTCCAGACCCCGGTGCCTTCTGCTCCAACACCACTTAACAGCTCTCAAACCCCAGAACTTCCTGAGTGATCCAAGACTGCAGCCCTCCCAAGAGCTCAGGGACCTCCCAAAGTGTATCCAGATCCCAGTCCCCTCAGTGCTCCCTGAATTCAAAGAGCCAAGTGTTCCAAGACCCCCAAACCAACCAGAGTACTCAGAGATCCTTGCTCACATCCCCTCATCCCCTAATACCCCAATACATCTAGCTTCTTGCAGTGCTTCCAACACTTTGATTGCTCCCAGACCAATTCTACCTGATCCCATTGCTCCCAGATTCCGGTCTACCCTGCTGCCAAATGCGAGAAAAATAGAGTGGAGGTCACGGAAAAAAAATGAAGGTAGGAACGAGTGAGAGAGAGGAAATAGCAAGAAGACGGAGGCTATTCTGCTTTTATTTTCCCTTGTGAGCAACACACTTGTCATCAGCCAACCACAGCATTGTGTCCGCAATGTAGGAAGCACTTCGGGAGTTTACTCAGCAGCCACGTTCTGGATTGCACTGCCTGAAAGGGTGGTGGAGGCAGACTCATAGTGTCATAGATTCATAACGGCACAGAAGGAGGCCATTCGGCCCATCGAGTCTGTGCCGGCTCTCTGTAGAGCAATCCAGTCAGTCCCATTCCCCTGCTCTATCCCCGTAGCCCTGCAAGTTTATTTCCCTCAAGTGCCTATCCAGTCTCTCCTTGAAAACACTGAGTGTCTCCGCTTCCACCACTTCCGTCGGCAGCGAGTCCCAGGTCATCACCACTCGCTGCGTGGCTTTCAAAAGGGAACTGGATAAGTACCTGAAAGAAAAAAAATTGCAGGGCTACGGAGAAAGGGAGGGGGAGTGGGACTAGCTGAAGTGCACTTAGAGAGCCGGCACGTACTCGACGGGCCGAGTGGCCTCCAGTGTGCTGTAACCGATTCTAGTTCAATTGCACATTAAATATCAGGGTTTTTTCTTCCCCAAACACTTTTTCATGAAGATATTCGTCCATTAATATTTTTTCTCCCTGTGAACCAGTCACATTTATTCCAGCTCAAATACATCCTCGTGCAGGCTGCCATAATAATTTTCCTCGCTGGAAAAGAACCGCTTGCATGGCTGCCAGCTAAGGTGAGCAGGGATTGATATCTTTCTCAGTCCTGGATACCAATCGTGGCTGTTGAATGCAACTTGAAGTTTCAACATGAACAACAACAACAACAACTTGCATTTATATAGTGCCTTTAACATAGTAAAACTTGCCAATGCGCTTCATATATATGCAGGTCTTTCTTTTTTACTCAAAATCATTCATAATGTTGAACACCTGTATTAAATCGCCCCTTAACCTCCTCTGCTCTAAGGAGTACAATCCTAGCTTCTCTAATCTCTCCACATAACTGAAGTCCCCCATAACAACAACTTGCATTTACATAGCGCCTTTAACGTAGTAAAACGTTCCCCAGGCACTTCACTGGAACGATTATCAAACAAAACTTGACAACGAGGCACCCAAGGAGATATTAGGACATGGTAGGTTTTAAAGAGCGTCATAAAAGGAGGAAAGAGAGGTAGAGAGGCGGAGAGGTTTAGGGAGGGAATTCCAGAGCTTAGGGCCCAGGCAGCTGAATGGTGGAGCGATTAAAATTGGGGATGCGCAAGAGGCCAGAATTGGAGGAGCACAGAAATCTCAGAGGGTTATAGGGCTGAAGGAGGTTACAGAGATAGGGAGGGGCGAGGACATGGAAGGATTTGAAAACAAAGATGAGAATTATTTTTTTTTATTTTTTTTTAAAAAAAGAGGCGTTGCTGGACCAGAAGCCAATGTAGTTCAGCGAGCACAGGGGTGATAGGTGAACAGGACTTGGATCAACCTGGATTCAGCTAGAAGTGAACTCAAAAGTTGAATTCCAGTGTTAGAATCAACAGTGACGTAGACTTTCCATTAAGTGTCCTTGAAATCAGTACAGAAGAGTGATTGGCTGGATTCCATATTCCCTCTCATCCTTCAATTGACATAGGCCACTTAGAGCCCTGCAACCTTCATCCTCCACTTGATTTACAGATTTTTATGGCATCATTGGTGTCTGGAGAGATAGATGAATAGCAGCATCTGACTTTGGTCTTACGGTAAAAACTACTCCAGGGTGTTAAGGATTGAGTACGAAGTGCAGCGTTACCTCAGTGATTGTACAATCTTACAGCATAGACGGAGGCCATTCGGCCCAGTGTGCCTGTGCATCATAGTGATTCAAGATGAGCTGCCCAAATTTCTGAAATAATTTAAACTCAGCAATTCTTAAATATGCACATAAACCAAGCATTGAATCTCATAATTAAAATGCTTACTCTGTCCTTGTGCCTCTGCTGATGGTGATGAGGAGTGGGAAGGTGCCAATACAGTTCAACCTCATAGGAGGTTACAACTCAGGCTCCTTCCCAATACTTCGTACCTCATGCTAAATGCAAAAGTCAGCTTTCATAGGCACGCCCATGCAGCTGAGGAACCAAATCTTCACCGACTGCGCAAAATATCTGAGATAGCATTGGTATGGGGTGAACAATGATCTCTTCTACTGTTGGGGTATGCACCAAAAATAATACAGCCTACCCACCACGGGCTCTAGATCTCTCTAAACTGATGGTAAACACCACACTGCCAGATCACGCAGATCAGGCTAAAACTATACATCAGATTTATTACGAAGTAAGATTGTGCAGAAGCAAAAACAAAAAACACACACAAAAAAAATCAATCTGCAGATTACATAGTAAGAAATTGCTTAACTTTCACAATACTTTAACCAGTTTGAGTCCAACACAGAGAGTTATTTCAAGTTTCTTAGGGGGTAATTTTAACCCGACCCACTGGGCGGGAAACAGGCAGGTTCGGGTCAGCCGCCCGTTTTACAAGCCGAACTATTTTACTATTAATTGACTTCAATGGAGATTAAAATAAGGCGGGGTGTAAAACGGGCAGCCAACTGTGCAATCTTGGGTACTTCAGGCTCCATAGGGTTCCAGTTTACAACTGCAATATGGAAGTAACAGTAGAATCACCAGCAGCAGACATATTTATTCCCAGTCTGCACTTCCTTTGGAGACAGAAACTGTCCATCAAAAATTAAAAATAAACACAGTGGCAGGAATTGGCTTGCAGACCATTTTCACTGTCCCTTTATTAACTGTAGCACAGATCCACCAGAATGATACTGGGGCTTAAAGGGTTAAATTACAAGGACCGGTTGCATAAACCTGGCTAGCATTCCATGTGTTTAGGATTGTATCGCTGCAGACACATTGTTCTCTGTCTATATATACTGTGTAATCGATTTATATTCCCTCACTGTACCTGAAGAAGGAGCAGAGCTCCGAAAGTTCGTAATTTCAAATAAAACTGTTGGACTATAACCTGGTGTTGTGCGACTTCTCATGTGTTTAGAAGGCTGGGGGTTGGGGGATCTGATCGAGATGTTGAAAACGATAAAAGGGATTTGTTAGGTTAGATACAGAAAACCTATTCCCCTCTGGTGGGATGAGTCCAGAACAAGGGGACATAACCTTAAAATTAGAGCTAGGTCGTTCAGGGGTCAGGAAGCATTTCTTCGCACAGAGGGTCGTGGACATCTGGAACTCTCTCCCCCAAAAAGCTGTTGAGGCTGGCGGGCCACTTGAAAATTTCAAATGGAGTCAAGATACAGATCGGCCACGATCTAACTGAATGGCGGAGCAGGCTCGAGGGGCTGAATGGCCGACTCCTGTTCCAACGTTCCTATGGTGATGACATTTATTGGGAACGGAAATGTTCGCTGCTTCACGGCACAATGGGACATTGGTTAGTGTAATTAAAGCACAGTAAACACTGTTCTGTATGAAGTTTCTCTACCACAAGCACAGCGACTTAGCAGAAATTATGAGTAGACAGTAAATCACACACTAAAGTACATTGCACTGACGTCAATGAAATGAGCAAGCCAAAATTCTGTATTTAATAAGACAATACTTGAACCACACTGCAATACAAGCGTAAATAACTGCTGCAGGCTGCCACTTGGATACAATAATCTCCCTGTCATAACAAATCATTTATCAGGGGCCCTGTAAATAAAAAGTATATAAATGTCCTTCAGTATAACCATTTTGGTATAACGTGGAGGGAACATTCCAGGCAGGGGTTATAAGTGTTGCTTAAATGAGTAAGTGTTGCTTAAATGAGTCACGCTGCCATCCATCCATGGAAAGGGATTTAAAAATCACAATATGACAGATTTCTCGCTGACTGTATGAGGAACCTAGGGACGTATAGGATAGGAAAAGGCCCTATTGGTTCATCTGGCCAGTTGCAGAGTTCAAAAACGCAATTCACTACCCATTTTACTCAGCTAACTTTCCCACCCAATGCCTGTCCAACTCCCTCTTATAATTCGAAAGCAAAACACTGCGGATGCTGGAAATCTGAAATAAAAACAGAAAATGTTGGAACTACTCGGCAGGTCAGGCAGCGTCTGTGGAGAGAGAAACAGAGTTAACATTTCAGGTCAGCCTGACCTGCTGAGTATTTCCAGCATTTTCCGTTTTTAATCCCTCTTATCATTAATCTCGATTAACCTGTACAATGCAGTTAGAATGGGAAAAAGGGGGCAACTGTAAACCTTTGAAAATGGTAAAACAAACAGTAAACTGATCAGAATAGTTTTAAAATTGAGAGTCGGGCTCCTTGTGGGTTAACTAATTTGCAATAACCGAGAATGTACTTAAAAGGCACATGATCGCATTTCTGCCCAAACAGGATTCAGTAGCTGCAGTTATTCAAATTTAAGCCTCTTCAATCCAGACCAGTAATGTAGCTTGGCAGATGTACAAGTTGGATGCCAAAGCAGGGGAATGGATCTATCTTTTAGGTGAGGCTTTTACCTTAAAAGGACACCTTACCTGCACATACCGCAGTGTATTCATCGTGCATTATAGGAAGGATCGAGCCAATTAGATAGTGATCGTGTACGAGACCCAGATGAAATTCTAACTTCTTTTTTCAATTGCCTTACTCTACTGAACAAAAAATTAAAAAGGGTATGGGGAGCAAGCAGGTGAATTGTTCCAGTTATATAAAGCTCTGGTTAGACTCCTGTCTGGAGTACGGTGTTCAGTTCTGGGCCCCGCACCTCAGGAAGGATATATTGGTATTGGAGGGGGTGCAGCGCAGATTCACCAGTGTGATACCGGGGCTAAAAGGGTTAAAATTGTACGGACAGGTTGCAGAAACTAGGCTAGGCTTGTATTCCTTTATGTATAGAAGATTAAGGGATAATTTAGTTGAGGTGTTTAAGATGATTAGAGGATTTGATCGGGTAGATAGAGAGAGAGTATTTTCTCTGGTGGGGGGAGTCTAGAACAAGGGGCCATAACCTTAAAATTAGAGCTAGGCCGTTCAGGGGTGATGTCAGGAAGCACTTCTTGACACAAAGGGTAGTGGAAATCTGGAACTCTCTCCCCCCAAAAAGCTGTTGAGGCTGGGGGTCAATTGAAAATTTCAAAACTAAGATTGATAGATTTTCATTAGGCCAGGGTATAAAGGGTTTATGGAACCAAGGCAGGTGGATGGAGTTAAGATACAGATCAGCCATGATCAAATTGAATGGCAGAACAAGCTCGAGGGGCTGAATGGCCTCCTCCTGTTCGTATCGTATATTCCAATGAATGCCACCAAGTAGTTACCTCTTTCAGGGATGGACGAAAAGGGCCCCCTTCTATGCTGTAAAATTCTATGGATCTAGGTGTTGACTCACGCTTGGGGGGGGGGGGGGGGGGGGGGGGGGGGGGAGGGGTTGCAATTTCACAGGCACTTTTCATCCTGCAGTACCTTGTGGCTATTAATCATGTGGGAGCCTAGACAACGAGGGCTGGAATGAATCCCAACTCTTATTGCACAGGTGAAAAGATTCTATAAATTCATAGTGCCAATGCGAATGATCATTCCATCTGCACCCACCTTTTTTCCCGATTGCTACATCATTACAAGCCAGGCACCTCCCACAGACATCAAAAAAATCAGGGGTTAGTCAACATCTCCTATACGTCAGAGCAGTTGCTTACAGAGCATCTTTGCTATGCTCACAATCATTTGTCCTCTGCGTCCATCTTACTTATCTCGTCTTTCGGATGAGACGTTAAACCGAGGCCCCGTCTAGCTCTCTCAGGTGGACGTAAAAGATCCCACGGCACTATTTTGAATAGAGCACGGGAGTTCTCCCCTGGTGTCTTGGCCAATATTTATCCCTCAATCAACATCACCAAAAACAGGTTATCTGGTCATTATCACATTGCGGTTTGTGGGAGCTTGCTGTGTGCAAATTGGTTGCTGCGTTTCCCACATTACAACAGTGACTATACTTCAAAAAGTACTTCATTGGCTGTAAAGCGCTTTGGAATGTCCGGTGGTCGTGAAAGGCGCTATAGAAATGCAAGTCTTTTACTTGTGCAGCATGAGGTCACTTAAAGAGGAAACAGTAATTCTTGAAATGTCACATTATCCCAATCACTTCATATCTTAAATATGCAGTGATATTCACACTGGCGGCAATGGGCTGTGGATAAGGTTCCGGGCTTGTAACAGAATTTCACTGCATGACTGAAACTTCACACAAAATATCTTTCCCAGGCTGCCTCTGATCAGCAATGTTAAACTATAAAATTCAGTTCCTCTTCACATTAATAATACTCGATGCTTCCCGTGAACTTCAGCTTGACAGAGTTACAAACACACTGATTAACAAGGTCAGTGTGATGGGGGAGGAGGGCAGCATAGGATGTAGAGAGAACCAATAATTGACTACTGTGAATAATGTACAACTGTATATTAGGTCATGAGTTTCTGGAATTCTTAGCTGACAGGGCATGAACTTCTCAACTTATTTTTATTTAACGCAGGGCTATGGGGAAAGAGCAGGAGGGGAGTGGGACTAATTGGAGAGCGCTTTCAAAGAGCTGGCACAGGCACGATGGGCCGAATGGCCTCCTTCTGTGCTGTATGACTCTGTGATCTTGTGAATCTAATGGTTTGTTACTTAGCATGAACCATATATTAGACCCAAACGATAACACAGTTAAGAACACAGTAAATTACGGCGACACACGATACTGAAATTGAGAAGGAAATGAATAACTCGTGTAAAATGGATGGCTTTCTATACAATTTAATTTCCTGTCTGCCTTTGAAATCGTTGGATCTGTAAAAGCAGCCCAAGCTTTCAGCGTCCTGCAGTGAATCCACTATGAAGCCACAGTATAATTACAGATGTCGTGACTGTTCTGCTTTTTTAAAAATCCACAGCACTTAACTCATTTTTCCAGGCTCAATGACACAGTTATTTGCACTCGCTCACCTAACCGTCAGTCCTGTTGCTGCAAGGTGAAATCAGAAACACTGGTATCATTGTCAAGAAATGGCAGCAAGTAAATCATTTCTGTTGGCTCCGATTACAGCAGGTATGATATTTGCAGTTGTGTTTATATTAAAAAAAAAAGAAGAATGCATGACAAATGGCCAGAAGAGTTGAAGGACAGCAGCCAAAAGTCATGCTGGGACTCCAGAGTGAACAACGGGAGTAACTTGCCGAGCCTGCGCTGCCAGCCGCTCCCACTGACCGCACACGCTATGAAATGCCAGGTGCCGCCCGACTGTGGTTTTTCCATCAAATTGTCACGGTTCAAGACTTAAAGTACTGGGGCTGGGGGAGTGGTGGGGGGGTGGGGGAAGATACTTGACTTCAACCTTAAAACAGGTGCAAAGTTGGCAGAGCGACTGCAGTGCCAGCCCGAACCATTTGAGAGTTTGGGCTTCGCTTGAGTTCCGAGGGTGGGCTGCGGGAACCAAATGGGTGCCCCGTTGTGGCTCGTTGGTTGTGGGAGGGGTGGTGGGGGCAGGAAATCAGCCGGCTCCCATGCTAAGCCTCCAGGCCCGACCTGGGGGGCCGATCCCGGGGAGGATCGGGCACAGGCCGGCGGCAGGCTGCGGTACCTTTTATGGAGCCAGGAGGAGGAAAATCCTGGGCCTTAGCTTGAGCGGGCACCAGCTTGGGTTGCCAACTCTGGTTGGAAGGTATTCCTGGGGGTGGGGTTTTGATCACGTGACATTCAATCACGTGACACTTAGGATTGGGGGAAAGTAAGTAGACCGAGACACCAAACCCTTATCACCAATCACCGGGGTGGTCAACAGCAGTAACCGGGAGATTCAGCTTCCATTCTGGGAGACTCCCAGACAATCCGGGAGGGTTGGAAACTCTACCAGCAGCAATCCCTTTCAGGATCAAGCATGGTGGACACTCCACCCGTTCGTACCTGGAAATTGCAGACCGGGGTCCTACATCCGGTGTCCAGCCTGATGTCCAAAACAGGTGGGTGGGTGTGCTGCTCGCCCATTTATAGGCCCATCTGAGACTTGCAGCCGGGCGAGCCTTGGGCATCAATGGGGTGGCTGAGGTGCCCTCAATTTTTTAAATGCCCGCTGCCCATTTTTCAGGTGAAACACAGGCGGCCGGCAATTGAAAATCGCCCCCCCCCCCCACTCCGCTGCATTTAATTCTGGTCACGAGCACTATGGAAAGCATTCAGAAGGACTAAGAGGGGCTGCAGAGAATTGCCAGTGAGTGTAAAGAGGTGACCTATGAGGAGAGACATAATCCAGAACATATTAATTTCTATAATATTAAAAAGTCTTGCGCATACTTTCTGAAAGAAGTCACACTTACTTCCTGTCACATTTTAGCCGTCATATTGCATTTCAGGAGGGCACGAGAGGGAGTATATCCTCCGACTCACCATGAGCAATGCCACGACAGATCAGCTAGGATATTTTTTATTTAATTATAGGCTCGGAATTTCTGGCGACATTACGGTGGCAGAAAGGGGGCAATCGGAGGAAATTCCGGGCCACAGTCGATTTGCCGTTGCCTTGACTTCAGATAAGAGACCTGTGCCGGGAATTTCCACAGGACTTCCCCCCACCCACCCCCCGCCCCCGGCTCTGCCATACTCAAACAAAAAGTATTTTTAAGAAGAGAGACAACCGATCATTGCCAATGTACAGAGAATACCTGCAGAAAACACCTTCCAATTGACTTTAGGGTGTAATTTTGACTTTGGGCGATATCAATTCGGCGACACATCTCTCTGAGGGATGTTTTACGGATGGCTGAATTACCCCCTAGGAATCACAGTTAAGAAGGTATTTTAAAAAAGAAAGCCTCCAATTGATCCGAGGATCTATTCAAAGCAAGCCACCTCAAACTGACCTGTGGTTGCTCGGTTTTTAAATCCACAGTAATTATATCTTAGAAACATAGAAACATAGAAACTAGGAGCAGGAGTAGGCCATTCGGCCCGTCGAGCCTGCTCCACCATTCAATACGATCATGGCTGATCATCCAAATCCAGTACCCTGTCCCTGCCCCCTCACACAGAATCCCCATCGAGCCTGCACCGACACATATCCCACCCTATCCCCGTAACCCCACGTATTTAATTCCCCCTAACATATCCCATCCTATCCCTGTAACCCCACATATTTAATCCCCCCCTAACACGAAGGGTCAATTTATCATAGCCAAATCACCTAACCTGCACATTTTTGGACTGTGGGAGGAAACCGGAGCACCCGGAGGAAACCCATGCAGACATCTTGTGTCTTAAAAGGAACACAAGCACCTTAGCAGCAGAATAATACTTTGTTACACGGTCCGTGCAAAACACCTCACCCTTCGGCCTACCAGGAGCAATGCAAGGGTAATTTGAAACATCCTGGACTTGGAACGAAACCAGGATGTTACACATCATCATCACCAAGTGCTAACAGACCATAGCCTGCAGCGAGCCATGATCATCGCGCCATCTGCTTTTCTCTTATCACGTTGAGAACAAAAAGGTTAACAGGACACGCATGAAACCTTTTATCCAATTAAGAATTTAATTTAAAAAAGGGAGGAACATTTTCCAGAGAAAAAGAAACGTGTTGAGCGGCATTCTGCAATAGGGTAATTGAGGTGATATCATGCAGCAAGTAGGAGAAGAGGACTTAGAACGCTATCAAGATATCTTTCTAGCAAAGAAGGGAAGTGTAATTTTAAAATATTGAGGATGGGGATATTCATGGAGCCTGCTCCTCCAGTTAGTTGTTTAATGGTCCACCACCATTCACGACTGGATGTGGCAGGACTGCAGAGCTTTGATCTGATCGTTGATTGTGGGATCGCTTGGCCCTGTCTCTAGCATGCTGCTTCCGCTTTTTAGCATGATGTAGTCCTGTGTTGCAGCTTCCCCAGGTTGGCACCTCATTTTTAGGTACGCCTGGTGCTGCTCCTGGCATGCTCTTCTGCACTCCTTATTGAACCAGGATTGGTCCGCTGGCTTGATGGCAATGGTAGAGTGAGGGATATGCCGGGCCATGAGGTTACAGATTGTGATGGAATACAATTCTGCTGCTGCTGATGGCCCACAGCACCTCATGGATGCCCCACAGCGCCTCATGGATGCCCAGTTTTGAGCTGCTAGATCTGTTCAGAATCTATCCCATTTAGCACGGTGGTAGTGCCACACAGCACGATGGAGGGTGTCCTCAGATTGAAGACGGGACTTCATCTCCACAATGACTGTGCGGTGGTCACTGCTACCAATGCGGTCATGGACAGATGCATCTTTGACAGGTAGACTGGCGAGGACGAGGTCAAGTAGGTTTTTCCCTCATGTTGGTTCTCTCACCACCTGCCGCAGGTCCAGTCTGGCAGCTATGTCCTTCAGGACTTGGCCAGCTCGGTCAGTAGTGGTGCTACAGAGCCACTCTTGGTGATGGACATTGAAGTTCCCCACCCAGAGTACATTCTGCACCCTCGCTACTCTCAGTGCATCTTCCAAGTGATGTCCAACATGGAGGAGTACTGATTCATCAGCTGAGGGAGGGCAGTAGGTGGTAATCAGTAGGAGGTTTCCTTGCCCATGCTTGACCTGAAGCCAGGAGACTTCATAGGGTCCGGAGTCAATGTTGGGGACTCTCAGGACACTCCCTCCCGACTGTATACCACTGTTCCGCCACCCCTTGTGGGTCTGTCCTGCTGGTGAGACAGGATATACCCAGGGATGGTGATGGAGGAGTCTGGGACATTGGCTGAAAGGTATGATTCTGTGAGTATGACTATATCAGGCTGTTGCTTGACTCGTCTGTGGGACAGCTCTCCCAATTTGCCTAATAACTGCCCAGAAATTGCCCACAAAACTCTTACGGCTGGTAAAAGCAGGTGTAAGGCCTGCTTTCATCAGTGTAAGGGTATATACAAGCCTTAAATTAAACATTTAAAAAATTAAAAATTATGCGCACACACTTTAAATGAGTTTATGCAAATATTGGCCCGGATTAAGATGTTTAAAATTATTTATCAAAATACTACATTTTGATTGAGGTTGGTGCAATGAAGGAGTTATGAATAAAACTGCAATTCAGTACATTTATCATTAGAATTCTGTAAATTGTATAATTATTTGGGGATTCCATTGCATATCATTTGGGGGATTCCCTTCGTAAATGATTGCAATGGAATCCTCCTTTGTGATTGGAGGACCGGGCCCACGTGATCCCAGGGACGCTTCCAAACCACCTGCGTGCCAGCGATCCCTGGGCCTTTACGCTGCCGTACTCCTGGGGGCCCGAGACCGCAACTCGACGCAGCCTGGGCGCCTGGAGGTAGGTTCGGATTCGTTTCGCGGGTTGGAGGGGTACTCCGGAGGTGCCTCTCCGACCGCAATTTCTAGCCCATTGTGTTTCACAAGGTACATCACTCGGTCCTTATATAACAGCGCATCCACTGGCCTACCACGAGCCATTTGCTACATGTAAAAGGAACACCCCTGTAGTCTTTTACATGACATCACAACGGCGTGCCCCCCCCCCACCCCGAGTCACTTTCGTGGTTTTAAATGCAACTTTCAATTGCAGAACAAGAACGATTAAAAAAGAATGACCCTTTCCTGCAGAAAACTTGTTTTCGTGTATTTGGTGCTTCGGATCATGGTGGCTCATCAATTATGTCAAGTAAGATGCTGAGTAAAGCTTCCTCAACAGCAAGCCTCATTTCCTACCCCAGTCTTTTATGGTCTAGCAGAGCGAGATAGCTAATTTAGTCCCAATTTAGCCCATTTTGTGGATTGCTGCACACTAGGAAGTGGGCGGAGAGCTACTGATCACATTTTGTGTAGCATCTTCATGACCAGCAGAGAGAAGAGACTTTCAACTCATCCGTCTGGCTTAGATTTGAACCAAAGGTACCAGATGTGAAAGAACATTGCTCTCAAACCCAGCCAGATCTCTCCAGAAGAAGAAGAGACTCACACACAGCAACAGGAGACAAGTTATAAAAAAACGGAAAATGTGCAGCAGGTTGATCAGAATTTGGACAACAACAACAACAACAACTTGCATTTATATAGCACCTTTAACGTAGTAAAACGTCTCAAGGCGCTTCACAGGAGCGATTATCGAACAAAAATCTGACACCGAGCCACATAAGGAGATATTAGAAATAAAAACATAAAATGCTGGAAATACTCAGCCGGTCAGGCAGCATCTGTGGAGCGAGAAACAGTGTTAACGTTTCAGGTCGATGACCCTTCGTCAGAACTGGAAGAAAAGTTAGTCAGAGATATAACAGAGTTTAAGCAGGTGCAGGGGCGAGGAATACAGCGTGCAAGCAAAGAATATGGAGCCAACATCAAGTAGAGTGCAACTGCTCTTCAATATGTCGATTAGTTAGATTATCCCAGGTAGAAATGTTTGAATAACTGAAGGAACTAGATGACTACAGAAAGAAACAACTTGCAGTTACATAGAACGCTTCATATTCTCAGGCTGTCCTAAAGGGGTTCACAGTTATGAAGTACTTTTGAAGAGTAGTCACTGTCGTAATGTAGGCAAACATGGCAGCCTATTTGCACACAGCAAGATCCCACAAACGGTTTATCAGATAAATTATCGGTTAATCTGTTTTGGTGGTGTTAGTCGAGGGATAAATGTTGGCCAGGACACCAGCAGAACATCCTGCTTTTCTTCGAACAGTGCCACAGGACCTTCTGCGTCCCCGATAGGGGGAAAACGGGGCCTCGGTTTAGTGTCTTCAGCTGAAAGACTGCGCCTCCGACAGTGCAGCACTCCCTCAGTACTGCACTGGAATGTCAGCTTAGATTATGTTCACAAGTCTCTGGAGGCCAGAGTGCTGCCACTGAGGAAAAAGCTGACCCACGAGAATCTACTGTGTTGAAAGAAAATGTGCAATCCCCTCCCCCCCCCACCCCCGCCTCCTCCTTGTCCTGCAGCATCATCGGTGGTGTGTGGGGACATTTGCTGTGCATTAAAATTGCTGTCATCAGCCAGTAGACCGACAATTGACCTCCGAGCCCTGGGATTGCTGAGGAAAATCGGCCATGGTTCTTGCTCCTAATCATTACCCAGCGGCACCCAAGCAAATATGTGTGGATAAAAAAATAAGGGAAGGAGGGTGATCTGTGATGCCCCTCCCCAGATAAAATATAGGCTGCTAACACTCCCATGAAGAACAGCTGTTTGGATAAAGCCATGATGTGGAGATGCCGGTGTTGGACTGAGGTGGACAAATGTGAGAAGTCGCACAACACCAGGTTATAGTCCAACAGTTTTATTTGAAATCACAAGCTTTCGGAGCGGCTGCTCCTTCGTCAGGTGAAGGAATTGGAGGACACCTGAAGCTTGTGGAGATGTACTCCAGCAAGAAGCTAATGCCTTAAGGAAAAGGGAGGGGAGAATGGAGGGGGGAGGGGGAGGGATTGGATTGGTTCAAAGGTTATCCCCTCATGCCTTATACAATCTTACATGCATCAAAGGAAAGCAATGATCCAATTTAGAGTTAAATACTAAGCATCAAATGGAGGAAGGGAGCAACTTAAGAGGAGTTCAGGAATGTAAAACAGTTAATCATCTCCCACTGGAACTTATAACCTCAAGCTACAATGCCCCAGAAGAAACATAATTTGTGCGTTTCAAGTTTATTATTAAACTGTCTTACTCATCCTCCTGCCAAAAAAAATTAAATGCCCAATAGGAGATATTATCCAGGTGTCAGTAAATGCTTTGCCAAGGTTCCAACTTTCTGCCTAAACTACCAATTTAGAGACTTTATTCGGGGAGGGATGCAAGCAATAATTGGACTATCAACTACAGATTATCAACTACAGATTTCAACACATGCAGAATAAAAATGTGGTCAGATCAAGTTTCAAAACCGCAGAATTACTGCATCTGGGTAAACTTGCTGAGAGCATCATAAATTTCTGAGCTCAGAAGTAAAACATCAAAAACCATTGCAAACACGGTATCATCGCATATATCATCATTCATTCTATCTGCTTTCTATCTTATCACTGACCTTCCCTTTTGTTCTTTCATCCCCTCCCCCATTTCCCAGCCCCTAAACCTGCTTTAAAATCTATTCCATTTCCTGCTTTTTTCCAGTTCTGACGAAAGGTCTTCGACCAGAAACGTTAACTCTGTTTCTCTCTCCACGGATGCTGCCTGGCCTGCTGAGTTTTTCCAGCGTTTTCTGTTGTTATTTCGGATTTCCAGCATCCGCAGTATTTTGCTATCGTATCATCATTCATCACTGCCTGAAAGGGCGGTGGAAGCTGATTCAACAGTAACTTTCAAAAGGGATTTGGATGTATACTTGAAAAAAGGAAAAATTTGCAGGGCTATGGGGAAAGAGCAGGGAGAGTGGGACGAGTTGGATAGCTCTAACAAAGAGCTGGCACAGGCACGACGGGCCGAATGGCCTCCTTCTGTGCTGTATGATCGATTCTCAAAGCTACAGTCTGCTTTATTGCTGTGCTAATTAAAGTGGGACCCACAACATAAGCGAGCGCCACATGCAATAGAACACCGCGAGTTGTACAAGTGACATGTCCGGAGCTGCACATGCCAGGCTGTGGCCAATGACTTCCCATGATATGTAATGTAGAAGGACGCTCAATATATTGAAGGAGGCAAACAATACACCAGACATCACATGCTGCAGCAAACAAAGAAAAGATTCTGCCAATAAATGTTGCCATCACAACACATAGTCAATTTGAAAAGCCACTTGCAGTTCTCCCATGACGTTGCTCATCAGAGGTAATGCATTTACAATGGAAGTGTTATCAAGTGTGATGGAGAGTGGTACAGGGAGTAGGTTGCCAAGTGGTTTATGGCACTAGCAACCCAGAGGTTATGAGTTGAAATCCCACCATGGTAAGTTGTAAGACTAACTCAATCAATCTGGTAATTTGTGGGCTAGCAACGGGAGGGCAGGAATGACCATGAAAGCTGCCGGATTGTTGTAAAAACCCGAGAGGCCCACAAGTGTCCTTCAGGGAAGGGAACGTGCTACCTCTGCATATGATTCCACTATATAGTTAATATTAATGCCCTCAGGGAAACCAAGGATGGGCAATAAATGCTGCCTTGCTGGTGTTGCCCATTATCTCAAGAACAAATAAAAATATGCAAGAATTGCTACGCATTCACCTAGGAAATCACCTGTGGTGCTGTTCACGTTTAGCTGATGAATGTAAGTTTTTTTTTTATATACAAGATGGTGACAGAGTTGGGGGAGAGACTTCAGAAACTAAGAGTATGGAAGTCTTGCTACAATTGTACAGGGCCTTGGTGAGACCACACCTAGAGTACTGTGCACAGTTTTGGTCTCCTTATCTAAGGAAGGATATACTTGCCTTGGAGGCGGTGCAACGAAGGTTCACTAGATTGATTCCTGGGATGAGAAGGCTGTCCTATGATGAGAGATTGTGTAGAATGGGCCTATACTCTCTGGAGTTTAGAAGAATGACAGGTGATCTTATTGAAACTTACAAGATTCTGAAGGGGATTGACAGGGTAGATGCTGAGAGGTTGTTTGCCCTGGCTGGAGTGTCTAGAACTAGGGGACATAGTCTCAGGATAAGGGGTAGGCCATTTAAGACTGAGATGAGGAAGAATTTCTTCACTCAGAGGGTTGTGAATCTTTGGAATTCTCTGCCCCAGAGGGCTGTGAATGCTGAGTCTTTGAGTATATTCAAGGCTGAGATAGATAGATTTTTGGAATCAAGGGATATGGAGATCGGGCGGGAAAGTGGAGTTGAGGTCGATGATCAGCCATGATCTTATTGAATGGTGGAGCAGGCTCGAGGGGCCGTATGGCCTACTCCTGTTCTTACTTCTTATATTCTTGTGTTCTTAAACTCATTCCATAGAGCCACGGTTAACATAGCAAAATTGAGTGGGAAATCTTGACCTAGCAATATAAATATGACCAAAACTCATGGCAACAGAAAGGAAAGTACATGGGCAACCTATGCAAGATCTGTAATAATATGTATAATAATAATATATATTAGCAGATGTTCTGGGGTGTTGCTCATGGAGGACAAGTTGTCTTATAGCAATGCATTATACAAATTGCTATTATATAACACCAAGTGTTCTGTGCATCTTAAAACAACGTGAACTACTCAGATAAATCCAAGTTTTCGTACCCCATCCAGCTAATGCTTGGTGTCTTCTTTTTTCGTTGAAACAAGACTCAATGGGTAATTTTGTTATTAATGTTCCAGGGCAGGACTTTGTATAGCAGGAGTGTATACCGGGTTAAGTTCAGTCTGCACTCCCTCCTGGGAGCACAGGTCAGAGGTAGAGCTACATTACACTGCATTCGAATACACCCACTTGCTAAAGACCGAGGTTCTCGACAGGGTCCCATCCGGATTTTGGGCTTGTGCCTAAATTGCACAAGAGTGCTAAAGGTGAAACTGTACCCTAATATTTTGAACCAGCATATTGTAGCCGAGAGTTCAGAATGATCATAAAGAGGGGGATTTTAAAAAATTTTTTAAATGTCTTCTTTTATCAGCCAACAAGCCTTGCGATGTGAATGTGGAATCTTTCTCACCCAGATGGCCTAACAGACCCTGTACACTGATGAAAGGCCATTGGGTTGAAACCTTAACTCGGTTTCTCTCTCTCTCCACAGATGCTGCCTGACCTGCTGAGTGTTTCCAGCATTTTCTCTCTTTATTTCAGATTTCCAGTATCTGCAATATTTTGCTTTTGTCCCTGTACTCTTAGTGAGTAATGTTTTGACTTTGTTTCAAATATTGCTGCCCGGCCAAAATGGTTGGAAAATTGCACACGACACATTCCTGAATTTCCGATATACATAACTGGCAGATGAGGCTTCCCGCTGAAAGCACAAGGTCAGAAAATTACCGTTCTACGCTGGGTGACTGAATTTCCTACATTTTCCTTCATCCCAAACTGGTCCAGTCTTAATCCCGATTGTTCACTATTCACATGTATAAACCCTTTGCTCTTAGTTTGTCCATGGTGGAGAATGCTCACTTTCTTGCGCCCAAAATATATACTTCAAATATCCACTTGGACGGAGCAGTGACTGTTCTGGGAAATGCATCCCAAAGATGGGAGGGGGGAGGGGGGAGGGTTGAACAAGAGAAAGATGAAAAAATACAAGGAGGACTATCTAGGTCTATCAAGTTCGCCTGCTCCCATCCTGGTAGTCACATGATACAATGATAATGGAGTTGTTGACTAATTATAGCAATCAATCTCTATTAATTAGTCTACAACAAACCTAGAAATGATGAGAGAAATACCCCAGTGGTGGAGAGCATTGGGAACCATAGGTCCAAAGTCACTTGTTTAACCCAAGCCTGCTACACTCACCACATGTCATGTCTCCATTGGCCTCCTACTATGCTATGAGTTCTATGATTTGATTAATTTGTTACTGAATATGAACCGAGGAGATTGCCATCGTTAGATTTTTTGCAAGAATTAATTAATTAATTTACGAAAGCAAATGACTATGTGCCAAAAAATACCCAACATATCCTTTAAAGGTTTTGCATACAATATTGCAATGCATATATTATACAACATGTATTGAGAACAGATGCCAATAACATTATACAGACTAGAATTGGCACTTGCAAACACTCTGCAAACTCATCAGCATCGGCTGAGACAGAGGAAGAAGTGTCAGATGCTTTTGGAGAAGATTATAAAAGTTTGGAAGTTTTTTTTCCCTAGTCCAACGGAAATTAAGTTGTTTTTTGTAGATCAGTGCTGGATTTGTGTCTTGCCCCCTTTTTGTTCCACACTTCCCCCCGCCCAGTAACACGTCGAAGCTTATGTTAATGCAAAGGTCCCGGCAGATTGGAAAACTGGTAATGTAACACCCTTATTTAAAAAGGGTTGTAGGCAGAAGGCTGGGAATTATAAACCAGTTAGCCTAACATCTGTGGTGGGTAAAATTTTGGAGTCTATTATTAAGGAGACAGTAACGGAACATTTAGATAAACATAATTTAATAGGACAAAGTCAGCATAGCTTTATGAAGGGGAAGTCATGTCTGACAAATTTGCTCGAGTTCTTTGAGGACATAACGTACAGGGTGGATAAAGGGGAACCAGTGGATGTAGTGTATTTAGACTTCCAGAAGGCATTCGACAAGGTGCCACATAAAAGATTATTACTTAAGATAAAAAATTACTGGATTGGGGGTAATATTCTGGCATGGGTGGAGGATTGGTTATCTAACAGGAAGCAGAGAGTTGGGATAAATGGTTCATTCTCGGACTGGCAACCAGTAGCCAGTGGTGTTCCGCAGGGGTCGGTGCTGGGTCCCCAACTCTTTACAATCTATATTAACGATTTGGAGGAGGGGACCGAGTGTAACATATCAAAGTTTGCAGATGATACAAAGATGGGAGGGAAAGTAGAGAGTGAGGAGGACATAAAAAACCTACAAGGGGATATAGACAGGCTGGGTGAGTGGGCAGAGATTTGGCAGATGCAATACAATATTGGAAAATGTGAGGTTATGCACTTTGGCAGGAAAAATCAGAGAGCAAGTTATTATCTTAATGGCGAGAAACTGGAAAGTACTGCAGTACAAAGGGATCTGGGGGTCTTGGTGCAAGAAAATCAAAAAGTTAGTATGCAGGTGCAGCAGGTGATCAAGAAAGCCAATGGAATGTTGGCTTTTATTGCTAGGGGGATAGAATATAAAAACAGGGAGGTATTGCTGCAGTTGTATAGGGTATTGGTGAGACCGCACCTGGAGTACTGCATACAGTTTTGGTGTCCATACTTAAGAAAAGACATACTTGCTCTCGAGGCAGTACAAAGAAGGTTCACTCGGTTAATTCCAGGGATGAGGGAGTGGACATACGAGGAGAGGTTGAGTAGATTGGGACTCTACTCATTGGAGTTCAGAAGAATGAGAGGCGATCTTATTGAAACATATAAGATTGTGAAGGGGCTTGATCGGGTGGACGCGGTGAGGATGTTCCCAATGATGGGTGAAACTAGAACTAGGGGACATAATCTTAGAATAAGGGGCTCCTCTTTCAAAACTGAGATGAGGAGAAACTTTTTCACTCAGAGGGTAGTGGGTCTGTGGAATTTGCTACCCCAGGAAGCTGTGGAAGCTACTTCATTAAATAAATTTAAAACAGAAATAGACCGTTTCCTAGAAGTAAAGGGAATCAGGGGTTACGGGGAGCGGGCTGGAAATTGGACATGAGTTTGAGTTCGGATCGGTCAAGGCCCTGTGGGTGGCGGAGCGGGCCCAGGGACCGAGTGGCCTGGTCCTTCTCCTGCTTCTTGTGTTCTTTAGAGTTGAGGTTGGATCAGATCAGCCATGATCTCATTGAATGGCGGAGCAGGCTCGAGGGGCCGATTGGTCTACTCCTGCTCCTATTTCTTATGTTCTTATATGGACATTCTCGAGGGTTGCATAGTACCTTTGACACTATTAACAGTGGAAAAATATTACATTTTCTGGGCCTTTATACATTGGTTGTTTCTATGTTCTACTGAATGAACTTTGACACTTAACAAAATCATGTTACATGAAAATAAGTAAAGTAGGTGTGGAGGCAAAGTACTTCGGCCTTTTGTAGCTTGAGGGCTTATCAAAACAAGTTGTTCTTGTCAGGTAGATGTAAATGATCCCATGGCACTATTTCGAAGAAGAGCTGGGGAGTTCTCCCCGGTGTCCTGGGGCCAATATTTATCCCTCAATCAACATCACTAAAACAGATTATCTGGTCATTATCACATTGCTGTTTGTGGGACCTTGCTGTGCGCAAATTGGCTGCTGCGTTTCCTACATTACAGCAGTGACTACACTTCAATAAAGTACTTAATTGGGACGAAAGGTGCGATATAAATGCAAGTCTTTCTTTCTACCTTTGTGCACACTGGTATTCAGCTTCAAAAGGACACTGATGCACTGGAGAGAGTTCAGAGTAGAACAATAAGGATGGATTCGGGAAAGAAAGTTCTAAAATGTGAGACATTTGCAGAGCAGAATTAGTTTTCATTGGGAGAAACAAAAAAAGGAGGGCAGATATGATCCAGATCTTCCAAAACACCGAGGGGTATAGACGATACAAAAGGTAAGCAAGTTATTTGACTTTTGACTGTGAACACCAAATGAAAGGACACATTTAAATTAACAAAGCCTCAACCGAAACTAAAGATTTGAAAATTAAAAAAACAATTCCCCTAGCAGTTCGGAGACTTTCAGCAGAAGCAGGTCAGGCTACATAGACCAACACTCTCAAAATGATAGCAAAATACTGCAGATGCTGGAAATCCGAAATAACAACAGAAAACGCTGGAAAAACTCAGCAGGCCAGGCAGCATCCGTGGAGAGAGAAAGAGAGTTGACGTTTCAGGTCGATGACCTTTCATCAGAACTGGGAAGAGCTGGAAATCAAATAGATTTAAGGCCAGGGTAAAGCTGGGAAAAGGGGGAGGGGATAAAGGAACAAAGGAGGAGATGAAGAGACATTAAGAGATCAAACACGAGAAGGGAAACTGAAATCAATGAAGATGAACAAGGTCAACTCTCTTTCTCTCTCCACGGATGCTGCCTGGCCTCTCAAAATGAAGCTGGTTGAATATTTAGTTGGAAATGTGACTGGAGATGTGCAGATGGCGATAAACACTCTACTGGAAGCAGTGGGAGGAGAGAGTTATCTGTGTCGAGCAGCAGGCCAAAGTTCAATAAATAATCTGCTGCGTTTTTTTTTTGCTCGATTGCCTTTGGGGATTTGTGGGAGTTAGATGGGCAGGGCGCAGTCTATGAGGGGCTGTAGATATTTGATGGCCTCCTTATGTTTTTGTATCCACGGTTCCAATCGGATTACAATCAACTTCGAGAAGAAGCATTTGCAATCTCCGTGATTTCCAGCAACGTACTTTCGAGAGGACGCTTTCTAGTTGTGCAGCTGTGAAAATTAAATTGCAAAAAAATAACACGGTTGTGGTCTGATCAACAGTGTACGGGGATTATGAGCAGAATGCGAATTAGAAGCTCCTGTTGTTATTTCTGGCCGGGCTCGTCTTTAATCAGCGCCTGACCCAAGGACAAAAAGCACCTTCAAAAAAAAAAATATTTGCGACATTATCTTCAGCACAGCACACACTACTGCCGACTCTCTCTCAAATCATTTCACTCTAGTTTAGGCAAACAGTGTCCTCCCTTTTTATTTTAGTGCAGCCCCTTGGAAACCAACCCTTTCACAGTCGAAAAGCCACCTGTGACAAAACTGGGACGGGAGAGCGCCGTATGCAGCGCATTCTATCCTTTCTCTCGGTTACTACTCTTCCTGTGGGTCTGCTGGCCATTCTCGTCGCATTTTCTTCTCCATTTGTCTTCCTTTCTATTCTGTCTCCCGCTTTCTTCCCTCATCATCTTTATGCAGGATACCCAATAATGGCCGGTTGAATATTGGAAGGCTCGTGCAGACAGCAAGCAACCTCTTCTCATTTCATGTTTAATGTGTGGGCGAAGTTGAATTCACCTCACATTAAAAAAAAAAGTAATCACAAGACTGCTGAGCAAAGTCAAAATAAGGAGCCCAACATCAATTCTGCAACACTCGCTAACTTAAAAACCAATGAGCAATTTGCACGCTCATGAAATTTCCTGAATTTATTTAACCTCGAGGGAGGTGAACAACTAGAGATTGATCTTCCAAGAACAGAGAATTCAGCCACTGAACAAAAA
Source organism: Squalus acanthias (assembly GCA_030390025.1). Lineage (NCBI taxonomy): Eukaryota > Metazoa > Chordata > Chondrichthyes > Squaliformes > Squalidae > Squalus > Squalus acanthias. The sequence continues at coordinate 112,022,315 of CM059435.1, forward strand.
AATAGAAAGACTTGCATTTATATAGCGCCTTTCATGACCTGAGGATGTCCCAAAGCGCTTTACAGCCAATGAAGTACTTTTTGAAGTGTAGTCACTGTTGTAATGTGGGAAACGTGGCAGCCAAGTTGCACACAGCAAGCTCCCACAGACAGCAATGTGATCATGACCAGATAGACTGTCCACAATATCAATTTAACTTTACACCTACATTATTTAACCCTAAGTAGCTGCATTCTGTACAAGAATTCATGATGATCCATGTTATTTGACCATAATTTAATAAAATTCTATGATGCATGTGTAAGTAATGTTACTCAATACGCTGCTTTGGATTTTGAATCTCATTCTACAATATCATCTGTTCTTTGGTACTCAAATGTGGCAAAAACTGCTTTTAATTTCTATTACTCTCCTAATGCAGAGACCTATATGGTCGAGACACCTATATGGTCTTGGCCCAAGTGTCCACACCTTGTCGTTGGGGTTGCCAACCCTCCAGGATTGTCCTGGGGTCTCCAGGAATTGAAGATTAATCTCCTGGACACTGCTGCGAGCAACCGGGGAAGAAAAATCACAGGGGCATTAAAAACATTATGGTTCTTTTTCCAGTTTCTTTGAACATTTCCATTTATTAGCTGTAAAAATATTGGAGACGGGGGAAAAAAGGCTGTTTGACTGACAGTTACCCAATTGGATTAATCGTGACAAAGAGTCTGTTCCATTTCGGCTCCAGAACTAGCCGGGCCTCTAGCCAAGCTGTTCCAGTACAGCTACAACACTGTCATCTACCCGACAATGGGGAAAACTGCCCAGGTATGTCCTGTCCACAAAAAAAATAGGACAAATCCAATCCGTCCAATTACCGCCCCATCAGTCTACTCTCAATCATCAGCAAAGTGATGGAAGGTGTCGTCGACAGTGCTATCAAGCGGCACTTACTCATCAATAGCCTGCTCACCAATGCTCAGTTTGGGTTCCGCCAGGACCACTCGGCTCCAGACCTCATTACAGCCTTGGTCCAAACATGGACAAAAGAGCTGAATTCCAGAGGTGAGGTGACATCAAGGCAGCATTTGACCGAGTGTGGCATCAAGGAGCCCTAGTAAAATTGAAGTCAATGGGAATCAGGGGAAAGACTCTTCACTGGCTGGAGTCATATCCTAGCACAAAGGAAGGTGGTTGTGGTTGTTGGAGGCCAATCATCTCAGCCCCAGGACATCACTGCAGCAGTTCCTCAGGGCAGTGTCGTAGGCCTATCTTCAGCTGCTTCATCAATGACATTCCCTCCATCATAAGGTCAGAAATGGGGATGTTCGCTGATGATTGCACAGTGTTCAGTTCCAGATAACTCCTCAGATAATGAAGCAGTCCATGCCTGCATGCAGCAAGACCTGGACGACATTCAGGTTTGGGCTGCTAAGTGGCAGGTAACATTCGCACCACACAAGTGCCGGGCAATGACTGTCTCCAACAAGAGAGCATCTAACCACCGCCCCTTGACATTCAACTGGCATTACCATTGTCGAATCCCCCAACATCAACATCCTGGGGGGGTCACCATTGACCAGAAACTTAACTGGATCAGCCACATAAATACAGTGGCAACAAGAGCAGATCAGAGGCTGGGTATTCTGTGGCGAATGTCTCACCTCCTGACTCCCCAAAGCACTTTCCACCATCTACAAGGCACAAGTCAGGAGTGTGATGGAATACTCTCCAATTGCCTGGATGAGCGCAGCTCCAACAACACTCAAGAAGCTCGACACCACCCAGGACAAAGCAGCCCACTTGATTGGCACCCCATCCACCACCTTAAACATTCACTCCCTCCACCACTGCCGTACCATGGCTGCAGTGTGTACCATCTACAAGATGCACTGCAGCAACTCGCCAAGGCTTCTTCGACAGCACCTCCCAAACCCATGACCTTTGCCACCTAGAAGGACAAGGGCAGCAGGCGCATGGGAACACCACCACCTCCAAGTTCCCCTCCAAGTTACACACCATCCTGACTTGGAAATATATCGCCGTTCATTCATCGTCGCTGGGTCAAAATCCTGGAACTCCCTATCTAACAGCACTGTGGGAGTACCTTCACCACACGGACTGCAGCGGTTCAAGAAGGCAGCTCACCACCACCTTCTCAAGGGCAACTAGGGATGGGCTATAAATGCTGGCCGGGAATGAATAAAAAATGTTTTTCCAATTGGCCGTGGGAAGGCAGTGCGCTCGGAGGATGGACCAATGGCGGGAGGGTGGGGGCAGGACGGTTCGAAGTGGGAGGTCATGTGATGAAACCTCCAACAATACACCCAACCAGAGTTGGCGACCCTGCGTGTCGTTTAAGTTAGTGTCAGTGAAGAAATTCCTCTTCTAACCTTCAAAGTTGTTCGTAACCAGATCTTTATCCAGGTCTTTTCAGCCGGGGATTCGGCATAATACGCAGGGAAGGAGAGAAAATGCCTTAAAAAGGAGCCTTGCCCTTACATAAGGGAAGGGGGAGTAGCAGCCTCCTGGACCGTTCTATACTGCATACCAAAGCAAAAAATATATACACCGCTTCTTCCCTGGATCTGCCTCAATAACAACAACAGGAAATGAGCGCAACTTCCTTTGACAGTACTGATGCAAATCCAGGGAAAGAGAGAATGTGATTTTGTTTACTTTTCCCTTTCACCAGGATATAAAATATTAGTATCACTTATGACTTGTTCCACCTTGTAAGCACGTCCTTAACAGCCAGAAACATTCCCGTCAGCAGTCTCTATTTATGCAAAATATGTGGGGGAATGGGACTGACAGGATTGCTCTGCAGCGAGCTGGCACGGACTTGATGGGCCAAATGGCCTCCTTCTGTGCCGTTATGACTCTATGGGGGAAAAATTCGGTTGGTTTGCGCCTCCCATTAGCAGCTAGCGCCCGGGTGCGGCGATGATAGCGCTGCTCGCGAAATTGACCAGTCGTTTTGCGGCGGCGCTAAACAGTACCACCACGATCTCCTGCGCCCGCAGATCGTGACGTCAGTCAAGCGTGCAACTCCCCGGTAGTGCCCCAGACCGGATATTGAGTCGCGCCCCCTGCCTTGGCGCCTGCCGCTAGGAATGACAGGTAGAGGGGACCGTTTTCAATTCGGGAAGGGGCTGGGGGAGCGCTATTTAAAAGGTGGGCACTTCCTGCCTTTTCTTGTCGGCAAAATTTTTGGTTTTAACGCTGTCCTAAGGAGTTTTGGCCCTCAGCACCACTTTTGAGGTTCCTAAGCGCCGAGCTCTTTCCCTGGGCCTATCCATTAGTGCTTCCAACACAATTGCTTTTGAGGTCTCTCCAGGCCGAGATTCAAGGCTGCAATGAGCAGGGTGTGGCTGGCCAGCAAGTGGCCCCTCCCCCCTTTAAGAACTGGACGGCGCCAGTCCGTCTGGCTTCCAATGTAATTGGCATCGCCTGAGCTTCGGTAGCGTTCTGAGGTAGCGCCTCGCTCCCCGACGTTAGCACCTTAAGAGAGGTGTGTAGCGCCTGATTTAGCGCTCAAATCACCTCCAGGGGCGATAGAGGCGAATTTTGCAGTCGGAGGCGATAATTAGCGCCGGGTGCTAAACTTTGCGCTCGACCGATATTAGCGCCCCAAAATGGGCGATACCGAATTTTTCCCCCTATGTGAATTGTCCACAGACACTAAATTTTGCCAAATTTTTGCTGAGCACGATAGATTAATTGGTCCATTTTTCTCTTGTAAAACATACATCTGTTATTCACAAATCTTTGAAGGTGGCAGGACATGATAAGGCTGCTAAAAAAAAGCAAACAGAATCCTTGGCTTTATAAATAGAGTACAAAAGCAAGGAAGTTATGCTAAACCTCCATAAATCACTGATGAGGCCTCAGCTGGAGTACTGTGTCCAATTCTGGGCACCACACTTTAGGAAGGATGTCAAGGCAGTGGAGAGGGTGCAGAGGAGATTTACTAGAATTATACCAGGGATGAAAGACTGCAATTATGTGGAGAGACTGGAAAAACTGAGGTTGTTCTCCTTAGAGCAGAGAAGGTTAAGGGGAGATTTAATAAAGGTGTTCAAAATTATGAAGGGTTTCGATAGAGTAAATAAGGAGAAACTGTTTCGAGTTGCTGGAGGGATCAGTAACCAGAGGACACAGATTGAAAATAATTGGCCAAAGAACCAGGAGGAAGTGGAGGAGAATTTTTTTTTTTTTAAATGCAGTGAGTTATTATGATCTGGCATGCACTGCCTGAAAGGGTGGTGAAAGCAGATAGGATCTTTCAAAAGGTAATTGGATATATACTTCGAAAGGAAAAATTTGCAAGGCTGTGGGAAAAGAGCAGGGGAGTGGGACTAATTGAATAGCTCTTTCAAAGAGCCGGCACAGACACATTGGGCCGAACGGCCTCCTTCTGTGCTGTTTGACTATTCAACTCTATAAATGACTGCCAGCCTACAGAGGTGTACTACTAACTTTACTGGTATGGAAGTCAGCTCCACAGCGCAGAAGACACACTCAAACTGCAGAAAAGGTTTCCTCATTAGACATACACAGAAAGATGATTAAACAAGCCAAGGTACTGCACATAAATTAAAACACAGCTCTTTTACACGTGTCTGACATGTCCTGCTCCTAGTGTGTACACTCCCGGCAACTAGTTAAATGTAGGCAAGTATTATACGGTGTTTCATCGAGTTACACCAAGTCAGAAACAGGCCATTCGGCCCAACTGGTCTGCGCCGGCGTTTATGCTCGACACGAGCCTCCTCCCACCCCTCTTCATCTCACCCTATCTGCATACCCTTCTATTCCTTTCACCCTCAGGTGCTCATCTAGCTTCCCTTTAAATGCATCCCACTGACTTTGTTGGCATACAGGAAAAGTCAAATCAGGATCAGGGATCACAGCCGTTTTACAAAAACTAAAAGGAAATGGTAACTGTTCATCAAATTCCTGCAATGAACAGAGCAAAAATTTTGAAAGAAACCCGGTACTTTATTGCTTGGTCATTCCGAATCTGCCTCAATGGGAGGAGCGCATCACTGAATCCTTTTGAGTTGATGAAACTTAACAAGTAGAACATTGGAAAAGGGGGGAATGATGGCTTCAAGACTAACAACAGTTAAACCCTATGTAGAATTCAGTCTTGCCTTAGCCTCGTTACAAATACTCAAGGCATTCCGAGTGAAATCTTTTTTGAAAAGGGACATCAATACGCCATTAATCAGTGGCCATTGTTATCTGGAGGCTTGCTTAAAAAATAAACTTAAGTGATCAAACTGAATTCTTCCAGATAAAACCATGAACATTTTCAGATGACATCTCAAGTCACTTTGATATTCAATAATTTTGAAATACTCCCTCGCGGGACAGAAATAGATATAATCTCCTTGGTTGGTTTTTTTTTAAATTTTAAGTAGAGCTTGTATGCAACTCTGAAAGGATTACTGTCTGAAGAAATGATAAAAAGGCTTTGCTTCAGTTCTCTGACAATCCCCTGTTCTTGCTGTGGTGAGGTGGTGTGGAATGTGAGATACAAACAAGGCTGCCAGAAGTTCTCATCCTGGCAATTCATTCTCTCAGAGAACTCTGCTTTCCTCCAACTCTGGCCTGTTGTGCACCTTCGAGTTCCTTCGCCCCACCATTGCCGGCTGTGCCTTGAACCATCTCGGCTCCTAAACACTGGAATTTCCATCCCAAAGTCTCCAGAGACTTGAGCACAAAAATATCTAGGCCGACACTCCCAGTGCAGTGCTGAGGGAGTGCTGCACTGTTGGAGGTGCCGTCTTTTGGAGGAGACGTTAAACAGAGGCCCCGTCCGCTCTCTAGGGTGGACGTAAAAGATCCCACGGCACTATTTCGAAGAAGAGCAGGGCAGTTATCCCCGGTGTTCTGGGGCCAATATTTATTCCTCAATCCACATCATTAAAACACATTATCTGGTCATGACCACATTGCTGTTTGTGGGAGCTTGCTGTGCGCAAATTGGCAGCCACGTTTCCTACATTACAACAGTGACTACACTTCAGAAGTACTTCATTGGCTGTAAAGCGCTTAGGGACGTCCGATAGTTGTGAAAGGCGCTATAGAAATATATATAAATTCTCCAAACATTTTTGCCTCTCTCTCTTACTTGACCGACCTCTTGGACCAAGCAGTTGGTCACCTGTCCTAATACCTCCTTCTTTGGTGTAAATTTTTGTCTGATTATGCTCCCGTGAAGCGCCTTGGGATGTTTTACTATGTTAAAGGCGCTATATAAATGCAAATCATTGTTGCTATTGAAAAACCACTCAAGACATTCGTAGCAGGATGAGAGAAAGAAATCTGTGCATCACTTTGATCAGCAATATTACACCAAAAGAATGCAAGGTGCCCAACAAACATTTCATTCAGTTATCAAAAGATCAATGACAAGCCAGGTTTTATTTACAATGGCCCTCAATGTTGTACCTATGATCCATGCTCCTTATTGAACGAGAGACTCACAAGTGATTACTCTGGCATTTTATTAAAAGGAACTGCAGACTTAAAAGGTTCCAGTGCTGCTGATGAGCTGACGTTCCTGAATTTAATCCTGAATTACGTCATCCATTACACATGAATCAGGTGGTAGATATGGAACTATCAGCAATATTCTCAGTCTGATGTGTCAAGGATAAGCAATAGTAACATCTCAAGACACCTACACTTTTTTTGTACCATATTTGATTCTTCCATTTTTTGGAAGTGAGATCTATTGGTTTGGGTAGAGTCATAATGAAAAGGTAAAGGTGGAAATTGTGGAGGTACTGGCCATAATCTTCCAATCCGCCTTAGATACAGGGGTGGTGCCAGAGAACTGGAGAATTGCAAATGTTACTTGTTCAAAAAAGGGTGTAAGGATAAACCTAGCAACTACAGGCCCGTCAGTTTAACCTCACTGGTGGGCAAGCTTTTAGAAACGATAATTCGGGACAAAATTAACAGTCACTTGGACAAGTGTTGCTTAATTAAGGAAAGCCAGCATGGATTTGTTAAAGGCAAATCGTGTTTAACTTTGAGTTTTTTGATGAGGTAACAGAGAGGGTTGATGAGGGCAATGTGGTTGATTTGGTGTATATGGATTTCCAAAAGGCACTGGATAAAGTGCCACATACAGGCTTGCCAGCAAAGTTGAAGCCCATGGAATAAAAGGGACAGTGGCAGCACAGATACAAAATTGGCTAAGTGACAGGAAACAGAGAGTAGTGGTGAACGGTTGTTTATCGGACTGGAGGAAGGTATACAGTGGTGTTCCCCAGGGGTCGGTACTAGGGCCACTGTTTTTCTTGATATAACTTAATGACTTGGACTTGGGTGTACAGGAAGGATGTGACGGCCTTAGAGAGGGTGCAGAAAAGATTTACAAGAATGGTTCCAGGGATGAGGGACTTCAGTTACGTGGATAGACTGGAGAAGCTGGGGTTGTTCTCCTTAAAGCAGAGAAGGTTGAGAGGAGATTTGACAGAGGTGTTCAAAATCATGAGGGGTCTGGACAGAGTAGATAGAGAGAAACTGTTCCCATTGGCGGAAGGGTCGAGAACCAGAGGACACAGATTTAAGGTGATTGGCAGAAGAACCAAAGGCGACATGAGGAAAAACTTTTTTACGCAGCGAGTGGTTAGGATCTGGAATGCACTGCCTGAAAGGGTGGTGGAGGCAGATTCAATCGTGGCTTTCAAAAGGGAATTGGATAAGTACCCTGAGGGGAAAAAATTTGCAGGGCTGTGGGGCAAGGGTGGGGGAGTGGGACTAGCTGAAGTGCTCTTGCAGAGAGCCGGCACAGGCTCGATGGGCCGAACGGCCTCCTTCTGTGCTGTAACCATTCTATGATTCTAGGTTAAAAATCTCAGTAGGCATTACTGGGAAGACTGGCATTTATTGCCCATCCCTTGTTGCCCCCAAGAAGGTGGTAGTGGTGGGCCGCCTTCTTTGTAGTGGTTTGATGCTTCTCCTCCACTTTGTGAGGTCTTGGGCCAGGGATTCCCAGGTGTCGGTGGGGATGTTGCACTTTTTCCAAGGAGGCTTTGAGGGTGTCCTTGAAGCGTTTCCTCTGCCCACCTGGGGCTCTCTTGCCGCGTCGGAGCTCCGAGTAGAGTGCTTGTTTTGGGAGTCTCGTATCGGGCATGCGGACGATGTGGCCCGTCCATCGGAGCTGATCGAGCATGGTCAAAGCTTCGATGCTGGGGATGTTGGCCTGAGCGAGAACACTGACGTTGGTGCACCTATCCTGCCAATGGATTTGCAGGACCTTGCGGAGGCAGCGTTGGTGGTACCGCTCCAGTGCTTTGAGGTGCCTGCTGTACATGGTCCATGTCTCTGAGGCATACAGGAGGGCGGGTATCACTACTGCTCTGTAGACCATGAGCTTGGTGCCGGGTTTGAGGTCCTGGTCTTCAAACACTCTCTTCCTCAGGCGACCGAAGGCTGCACTGGCACACTGAAGGCGGTGTTGGGCAGTGAAGACTGAATACCTCTAGTCTCTTCACCGGGAGCAAGCGGAAGCAGCAAGCGCAAGCAGCGCACGTCAACCCAAGCACCCCACCCACCCGCCCCTTCAACCACTGTCTGCCCCACCTGTGACAGAGACTGTAGGTCCTGCATTGGACTCATCAGTCACCTGAGAACTCATTTTTAATGTGGAAGCAAGTCATCCTCGGTTCCGAGGGACTGCCTAAGAAGAAGAAGGTGGTGGTGGTTTGATATAACTGAGTAGTTTCCTAAGCCACTTCAGAGAAGAGTTACGAGTCATCCACATATGGTGTGGGACTGGAGTCACATATAGGCCAGACCAGGTAAAGAACATAAGAACATAAGAAATAGGAGCAGGAGTAGGCCAATCGGCCCCTCGAGCCTGCTCCGCCATTCAATAAGATCATGGCTGATCTGATCCTAACCGCCAATCTACTATCTATCACAGAACCATCTCCTGCATCTAACAGAATTGCACACACGAAATAGGAGCAGAATCAGGCTACACGGTCCCTGGGCCCGCTCCACTACCCACAGGGCCATGACCGGATCCGAACCTAGACTCATGTCCAAATTCCTGCCCGCTCCCCGTAACCCTTAATGCCCTTTACTTCTAGGAAACTGTCTATTTCTGTTTTAAATTTATTTAATGATGTAGCTTCTACAGCTTTTTGTGGCAGCATATTCCATGGACCTACCACCCTCTGAGTGAAGTAGTTCCTCCTCATCTCAGTTTTGAAAGAGCAGCCCCTTATTCTAAGACTATGTCCCCTAGTTCTCGTCTCACCCGTCATCGGGAACATCCTCCCCACATCCACCCGATCCAACCCCTTCACAATCTTATATGTTTCAATAAGATCGCCTCTCATTCTTCTGAACTCCAATGAGTAGAGTCCCAATCTACCCAACCTCTCCTCATATGACCACCCCCTCATCCCCGGGATTAACCGAGTGAACCTTTTTTGCACTGCCTCGAGAGCAAGGATGTCTTTCCTTAAGTAAGGACACCAAAACTGTATGCAGTATTCCAGGTGCGGTCTCACCAATACCTTGTACAACTGAAGCAATACCTCCCTATTTTTATATTCTATCCCCCTAGCAATGAAAGCCAACATTCCATTTGCCTTCTTAATCACTTGCTGCACCTGCATACTAACCTTTTGAGTTTCGTGCACCAGGACCCCCAGATCCCTTTGCACTTCAGTACTCTCCAGTTTCTTGCCATTAAGATAATAAATTGCTCTAGGATTTTTCCTGCCAAAGTGCATCACCTCACACTTTCCAGTGTTGTATTCCATCTGCCAAATCTCTGCCCACTTACTTAGCCTGTCTATGTCCCCTTGCAAGTTTTTTATGTCCTCCTCACTCACTACTTTCCCTCCCATCTTTGTATCATCTGCAAATTTTGATATGTTACACTTGGTCCCTTCCTCCAAATCGTTAATATAGATTGTAAAGAGTTGGGGACCCAGCACTGACCCCTGTGGAACACCACTAGTTACTGATTGCCAGTCTGAGAATGAACCATTTATCCCAACTCTTTGCTTTCTGTTAGATAGCCAATCCTCTATCCATGCCAGAATATTACCCCCAATCCCGTGATTTTTTACCTTAAGCAATAATCTTTTGTGTGGCACCTTGTCAAATGCCTTTTGGAAGTCTAAATACACTACGTCCACTGGTTCCCCTTTATCCACTCTATATGTTACTTCCTCAAAGAACTCCAGCAAATTTGTCAAACATGACTTCCCCTTCGTAAAACCATGCTGACTTTGTCCTATTAAATTATGATTATCCAAATGTCCTGTTACTGCTTCCTTAATAATGGACTCCAAAATTTTACCTACCACAGATGTTAGGCTAACCGGTCTATAGTTACCAGCCTTCTGTCTACTGCCCTTTTTAAATAAGGGTGTTACATTAGCAGTTTTCCAGTCTGCCGGGACCTTAGCGGAATCCAGGGAGTTTTGAAAAATTATTACCAATGCATCTACAATCCCTACCGCCACTTCCTTCAAGACTCTAGGATGTAAGCCATCAGGTCCAGGTGATTTATCCGCCTTGAGTCCCATTATTTTACCGAGTACCACTTCCTTAGTGATTTTGATCGTGTTTAGCTCCTCTCCCCCTATAGCCCCCTGTTTGTCCAGTGTTGGGATATTCTTAGTGTCCTCTACTGTAAAGACTGATACAAAATATTCATTCAGTGTTTTTGCCATCTCCATATTTCCCACCATTAATTTCCCGGTCTCATCCTCTAAGGGACCAACATTTACTTTAGCCACCCTTTTTCTTTTTATAACTATAAAAACTCTTACTATCTGTTTTTATATTTTTTGCTAATTTACTTTCATAATCTATCTTCCCTTTCTTAATCAATCTTTTTGTTATTTTTTGCTGCCTTTTAAAGTTTTCCCAATCCTCTGTCCTCCCACTAGATTTCGCTACCTTATATGCCCTTGTTTTTAGTCGAATACTATCCTTAATTTCTTTACTTAGCCACGGATGACTGTCCTTTCTTTTACACCCTTTTCTTTTCAGTGGAATATATTTTTTTTGGAAGTTGTAAAATAACTCCTTGAATGTACACCACTGATCATGTGTCGTCTTACCCTTTAATCTATTTTCCCAATCCACTCTACTCAATTCCACTCGCATACCTTCATAGTCTCCTTTATTCAAGCTTAGCACGCTTGTTTGAGATCCAACCTTCTCACCCTCTAATTGAATATGGAATTCAACCATGTTATGGTCACTCATTCCAAGGGGATCCTTTACTAGGACATTTTTAATTAATCCTGTCTCGTTACACAGGACCAGATCTAAGGTTGCTTGCCCCCTGGTCGGTTCAGTTACATACTGCTCAAGAAACCCATCCCTAATACACTCAATGAACTCATCCTCAAGGCAGCCCTGCCCCATTTGATTTGTCCAATTAATATGATAGTTAAAATCCCCCATAATTATAGATGTTCCCTTATTACATGCCTCAACTATTTCCTGATTGATACTCCGTCCAACAGAGTTGCAACTGTTCGGAGGCCTATAGACTACGCCCACTAGTGTTTTTTTCCCCTTATTATTCCTTATCTCCACCCAAACTGTTTCATTATCATGATTTTTTGACCCAATATCATTACTCTGTATTACAGTGATTCCTTCCTTTATTAACATAGCCACCCCACCTCCCCTTCCTTCCTGCCTGTCCAATAACCTGGTATGTTTAATTCCCAGGCATTGTCACCCTGCAGCCATGTTTCTGTAATGGCCACAATATCATAACCATATGTAGTTATTTGTGCCATTAACTCGTCTATTTTGTTACGAATGCTACGTGCATTCAGATAGAGAACTTTCAAATATGCTTTGTGGCACTTAGTTCCTGCTTTTTCACTTTTACCACTTTACCTTTTACTCCACACACTCTGTCCCTTCCTGCCACGCTCTGATTTGTGATTCCCCTACTGCTACCTATGTCTATGACCCTCTCTGTTGTCATTTTTATTTTTTGCTCTCTTAAAAGGAAATTAGTGAGGCAGTTAGGTTTATACAACAGTCAGACAGACAGTTTCATTGCCACTTTTATTGATAACAGCTTTTTTTATCCCCCCAACTGAATTCAAATTCTCAAATTGCCATGGTGGAATTTGAACACTAGACTATTAGTCCTGGCCTTATTTCTTGCAATTTAGTATTCACTGCTCACAATGTGATCTCCTCTACATTGGGGAGATCAAATGCTGATTGGGTGATCGCTTTTCAGAACACGGCCGTTCAGTCCGCAAGCGTGACCCTGAGCTTTCGGTTGCTAGCCATTTTAAGGATTTTTGAGGATGTAACTTGCAGGGTAGATAAAGGGGAACCAGTGGATGTAGTATATTTGGATTTCCAAAAGGCATTCGATAATCACAGAATCACAGAATCCCCACAGTGCAGATAGAGGCCATTTCGGCCCATCGAGCCTGCACCGACACATATCCCACCCTATCCCCATAACCCCACGTATTTAATCCCCCTAACACTAAGGGTTAATTTATCATAGCCAAATCAACCTAACCCGCACATCTTTGGACTGTGGGAGGAAACCGGAGCACCCGAAGGAAACCCACGCAGACACGGGGAGAATGTGCAAACTCCACACAGACAGTCACCCGAGGCCGGATTCGAGCCCGGGTCCCTGGCACTGTGAGGCAACAGTGCTAACCACTATGCCACCGTGTTGCCCAATAAGGTGATAAGGTGCCACATAAAAGGTTGTTATGCAAGATAAGGGCTCATGGGGTTGGGGGTAATATATTAGCATGGATAGAGGATTGGTTAATGGACAGAAAACAGAGAGTAGGGATAAATGGGTCATTTTCAGGTTGGCAGGTTGTAACTAGTGGGGTGCCACAAGGATCAGTGATTGGGCCTCAGCTATTTACAATCTATAATAATGACTTAGTTGAAGGGACCGAGTGCAATGTATCCAAGTTTGCTGATGTTACAAAGCTTGGTGGGAAAGTAAGCTGTGAAGAGGACACAAAGAGCCTGCAAAGGGTTAAGTGAGTGGGCAATAAGGTGGCAGATGGAGTATAATGTGGGGAAATGTGAGGTTATTCACTTTGGTAGGAAGAATAGAAAAACAGAATATTTTTTAAATGGTAAGGAACTATTAAATGTTGGTGTTCAGAGAGATTTGGGTGTCCTAGTACAAGAAACACAGAGAGTTAGCATGCAGGTACAGCAAGCAATTAGGAAGGCAAATGGCATGTTGGCCTTTGTTGCAAGGGGGTTGGAGTACAAGAGTTCAATTGTACAGCGCTTTGGTGAGACCACACTTGGGAGTACTGTGCACAGTTTTGGTCTCCTTATCTGAGGAAGGACATACTTGCCTTAGAGGCAGTGCAACGAAGGTTCACTAGATTGATTCCTGGGATGAGAGGGTTGTCCTATGAGGAGAGATTGAGTGGATTGGGCCTATACTCTCTGGAGTTTAGAAGAATGAGAGGTCATCTCACCTGAAACATATAAGATTCTGAGGGGGTTTGACAGGGTAGATGCGGAGCGGTTGTTTCCCCTGGCTGGAGAGTCTAGAACTAGGGGGCATAATTTCAGGATAAGGGGTCGGCCATTTAAGACAGAGATGAGGAGGAATTTCTTCACTCGGAGGGTTGTGAATCTTTGGAATTCTCTGCCCCAAAGGACTGTGGAAGCTGAATCGTCGAGTATATTCAAGGCTAATATCGATAGATTTTTGGACTCATGGGGAATCAAGGGATATGGAGATAGGACAGGAAAGTGGAGTGGAGGTTGAAGATCAGCCATGATCTTATTGAATGGTGGAGCAGGCTTGAGGGCCCGTATGGCCGACTCCTGCTCCTAATTGTTATGTTCTTATGTTCTTAATACTCCGTCCCACTCCCACTCTGACCTCTCTGTCCTTGGACTCCTACACTGTTCAATTGAAGGTCAATGGAAGCGCGAGGAACAGCACCTCATCTTTTGATTAGGCACGTTACAACCTTCCGGACTCAACATTATAGAATCATAGAATGATACAGCACAGAAGGTGAACATTTGGCCTATCGTTCCTGTGCCGGCTCTTTGGTAGAGCTATCCAATTAATCCCATCCCCCTGCTCTCTCCCCATAGCCCTGTAATTTTTTCCCCTTCAAGTATTTATCCAATTCAGTTTTGAATGTTACTATTTAATCTGCTTCCACCACCCTTCAGGCAGTGCATTCCAGATCATAACAACTCACTGTGTAAAAATATGTTTCTACCTGTCGCCTCTGGTTCTTTTGCCAATCACCTTAAATCTGTGTCCTCTGGTTACCGACCCTTCTGCCACTGGAAGCAGTTTCTCCTTATTTACTCTATCAAAACCCTACATGATCTTGAACACCTCGATCAGATCTCCCCTTAACCTTCTCTGCTCCAAGGAGAACAACCCCAGCTTCTCCACATAACTGAGGTTCCTCATCCCTGGTACCATTCTAGTAAATGTATCCATGCTGCCACTGTCCCTTTCATTTTGCTAACAAGTCTATTATGTGGTACTTTGTCAAATGCCTTTTGAAAGTCCATATACACAACAATCAACTGCACTACCCTCATCAACCCTCTCCGTTACTTCAAAGAACTCAATCAAGTTGGTCAAACACAATTTGCCTTTAACAAATCTGTGCTGACTTTCATTTATTAGCCTATACTTTTCTAAATGTTAATTCATTTTATTCCGGATTATTGTCTCTAAAAGTTTCCACACCGCCGACATTAGGCTGACTGGCCTGTTGTTGCCAGATTTATCCTCGCCCTTTTTTTTTTTTAAACAGAGGTGTAACATTTGCAATCCTACAGTCCTCTGGCCCCACCCCCATATCCAAGGAGGATTGGAAGATTGTGGCCAGAGCCTCCGCAATTCCCACTCTTACTTCCCTCAATAACCTAGGATCAATGTTCTCTTTAAGCTGCGCGGCGCTCCAGGGATCCCGCGCAGCCGGCTTTTCAACGCAAACACCACGCGTGCGCGGGATTTTGAATGGGTCACGCGCGCCAAAAAAAATTACAGGGAACATTGCCTAGGATGCATCGCACTTTTATACTATGAGGACTGCCAACCTTTTAAGTACATCCTCTTTATCTATTTTTATCCTATCCAATATCGTTACTGCCTCCTCCTTTACTGCTACATTGGCAGCATCCTCTTCTCTAGTGAAGACAGATGCAAAGTACTCATTTCATACCTCAGCCATGCATTGAGTTCAACAATTTCAGATCATAACCACTGCATAACCCATTTTTTTTTGAATAGCAGATGCTCGTAATGATTCCGCTGTTGCCATTTACAGCTCCTCTAGACCCATCTGGAACAGAGTATAAAAGTAGGGAAGTCCTGTTACACACCTGGAGTACTGCGTACAGTTTTGGTCTCCTTATTTAAGGAAGGATATACTTGCCTTGGAGGCAGTTCAGAGAAGGTTCACGAGGTTGATTCCGGAGATGAGGGGGTTGTCTTATGAAGAAAGGTTGAGCAGGTTGGGCCTATACTCATTGGAGTTTAGAAGAATGAGAGGGAATCTTATTGAAACATACAAGATTCTGAAGGAGCTTGACAGGGTAGATGCAGAGAGGATGTTTCCCCTCGTGGGGGAATCTAGAACTAGGGGGCATAATTTCAGAATAAGGGGGCACCCATTTAAATCGGAAATGAGGAGGAATTTCTTCTCTCAGAGGGTCGTGAATCTTTGGAATTCTCTTCCCCAGAGAGCTGTGGAGGCTGGGTCATTGAATATATTTAAAGGTGGAGATGGACAGATTTTTGAACGATAAGGGAGTCAAGGGTTATGGGGAGCGGGCAGGGAAGTGGAGTTGAGGCCAAGATCAGATCAGCCATGATCTTATTGAATGGCGGAGCAGGCTGAGTATTTGTGTTTTTATTTATTTTTATTTTTATTTCCAGCAACCGCAGTTGTATTGGTCCAGGCCTTTGGATCATTAGTCCAGCAACATAACCATTCCGCTCACCGTGCCCTGCACAGTGAAGTAAAGCTAAACACGGTTGGGATCACCCTTAAGCAACACGGAGAAGCAGCTTCCTGAACATCATGGCCAAGATCAGGAATCATGGGTAGTATCTGTGTTCTACTGCACAATGATGCTGCACATTGGTGTACCACTGCACTGCACCAGTTGACCCCTATCAATTAAATTCACAGTCTTAAAAGCATCCCAGTGTTTGTAGGGTTGCTCTGAATCATGGATGAGCAGCACTCACTGCAAGGATTGAGATGATGCAGTCTGTAAGCTCCATTCAAAATATGTACAATATTCAGGTTAACAATACATGTTGTCAACCTGCACTTGAGGGGGGGAGGGGGGGGGGGGAGTCTTCTATCCTAAACGTGTACAAATCCTGAGTGAAAGCCACTGCATACCTGAACATGTATATATATTCCTCCCACATCGATCCCTTAAAGGGACAACGTTGCAGTTAAGCAACTTGCAACAGACGTTGACCCACATAGCAGACATAAAAGCTTTAAATCTAGTTTCCTCCTTACCACACGTCACCTTTAAGCACACAGTATTCTCACCAGGATGCACTTTGCAATTTGACACCCTGTCTGGCGTGTGGTTCGTCGGTCATACCGCGCGTCACTACACCGATGATGGGTGGGGAGGAAGGGAGGGTTAAAGAGCTGGGTTCAGGCCACTTGCATCATTTTATTTTGCAACCCCTACTGTACATTTCAAACTGCATCAACGTCAGAACAAACATTCACCTCGCTCCCAATTCTAAGGCTGGGCTGGAGGCAGAAATGTGTAACAATTTCACAATGATATGAATTAATTTTATGCAAATAACTAGGGGGGAGGGGGTGGAGGGGGAAAAGGGGGTTCTCAACTGCAAATTATCTTATTTTAGACAAATAGGAGTCTTTAAACATTCAAAGTCTGCAGTGAATCCTGCCAATAAATTCAACTGCGTTCATTGCACATC
Organism: Squalus acanthias; assembly: GCA_030390025.1. Taxonomy (NCBI): domain Eukaryota; kingdom Metazoa; phylum Chordata; class Chondrichthyes; order Squaliformes; family Squalidae; genus Squalus; species Squalus acanthias. The sequence continues at coordinate 112,039,287 of CM059435.1, forward strand.
GCCTGTATTACAAGTGCGTGGGATATACATAAAGCATCAGATCCGACCAGAACGAACTCTGGAGTAGAAACATGGAACATATGCCCTACAGGGACTGATGTATATTTTTACCGGACACATTTGCTGAAGAGGTCCGCTCACGGTCAGAAGTGTATTATAAAAGTGATTATTATTAATTATTGGGAATCGCCACCTCCTTGTACTTACTCTGCATAGCCAGTAGCCCACGGCAACCTTTTACTCTCTTTCAATGTTAAGATGGGTCTGGCGATATGATCCGCAGAGCACTCGATCTCATCGTGAGAGAGTCCCAGGAATTCCGGCCTGCTATAGGGGAATTTCATCGGCAGCTCGGTCCCGTTGACATGTTCAGCATTGGTGTTCCCAGACATGATGCCTCCCATGAAATTGGCGACAGCAGATTTCACCCGGGTGAGCATCTTATTGCTGGTGGTCGGACTCGAGCAGCAGGCGCGTCTTCCCCCCCTCGGCTTCGCTTCCCTCTCCCGCAACGCGCGCAGGAAACACAAACCAACTAAACCCCCCTCCCGGCTGCGGAGAGAGAGACAAGAACAAGCCGGCGGAGAGGCTCAGACTGGCAGAGTGGGTGAACGCGGAAATCAAGCCATGATGATTGGGTGTCATGTGATGGAGGACATGCG